>OY821517.1:351853452-352205952 GCA_963682025.1 Cordilura impudica
ATTTGGATCTTATGGCAATTTATGTCGATTTCATATGGGTAATTTGTATGGGGGCTAGGTCTGAACATGGACCGATTCTCACCAATTTCAATAGCGTTCATCCCATGGCAGATAAAAGCTTATATACCAAATTTCATCAAAATATATTCATATTTGCGACCTGCAGTTTGATTACAAGCTTTACATGGACACACAGACGGACGGACGGACGGACGGACGGACGGACATTGTTAAATCAACTCAGAAAGTGATTCTGATTCGATCGGTATAATTAAAGATGGGTCTAGGTCAAATATTTTTGGTTGTTACAAACAGCAGCACAAAGTCATTATACCCAAACCACATAGTGGTATAGGGTATAAAAAGTGGAGAATGAAAAATGAAAAACGAAAAATGAAAAATTAAAAAATTAAAAATAACTGAAAAATAAAAAATGGAAAATGAAAAATGAAAAACGAAAAATTAAAAAATTAAAAATAAAAATGAAAAAAAAAAAATGAGAAATGAAAAACGAAAATGAAAATTGAAAAATAAAAAAACGAAAAATTAAAAATTAACCTGTTGAAATAATAAATATTTTTTATAACGGGTGATTTTTTAAGAGCTTGATAACTTTTTTTAAAAAAAAAACGCATAAAATTTGCAAAATCTCATCGGTTCTTTATTTGAAACGTTAGATTGGTCCATGACATTTACTTTTTGAAGATAATTTCATTTAAATGTTGACCGCGGCTGCGTCTTAGGTGGTCCATTCGGAAAGTCCAATTTTGGGCAACTTTTTCGAGCATTTCGGCCGGAATAGCCCGAATTTCTTCGGAAATGTTGTCTTCCAAAGCTGGAATAGTTGCTGGCTTATTTCTGTAGACTTTAGACTTGACGTAGCCCCACAAAAAATAGTCTAAAGGCGTCAAATCGCATGATCTTGGTGGCCAACTTACCGGTCCATTTCTTGAGATGAATTGTTCTCCGAAGTTTTCCCTCAAAATGGCCATAGAATCGCGAGCTGTGTGGCATGTAGCGCCATCTTGTTGAAACCACATGTCAACCAAGTTCAGTTCTTCCATTTTTGGCAACAAAAAGTTTGTTAGCATCGAACGATAGCGATCGCCATTCACCGTAACGTTGCGTCCAACAGCATCTTTGAAAAAATACGGTCCAATGATTCCACCAGCGTACAAACCACACCAAACAGTGCATTTTTCGGGATGCATGGGCAGTTCTTGAACGGCTTCTGGTTGCTCTTCACTCCAAATACGGCAATTTTGCTTATTTACGAAGCCATTCAACCAGAAATGAGCCTCATCGCTGAACAAAATTTGTCGATAAAAAAGCGGATTTTCTGCCAACTTTTCTAGGGCCCATTCACTGAAAATTAGACGTTGTGGCAGATCGTTCGGCTTCAGTTCTTGCACGAGCTGTATTTTATACGGTTTTACACCAAGATCTTTGCGTAAAATCTTCCATGTGGTCGAATAACACAAACCCAATTGCTGCGAACGGCGACGAATCGACATTTCACGGTCTTCAGTAACACTCTCAGAAACAGACGCAATATTCTCTTCTGTACGCACTGTACGCATTCGTGTGGTTGGTTTAATGTCCAATAAAGTAAACTGAGTGCGAAACTTGGTCACAATCGCATTAATTGTTTGCTCACTTGGTCGATTATGTAGACCATAAATCGGACGTAAAGCGCGAAACACATTTCGAACCGAACACTGATTTTGGTAATAAAATTCAATGATTTGCAAGCGTTGCTCGTTAGTAAGTCTATTCATGATGAAATGTCAAAGCATACTGAGCATCTTTCTCTTTGACACCATGTCTGAAATCCCACGTGATCTGTCAAATACTAATGCATGAAAATCCTAACCTCAAAAAAATCACCCGTTATTAGCAGAGCCCCTGCAGTTGATTGCTATAAGTGATACATAGAAGACAATTTCTGTATGATTTAAAAAAGTGCCATAAAAAATCTTTAATTACTGGATTTTTATACATCCCCTGTGATCGGACTCACATGATTTTTTTAAATATGGTCACACTATCAGCTGCAACATATAAACCAAAAATGACAATATTAATTTATTAATGAAAATTTATGAAATTGTTTCAGAATTAAAAACTTAAACGCTGCCGGACAAAAATAAAGGTTTTTACCATCGTGAACATAATGTTTACAATTGTAATAACTCGTACAAAGTTAAAAATTCTTTTATTCATATTTTTCCAATATTTATTTATAGAAATTACTTGTTTGTAAATGACGTTACAGCTGCTATGTGAATTCGTCGAATTTACGCAACGAATTGTTGCCGACAAATTCGTCGAGCTGTGCGAAATTCGTCGTTTGTCCCAGATGTGTTTCCACCTTTAAGCGTTAATATTTTTTCTCTTTTAAATAAATAAAATACAAATTTGTAAATTAATAAAAGATTTTTTAATTTTCTGATGAAATTTTTTGTATTGACCGTTCAAGTCGTCAAAAATATATTTTGTTAAATGTTTCCATTATATTGTTAGGAAGTACGTTGTTTGCAATATGAAGTTACAAGTAATAAGAAGTTGTAGTTATTTTAAAGAAAAAGCGATATTTTCAGGGATATGATATCATGAAAATTTTTAAAAATTTAAGCAATTTAATTTTTAATACTTTTCCAGTTAATTTTTCTCTATCGAAAATAGCTATTAATATTGATAATACTTTTCACATTAAAGGACGTTTCCATTTATTTAAAAAAATTACGGGTTTTCAATGCTGTTCTGAAAAATTACTTTATTTAGCAATGTTTTTTTAATATTATTTTTTATTTCTTTTAAAATGTGCCTGATTTTATGGTCTCAACATAAAAACTGTCATGTATTATTCTGTTTATATTATCTTACAAATAAGATTATCTAACATAAATGCTTAACCAAACACCTTATAAAACAAACTGAATAAGACACCACCAAGCACTCATAATATAAACGTCGTCTTATGATTGATAAATAGAGTAGACAGCAAAACTGCAAGTCAAAAAAAAAAAAACAGAAAAAAGCTAAAAATAGAATAAAACAACCATAATAAGCGTCATAAACAGAAATCAACAACATGGTTTTTATAGAAATTATTTAATACTCATGAAGGCGACAGGCAATGACGAACGACTTTTAATTGAAATGTAAAACCGTAGTGTAATCTGGTAATAGATTTAATACTTGTAAAATTATGATCTCTTCGAAATGAGTTATTTGAATTAATTATGTATACAGAAAAAGAGTACTTACTCTGATAATTGTATTAAGAGAAAAATTAAAAAGAGGTTTATAGAAAAATGTTGAGTATCAACAATTAATAAATAAAAGCAAAAAAAGTTAGGATATTATCGTCGGTCTAGACCGACTATACGATATAAACCAAATTTGAGTGGCATTTTTATTAATTTTTTTGCCTGCAGATGTGAAAAAGTTCACATCGTATGCTATTTTTACATGGGGACTAGGTTGAGAAATGGACCGATCCTGATCATATTTGGTAAAAATCACTTATATTTGCAAAATCATATATAAACCAAATCTTGAGAAAAAACGATCAATATTTTTATTTTTTTGATAGAGTTAAGTGATGATCGGGAAGCAACTTTAAATGAGGGCTTTGACTAAGAAATTTCCATAAGAAATCTCCTTAGTGTAATAAACACTAACAAACCAATTTTGACCAAGATCTATATGAAAATTTGGGTCTTATGCCAATTTAAGTCGATCTCATTCATTCATTTGTATGGGGACTAGGTCTGAACATACACCGATTTTCAACAATTTCAATAGCCTTCATTCTATGGCCAATGGAAGCGTATATGCCAAATTTTATCAAAATATATTCATATATGCGACCTCTGTAGTTTGATTACAAGGTTTACATGAATACGCTGAAGAACGGGCATACAAACGTACATCGCTAAATCCACTCGGTCTAATTCTGATCTGATTTTTTTTTATCGAAATTATGTTTACGCCTGAAACTCTGATGAACCTAAGAATGTCGTAACGTTATCTACAGATGTCGTAAAGCTGCAATTTTATTCACCTTAAAAAATTTCTGTTCACCTCAAAATTTTGGACATTAATAATTGAATTTAATTTCTATTATTTCATTTCTAATGACATTCATCAAGGTCTTTTTCTGGAGTTGATATTTGTTCACCTCAAAAATCTTTGTTCGTTTCGATTTTTTTTAATCCGTGATAAAATTCCTCACAGTGTTGCCATTTTAGCATTCTAGTTGCTAGATTTAGCAACTTTTTTGTCGTTTAGCATCCATAATTTAAGAAAAGATGCTAGATGCTAACTTAGCATCTTTTATTAATAAAAGTTGCTTTTAGCATGTTTTTTTTTATTTTTTTCATTATTTTTGAATACACAATTTTAATTTGAATGGTATTGATATGTTTTAATATCTCAAAGGGTAATGCGAGAATTTTGTGTACTACTCTTTTTACCACTCTGCTCGTTTTTTTCAACAAATATAATAAAACATTTTGAAATAGAAGAATGTAAACACCAAAACAGTTTTTAATGAATTAAAAAGTCGATTGCCAAAAAATATTATTGTATTAAAAAATGCCAAAATTTTCAATACAAAACACATTAAACCGGGTAAAAGAACCGATAGCTAATATATTAGAAGAGTCTAATTCTAAGAGTCTAAATTCAAATCCAATGGAGTTATATCACAGAACAATATTGGGATACAACACTGAACACAACCTCTTTATGGATTGAAGTTAACAAAAATTCTATTGGCGAAAATCCATTTAAAGAGTTATCAATATTTGTATTGTCTTTATTAGTTTTGTCTTTCCCAAAAGCCGAAGTTGAACATTTGTTTAGTTTATTGGCTTTAGTTAAAAGCAAGCTTTGAACAGAATAAAATCCGAGTTTTTATGTTCTGTAATACGTATAAAAGAGGGTTTGAAATTGAAAAATGGGTACTGCTACACTTACAATGTACCGAGCGATGTCTTTTATAAAAGTCGATCGACAGAAAAATATCAGAGCCAAAAAGAACTTGAAGATGAAGACATCACAGAAATATTATATTCCATAAACCAATTATTATAATATAATTGTATCTTTTGATACTGTAAATTCTGTTATATTTAAAATTAAAAAAAATCCCTCTAAAATTAAAAATATTTAATTCAAAATTAAAAAAAAAAAACTCAGTTTGATTTAAAAAAAAATTTACAGATGAAATCCAAAATAATTTTAATTAAGATTTAAAAAATATAAATCCAAACTTATGTTTTATATTAATTTTTCGATTTAAAACGCAAAGAATTTATTAATAAGCAAGGTTCAGAAAATACACACATGAAACACACAATGTTCTGTTCAAAAGCAGCCAACACATATCTTTATTTTCATATCAATTATGTGCGTTTCTAAATTTTCTACGGTGCCCAGCACAACCATGACTGTGTTCGTTTTAATATTTCGTTATTTACACGAACATTTTTGTATCACGTACTTTTTATTTCAATCACACATAAAGCACACATATTTGAGTGTTGCTTTATTTGAAGTTCATGTTCTGGTACGTGTACTGAAAAAAAAAAAAACAGAACATGTACAATAAACAGGTTCGAGTTCAGTTATATTTTAAGTCGTGTTGTGGCTCGTGTAGTAAGAAAAAACAGAACATGTACAATAAACAGGTTCGAGTTCAGTTATATTTATACCCTATACCACTATGTGGTTTGGGTATAATGACTTTGTGCTGCTGTTTGTAACAACCAAAAATATTTGACCTAGACCCATCTTTAATTATACCGATCGAATCAGAATCACTTTCTGGATTGATTTAACAATGTCCGTCCGTCCGTCCGTCCGTCCGTCCGTCCGTCCGTCCGTCCGTCCGTCTGTGTGTCCATGTAAAGCTTGTAATCAAACTGCAGGTCGCAAATATGAATATATTTTGATGAAATTTGGTATATAAGCTTTTACCGGCCATGGGATGAACGCTATTGAAATTGGTGAGAATCGGTCCATGTTCAGACCTAGCCCCCATACAAATTACCCATATGAAATCGACATAAATTGCCATAAGATCCAAATTGTCATATAGATCTTACTCAAATTGGGTTTGTATGCATTCATTACATCCATTAATGAGTAGTCCAAAAATGATCCCCTTGACCCATATAGAGCTGCTTCCCGATCTTCACTTAAATCTATTAAAAAACAAAAATATTGCACTGATTCTTCTCAAATTTTGTTTGTACATAGTTTTGCAAAATACAAGAGACTTTACCAAACATGATCAGGATCGGTCCATTTTTGGACCTAGTCCCTTTATAGATATAGCATCCGATATGAACTTTTTCATATCTGAAGCCAAAAAAATTAATAAAAATCCCACTCAAATTTGGTTTTTGCTTATTTTCAATGTCCAGTTAGTTGGGCCTAAGAGATAGGGTTTCTAAACGCATGGTATAGGGTATCGTATAGTCGGTCTAGACCGACTATAATTTTCTTACTTGTTTAAACACGACTTATTTAATATATTTGTTTTTGTATCGGTTTGGCTCATTTCCTTGAGCTAACTGATGTGGGCTTAATGGTAAATTTGCAAATATTTTACCAGGTAGAGCAATATATTCGCTTGGCGTCTATCACTTAAACTATGATTGCGGTTTTAAAGTTATTAGCTGCTAGCTGCTTTTGTTACAACAAAAGAAGAAAAAACACCATCACATAACAAAAATAATACTTAAAAGTAAATTATTATGAAGTCTTGCAGGTGTAATGTCAAAAAAAAAAAAATCGCTATTACGGAAAATTACAGTCACATACAAAATAACCAAATTAAAAAATAATCTTCACTTTTATTAGTAGTCAAGGAAAATGTTATAATTTCAAATTAATTGTTGACCAAACACATGACCATAAAACACATGATAACCAATTAAGCGATTCGTACGTTTTTCAATAAAGTGTAGAATTTATTTATACGATAACAGCAAAAAAAAGGCGGATTATGTACCTAATTCAATTCCGAAATGTATGTAACTATACGATTTCTACTATAAAATAGGTACTTAAACACCAAAACATTTTAAGTAACATTCGAACAATTTATTTATTCGAACAATTTTATAACCTGGCTAGGTTATATTAGTGGATTGGATTGGATTAGATTGAATTGGATTGGATTGAATTATATTGGATTGGATTGGTTTAGATTACATTAGATTACACTAGACTACATTAAAGTAGATTAGATTCCATTAGAGTATGTTAAGCCAGGTTATAAGTGACACACCTACACTCTGTAGACCAATTTATACCACGGAACGAGTAGGTATTCTTAAAGTCCGTTGTATCGACTAGAACTTGTTATAATGCCATGAATCCTACAGGTTGATCGCTTAGCCTGTTTTGGTGAGTTATATCAGCATGTAAAAGCGGAGTTTCTGCTTGCAATATTGTAGAGGTGTACTAACACATTGAAATTCCAGTTTTACCGACTCGTTGGCTTTTAAATATATTAGAATGTCGGGACATTCTACCTGAACCCATATTAAACTAAGGTTTTTTCTTCTTTTCTACAAATATATAAGTTGTTATAAAATTATTGATTTCCTTATTATTACTTGATTATTATTTCCGATAAGAATATAATTTTCCAATTTGCATAAAATAAATTTTTTTTTAGTTTATTAAAAATAAAAGTAGCAATTAAACATAAAATGAACAATTGCGGTTATTAAAATATTTCATGCTTTTTTGTATATTTATAAGTAATAGCCGTTTTAATGGTAAATATCTTTTTTTTAGTAATCTGATAATAGTTCATAAGTAATTATATCTGATTCTGAGAAAGGCAATTTAACTAAATGTATACTAATAATTTAAAAGTGAGGCTTACAAATAACATCCGGTGTTTTTTTTTTGATATACAGAAATTTTTAAAACAGACCACTAAACACTTTTTCAGATTTTTGACAAAAAAAGATTGTAGATATCACAGAAAATGTTAACAAATTCTTAGGTGCTCCTACATTGATGACCGCATCTGTACATGATTTGAAACAGCGCATGATTTTAATAAGTATGCAAATTTAATGTGACCTTGATGGGAAAATTTGTTAAATGAGTTAAGTATGTTTTAATTGTTACAATTAAGAAATTAATTTTGTTTCAAATAGTTTTAAAGTTTTCCTAACCTTACCAAATATATTCCAAGCGCTAATTAGTTTTGAAAATATTTCAAAATTTTTGATTTAAAAGTCGATATACATATATTTTTTTTACCTCCAACTATTGTTGGGCATTTCTTTTTCAAGTTTAAAAATTTTTCGCTCAAAACAAATTTTTTTGGCCTCAAAAATCGATTTTCATTTGAAATTTGTGTAACCGAAAAAATATTCCCAGCAAATATATTTTTCTTAATTTTTTTTTCTATATCATATGATGGCGACAGGGGATTCCTTAGTATTATTTTCTTGGTCATTTGTCTCAAAAGCTATGAGTGATAATGTGAAGTAGCGTCTATCGAAATTATTTTAATTTTCAGTGTTGCAATTAATAATAATATTTCTTAATATTTAAAATCAAGAGATATAGTTTTTTGATATTTATTTTGCAAGAGCTAACTAAAGCTCTCATGCTGTATTAAGCAAAGAATTGATTTTATTGAACAAGAACGAACTTAAATACTTACATGCAATTCTGTATAAAATGGAAAGTATAGTAACGGAAAGAACACCCTCAGCTAGATTTGTAGGTACAAACAATGATCCTTGCACAGTGCACAAGAGTTGACTTTCTACAGTGGATGTTATATCAGTTTGACTGAGAAGATCTAGCTTAAGCTAATGTAACCAAACAGTCGCTGTACAATTGCAAACAGTTTTGACCGTTCTATTATTGTGTGTGTAACTTGATCCATTTATATTTCGATAGCCAAAAATATTCTTGTAAGTAATGAGGAATCTGATTCATGCTACAGTGTTGTCGATAAACTTCTTTTTAAGGTATTTGAGGTATATGACCACAAAATTTAATTTTTTAACCTTAAATTATTTTCTTCACATTTAAAATTTATTTTCAATCGAAATATTTTTTCTTTGGTCAAAAAAATTAAAATCAAACAGGAAGCGTAATCAGTGTATCACTTATAGCGATCAACTGCAGGGACTCTACAAATATAAAAATTGTTGTTATTATTTATTATTTCAACCGGTTAATTTTTAACTTCTCGTTTTTTATTTTTCATTTTTCTTTTTTCATTTTTAATTTTTTATTTTTAATTTTTTATTTCTCGTTTTTTATTATCCGTTTTTCTTTTTTCATTTTTTATTTTTCGTTTTTCATTTTCCATTTTCAAACAGGTTATTACATACATAATTTTTCCAAAAATACAATCATAAGTCACACCGATTTTGACTTACGGCTCACATGTTACACTGTTTTTGTGATTGTATGTATTGTGAAATAAAAATTTACCCCCCTGCGCGTATAGATGTTTATACATCAAAAATTTATTTCCATCAACAAATTTTGTTTTTACCCCAAAATTTTGTTTTCAACCCAAAAATTTATTTTCATTTCGGAAATTTATATTCACCTTGAAAAAATATTTCCAACTTAAAAATTTGTTTTCACTCAAAAAATTTGCGACTCTTAACATATGTTTGAGAGTGAAATTACATTTATTGCTTATTGGAAAATGCAACCATTTTGAAGCAATTCTGTGTTGCAGCAAAATTCGATCATTATTACCAAATTTTTTTATACCCAATACCACTATGTGGTTTGGGTATAATGACTTTGTGCTGCTGTTTGTAACTACCAAAAATATTTGACCTAGACCCACTTTTTATTATATCATTCGACTCATAATCACTTTCTGAGTCGAATTAGCGATGTCTGTCCGTTCGTACGTTTGTGTGTCCATGTAAACCTTGTAATCAAACTACAGGTCCCAAATATGAATATATTTTTATGAAATTTCGTATATGAGCTTCTGCTATTAGCCATAGGATGAACGCTACTGAAATTGGTGAAATTCGCTCCATTTTCAGACCTAGCCCCATACAATTGAAACCTATGAAATCGACATAAATTGCCATAAGATCCAAATTATCATATAGATCTAAGTCAAATGGGGCTTGTATGTATTTATTATATCTATTAATCTGTAGTCCAAATAAAATCCCTATAGGGCAATTCTTAGTCATAGGCCCCATATAGAGTTGCTTTCCGATCTTCACTTAAATCTATCAAAAAACAAAAATATTCCACAGATTTTTCTAAAATTTGGTTTGTATAAATTTTTTTCTAAATATAAGGGACTTTACCAAATATGGTCAGGATCGGTCCATTTTTCGACCCAGTCTCCATATAAATATAGCATCCGATATGAACTTTTTCATATCTGCAGCCGAAACCAAGTAATAAAATTATAGTTGGTCTAGACCGACTATACGATACCCTATACCATGCGTTTAGAGGCCCTATCTCTCAGGCCCAACTAACTGGATATAGAAAATGAGCATAAACCAAATTTGGGTGGGATTTTTATTAATTTGTTTTGGCTGCAGATATGAAAAAGTTCATATCGGATGCTATATCTATATGGGGACTAAGCCCCAAAATGGATCGATCCTCACCATATTTGGTAAAGTCTCTTGTATTTTGCAAAAATATATACAAACAAAATTTGAGAAGAATCAGTGCAATATTTTTGTTTTTTGATAGATTTAAGTGAAGATCGGGAAGCAGCTCTATATGGGGCCTATGACTAAGAGTTGTCCAATAGGGATAATTTTTTGACTACTGATTAATGGATGTAATAAATACGTACAAACCCAATTTGACTAAGATTTATATGATAATTTGGATCTTATGGCAATTTATGTAGATTTCATAGGGGTCATTTGTGTGGCCGATAAAAGCTTATACACCAAATTTCATTGAAATATATTCATATTTGCGACCTGCAGTTTGATTACAAGCTTTACATGGACACACAGACGGACGGACGGACGGACGGACATCATTAAATCGAATCAGATAGTGATTCTGATTCGATCGGTATAATAAAAGATGGGTCTAGGTCAAGTATTTTTGGTAGTTACAAACAGCAGCACAAAGTCATTACACCCAAACCACATAGTGGTATAGGGTATAAAAATAATAACAATGCCACTGAAATTTGGTTTATGCTTATTTTCTATATCCAATTAGCTGGGCCTAAGAGATAGGGTCTCAAACGCATGGTATGGGGTATCGTATAGTCAGTCTAGACCGGCTATAATTTTCTTACTTGTTTGTTTTTATATTTTATTCCAATAAATATTTTTTTTTGAAAATACGGAATGAAATTAGTAAAGAAATCAAACAAAAAAAGTATGCACTTTTGTCAGACTTTATTGCTCAAATAAAGTTTTCTTATATTTTATAACATAAAATCCAATTTTTTTCTATCTATTAACAAACCAACCTTAACCTCATACTGCAGGTTTATTCAACTTGTAAACGTATTATTTAATCAAACATTCAAACATATGTATACAAACATATAACAAAACAAGCCTCCAAATAAGTCAATACACTTACATATATACTAAGTATTGTACAACTGTCGTAAAACATAAAACTTGTATATAGTTATTTCAGATGTTTATTATATACTCGTACGTGTGAATTTTAAAATTCAGGGTTGGGGAATGTAGCTAAAACAATAAATAAATTATTTTCCAAAAATTAGAAACCGTTTGTTATAAGTCTGTTGGGATGAAAAACAATTTTCTACATGGAGAAAAACTTCGCAACTTGGTATACTGAGGTAATAAGGGCATAGTTATATGAAGGTTTTGGCTCGATTATGTATTACAGTTGTAGCGGACGGCCGAGCAATGTACATAACATTATGATTTTTAATTGAAAATTATTTTAAAAAAATATATTTTGTGCAAAATTTAAGTAAAACCTCTTTCAAATATGTAGGAAAAAGTTCAATAAATAAAATTATTGATGGAAATATGCAGAAAAATGTTTTTGAAGCAAAATTTGACAATGATGGGCAAACAAATCATATGCCATTTTATTGATTCCAATATACGACACGATACAGGAATAAATATTTTTTGTTGATTTTAGATTTTTTCGACCTTTGTAATATATCCTTAGTTATTTTATTTTTTCGAGCCTAAGGCCAGTTTTTATTTCTTGTTATATTTCTACATTACATGAATGTTACGATCCTCTTCGAGGATCATCCTCAGCATCAATAATATTAATAGGCTAGGCGATTTCTTGTGACCGATGTTTTGTTCTATCGTTTTATCCCGATTTTGATCAAACGTGTATTAGTTGAAAGGTATTTCTTTTTAGCCGTTTTGCATATTTACAGATTTTTAAATTTTTTCCTTTATTTTTTCCTTTAAGTTGCTACTAACACATACATAAAATTATACAATGCTATATGTGTGTTTATTAAATTTGTTAATGTGTTTGTAATAAAAATGAGTTTGTTTTTTTTGTGTTGATTTGTGAATTGGCTATAATTGATAGCCAAAA
The DNA here is from genome assembly GCA_963682025.1 of Cordilura impudica. Taxonomy (NCBI): domain Eukaryota; kingdom Metazoa; phylum Arthropoda; class Insecta; order Diptera; family Scathophagidae; genus Cordilura; species Cordilura impudica. The sequence goes on from OY821517.1 coordinate 351,866,023, forward strand.
TTTCCTGGAATTTTCACTCGAATTTCGAGGGCTGGAATCTGCTAGTAAGAATAATAAGAATTTATGTTAAAATTAAATTTTTAATTTGTTTTTTTTTTTATCAAAAAAATGATTAGCCTCATTCACAATGGTTGAATATACAAGGTATACAATATTTTTGCCACATATCAGGTTTACGGAAAACTTGACTTGTTGCCTCTTTGTTTTTGGTGTTTTATTTATTTTATTTTTTTTTTTTACTTTATTTATTTATTTTTTGTTACATGCAAAATACTGAATATCAGGTTGTATTATAGAAAAAGTTATATACAACCAACGAAAGAGTGAATTTAAATTAAATTACTAAAAAAGAATATTTTAATCCAAAATTGTTTTCATGGCTCATATATTTCACAGTAGGAGTTTCTTGTCTTATTTGGGGCACAATTATGGGAATGTAAAATTTAAAGAAAACTAAAATTGTATATATAAATATGTATATTAGAGCGACTCATTCTGTAGAAAAAAAGTGGAGAGAAAAAAGTGAAAAAGTGCGCCCTAGAAATCTACCTCGGTTTGTTTTATAACGAATCCCAAAATATTTCTGGTCTAGCGTTAACCCATCCCGAGCTGTATTTTGTTTGGTAAAAAGTTAATTTCAACCTAATGAGAATCCAAGCAAAGGGTTGTACAATTTAAGGTTTTTTCAATATAACAAACACAAATATTTGTATTTTCTATTATTAGAAATTCTATTCTTGATGTAGAACCGAACAAAACTAACACAAACATAAATTTAAACAAATTTAAACAATAACAACAAACAATTTAATAATTTAAAAAGATTTCCTTCTTTTTTTAAATTTTTTTAATTTATGGTTTTTTTGTTGAAATTTTTGAAAATTTTTGTTCACTAAAAATGTTTTTAAATTAATTTTTTAGTTATTTTCATAAAAATTGTTTGCACTTCAATTATTTTTTTAATCATTTCTATTCCTTAAGGCCCATTTACATGATACCACTAAGTCGTATGATTTTTCGATAAAATTCATGGGAATATCAAAAAGTCGTGCCGATATTAATTCTGCATACTTAGGCCGTTTAAACCATCACACTCAAGTCGTATGAAAGCAGCTGTTTAGAATAACAAACAAATTTATTTTGAAATTTATATTTTTTTTTTCCAATTTCTTTGTCTTTGTTTACCTTTTTTTAATGTTACCAAAAAAGAAAAAAAAAACCGCTCTGGTCCGATGAAAATGAGAAGTTTTTAAAAATGTTTCTAAAAATGAAAAAAACCGTCAGACTTTGAAAATAAAATCATACAAACTGTCAATTTCATAACATAAGCATTTTGCATGATACGACTTTTTCATAAAACTCGACTTTTTGTCAGGTTGTATTACAAAGTGCGATAGTGTAAACTGGTCTTTTAGCATAATTTTTGCTAACAAATTTCTGAGTTAATATAATATTTTAATTAATTTTAATACACTCAAAATTTGCGTTAAAATTTTAGTTTATCGAGATTGGTATTTAGATTGTCTTTCTTTTATTTCGTATCTGTTCTATATTTATTTTTACAATTATATATTTTTTTTACTTATTTTTTTATGGATAAAAAAACATTTTATTATATCTTTTTTTCAATTTTAGGTATTTTTAATAACTTTTTTTTATTGAAAAAAGATATATTTAAGCTTTTAAAAATTATTAAACACTTAAAAATTTACTTAACTCAAAACAATTATCTTTAAACTTTTACAAATATTTTGCTCTCAAATAATGATTTACAAAAAAATTAAATTTAAAATTTTCTTTTAATTTTTTTAAATATTTAAATTTTTTTCACTTCATATCATTTCCATTTCTAAATTATAATTTTTACTAATAAATTTCTGATAAAATTTTTTCTTTATTTATTTTAATACATTCAAAAATTGCATTTAAAATTTTTTTTGAATAGTTAATTATTAAGACTGATATTTAGAATATATTTCTCATAAAGACTACGATTTTTATGTCGAGTTTGTTTAAAAAAAAAATTAATTATCAAGATCCGTATTTCCTTTTGATGAAATTTCTAAAAATTCTTATTTAAAAGTATTTAAATTTTTTTATACACTCAAAATTTGCTTTTAAAATTTTAATTATTCAACGCCTGTTTTCAAGATGGGTATACAAATTTTGTCGGTTATTAAGAGACTATGGTGTTTATTTCATATTTATTATAAAAGAAAAATTTATTACATATAAAGAGTATTAGTTTATCAGAGAATTTTTTTTTTATTTAATATTATTATTTTTATATATTTTTTTTACTTTTTCTCTATAAATATTTATTTTAATAAAATTAAAATTTTTTATTTGTATATATTTTTTTAATACACCAAAAACTTGTTAATGTAATTTTACTATTACTGCTAAACAACTACGAATGATAAAGACTATAACATATTTTATAGTATAATTTTCTAAACACCACAATTTTTTTTATTATTCAATATTAATTGATCTGTGTTTTTTCCCCAACCCTGACTACTTAAAGTGGCTATTTAGAAAAATCTCAATTAAAACACATTATGTTATTAGCATACTTAACTCGCAAACAGCAATTTTAAAGCATTTATTTTTAGTTACTTCTACCGAAAACAATATTTATAATAATGGTGGCTGCTGGCCAAGAATTCAATCGATTTTGTTGCTGTTTGTTAGGAGATTGTGGCTGCTGTTTTTGTTTTTTTCCCACATAAAAACTAAAATCAAAAAACCGTCACCATCAATGTCAGTATTAAATAAAACAGACATAAATTTTATATATTGTTTGACGAATGTTTCATTCTACGCAGTCGAAATTTTTTGTAATAATAATTTAAAAAATTAAAAAAAAAAAAAATTATAAAATAATATAAAATATTAAAGGTTAAGACTTAGAAATGAAAAACAAATTCATTATAATTTTTGTCTATTTTTTGAGGATTTGAAATTAATTATTGGTATTATAAAACAGAGAATTTTGTTGATATCTTTGGTTTTTTATTTATTATATTATTATTTTTTTGATTATAAACGATGTTTTTGTTTATGCCCTGTCTTTGTTATTGTTTTTTGAAATTAATATGTTAATAAACAATCAACAACTTTCAGTTTTTTGTTGCTATAAATTGAGACTTTACCATGAAAATATCAATTAATTATAGTATTTAGATTTTTCCAAGGTTTTTCTAATAAAAAAACGAAAAAAATAAATTCAGTGTTTGTTGAACTGATATTTATCAATATTTTCTTCATTAAAAAAGAGAACAAAAAATAAAAAGAAGAATAGATTTAAAAAAATACTGTCGCAATAAATAAATTTTTGAAATAATTTTATGTTTTAGCCTGATGTTGTCCAACTTTTTAGCCTAAAGCATTGCGTTCCCCTTTCTTTTTTCCATACTAATAAATAACAAATTAATGAACCTGTAATCATAAACCGGAAATGAAAAATATACAATTTGTATACGTATGGAGTGTTAATTCCTTCTTCCAAATATTCTCAAAAAAGATCTTTCGAATTCATTGTCATTATTGTTTGGCTTTTGCAATTACAAATCTCAATAAACTTTTTATTTTATTTTAAAGTCACCTCTAAACGAAAATTAATTGAAACAATGCCAGCTTGAAGTTACTTTTGTTTTAAAATAATCACCTGTATCTTTTTTAAATTATTAAATAAGCTTAAAATATGCATTTGCTTTGTTGCATTAAATACATAATTTTTTTTTGAACAGATTTTTTTTATTATATATTTTGCTTTAGTTTAATTTTTTTTTTTTTTGAAATTCGCTTGTGTGGATAGAAGCTGTGCACAATTTGGCAAATATTAAAGTTTGTCTATTATATAAAAGTTTTCAGTTAGTTTTTGTTATTTTGATTTTAATAGTATTATACATTGAGTTTAATCCTTTAACATCGAAAAGCTCAGATGGCCTTAAATTTTTCCTCCAGAAAAAAATCCCTGACTAAAAAAAAACTCTCATACTGTGCATATAATTTTTTTTTAAAGTCTCGTAGATTTTGTTAATTATTTTTTATTAACGACCATAGAGTTTTTTTAAATAACTCCATTTTTAGCCTGTTTTTATTTCAGTCAAATTACAATCACGGATTAATTAAGTTGACAACATCGATATAGACTAGCCAAGGAAGATGCAGGCTAGTTTCTAACAATGTTTTTAAGAAATATTTATTTGTGCCCTATACCACCATGTGGTCAGCGGATAATGAGTTTGAGCTGATGTTTGTAACAAGTCAATTTATTGACGTCCGTCCGTCTGTTTAACTGTTTTTCCGTCTGTCTGTCTGTGGGTCCATGTAAACCTGTATGAATATATTTTGATGGTATTCGGTGTATGCTCAGACCTAGTCATTGTCCCCATATAAGCTGGATCCCGATTTTCACTTAAATCTATCAAAAAATAAAAACACTGCGTAGATTTTCTTTAATTTGTTTTATATAATATATAAATATTATTAAGGTTAATATCTATAATATTAATACGCTAGGCGATTTCTTCTGACCGATGTTTTGTTCTACCATTTTATCCCGATTTTGACCATACGTATATTATTTGAAAGGTATTTATTTTAGCCGTTTTGCAGATTTACAGGTTTTTAAATTATTTCCTTTACTTTGAGTAAATTGCATTTAAAGTTGCTACTAACACATACATAAAATTATACAATGCTATGTGTGTGTTTAATAAATTTTTTAATATATTTGTAATAAAAATGAGCTTGTCTTTTTGTGTTGATTTGAGAATTGGCTATAATTGATTAGCATACCTTTAGGGTCTTTATTTAATGAAAAAATAAAATTTCCTAGAATTTGCACTCAAATTTCGAGGGCTGGAATCTGCCAGTTATTATTATTATGTATGTAATATATTGCTGTATGGTGTAGTTATAGAAAATAATATTCTGGACTTATTTTCTGAAATAACCCATGGGGTACTCCTGATGTCAGATTGACTCTTTATGAAATTCTATAAATATTTTCCTAATCAGGATTTTATTTTAAATAAAGCAAATTTAATGTAATCATAAAATTCCTCAAATTTATTCGTTATGTTATGAAAATATGTATATTAATTTGTTTTTATATTTAATACAGTATAAACAAATTTATATATCGACTGCTTATATTCAGAAATTAATATTATATTTGAGAGTTATATCAGAGAACAGTTTGAAATCAAAAATTAATATTGTTGTCAAATGGAGATAACACTTTTTGAATATAAGCCATCGATATACCTTTATATGAATATAATAATTCTGAGAAAAAAAATTAAAACTAGGACACATTTTGAGTACCCCACGCGTTAAACTCAGAAAATAAGTCCTCAATATTATTTTTTAGAACTATTAAAGTAATATCAAAAAGTTTTATCGAAATCCTTCCACAAATATATATTATTTCGATATTTTGTTTTAAAAAAATGAAAATCTCCTTCAATTTGACCTGTGACCTTAAAGACGGACAGGTTATAGTGTTTCAATTTAACCTTGATTTCAAGATCAGAAAATACACACACCAAACACACAATGTTCTGTTCTATGTGTGTTTCTAAATTTTGTACGGTGCCAAACACATCTTGACTGTGTTTCGTTTTAATACTTCGTTATCTACACGAACATTTTTCTATCACGTATTTTTTGTTTCGAATACACATAAACCACACAGATTCGTATGTAGCTTTATTTTTAGTTCGTTTTCAGGTACGTGTACTGATAAAAAAACAGAACATGTTCTTCAACGCGTACATCCAAAAATTAGAACATTATCCACCTCTTCTAAAAACCATCAAATTTTTGACAATAGCTTTCATAACTATTATGTCATCTGCCAATAGTACAATATCGTCTGCATATAATAGTATATATAAGTGAACATTTACACCATCAAATATTAAACCTTCATCTAAATTCTCATGAAGATTATTCAGATAAAGAGTAAATAACAAAGGCCATAGAAGACACCCTTGCTTAACACCATTATATGTTCCCAATGATTCTGATAATTCGTTATCTGTCCAAACAGCTGATTTTTTGTGACTATATGTATATAGTCCGTATCAAATTAACAACTTTTGTAAAAATTCCTAGTATATGAAGGCGTATGATACTAATTAATCTATTAAAACGTTTTCAGTTTAATATGTAGTCAGTTTGAGACGCAGGCAATTCTCCATTAAGATGTATTCTCTTCTAACGTAAATTATTAAGACGTAATCTATTAAGACGTTGTCTATTCAGACTGGGTATTATGACGCGGTATACGTAGCGTAATAGGACGATTCTAAATTTTAACTTTATTCGTCTGAAAGAAACTAATTCTGTTATTAGCGTATAAAAAAATAAATTTTAATTAAAAATTAATTAAATTAATTTCTTTATGAAATTTCCTTTTTTCTCTAAACATTTTCCCAATGCCAAATTAACGAATTTTAAGGATTAAATATGTTTAAGCCGTAGCAGATTTAATGCCTTATTGGATGCATATTATGTTGGTTAAAAAAAAAAACTCAATTTCGAAAAACAGACCACATCATGTGCGTAAAATTATAAATTTTCAGTTATAATTTTTGCGCTGTTGTTTTTTGTTTGCGTATTTTTATAAATAAATCATTTTGTGTTTAAATGTATGTGTACTCCTTGTATGTGAGCAATCATAATCACTTGGTATAATTTTTTGTTTGCATTTTATTATCCTTTTTAATTTTTTCGGTTGCTGTTGAGATTTTTGAGTATTTTTAATGGTTTTAATATGGTGGATTGTGGTTGAAAATAATCCATATAATCGTAAATAAATTTGGAAAACATACAGAAAGACCGGTGGGATAGTCACACAATTATTTCGAATTAAATTTGCATTAAAATTGAATATTGCCAATTATAGAGTTGTACTTAAGAAGAAAGAAAAAAAACAAGAGTGTTAAATTCGGCTGTGCCGAGTCTTTGATACCCTCCACCTCGGTATGAGTATTGATAATAAATGTAAACAAAATATTTGAAAAAGTAAACAACTTGTTAAACTTAATATCAAATTATTTCAGCAAATTCTTTGGGTTGATCCGCTTAACAGATGATTATTGTTTATTTCAAAAGTTGGTCTATAATGCTCTCTCATTTTATTAATTCGCGTTCCAACGAGGAAATATCATTTTCGTCTTTTCTATTATTTTGGTTAAGAGAAAACACGTTTCGGTGTTTGCTTGTTGGTCATCGTGATTGCTGATCGGCATGCATTTAGGTTATATACCTATATGCATTCGTTTCCGGTTATATGAGATAACCTCTCGTTTAATTTGCAAATTAAAAGGTTATGTAGGGTGGCTATACGCATTAAATCGTGCTAATTGGAGATGGCTGTATAGTTTCTTGTAACTGGCCAAATAATTCTTTATTGCGGCCATATAGGTCGGATGGAGTAACAAAATAATAACCAAAAACTTTCAATTTGTTTGTTAAAATATTGGCATATTTGGAAAACATAGAGAATTTAATTTCTTTTACATATTAAAAGGAGTTTTCACTCTTAGATTTTGTGGTAACACAAAATAACACAATACAATACAAAATCTAACCCAGTGATGCCAACTTTTGATTTTGAATTAAATTATGTTAATAAAATATATTTTCATTTATTGACTCCAAATACTACTACCTGGGAATTATTATCGAACTTCAGTGTTTTGGGCTTTACCTTGCCTACCATGAAGTCAAATTTTGAAGTCATCATGAACACTATTTCAAATTAGGGATGCCAAACGCAAAAACCAAATGTCCCAAAAATTTTAAATAAAATAATTTGTTATCTTTATTTTCTAAAAAAACTTAAAATTTTCATCAAAAAAATTGTGAAAAATAATATATAAAAAAAACTTTCTCATCAAATTGCGCTTTATTTATGTAAAAATTAGTATGTTCGCAATTCTTAAATATCAATTGAGGTTTTCTAAACTTAATTGAATTTAAATTAATGTTTTCTTATATACTGAAATGCTATTAATGTCTCCTCAATCGCAATATTTTTTTTTATTTTCAGTTAATTTTTTTAATTTAAACATATTTGGTGTTTTCTGAATTTCAATTAGTGTTTAAAGAATAAAATTTATGTTTTAAAAACTCAATTGATGTCTTCTAAATTTCGAGTTATTATTTCCGACGTTTTTGTATGATTTTCTGAAATTCAATTGATATTTTCTAATTTATAATTGGATATCTGAATTCCAGTTTTCACAATTGATATTTTTTTAAATTTTAATGGAAAATTTAGAAGGTGCAATGTTGTATTTATGTGAATAATAATGCATTAGTAATTATAAACAATTTTTAAAAATTATATGTAATCGCAATCAGAATAATAATTTTATATAACTATATGTATTAATTGTTGTGTTTGATATCTAATTGAAAATGTTGACATTCATGTTAAAATAGAAATAACTATGGCAAAGCTAATTAGAACAAGAATTGTGGCGCCGTCTACTGTGGCATAGTCACACTGAGCAAAATGAAGTGACACTCTGTTTGCTAATGCATGCAAAATAAATGTATTTTCCCTAAAACAAAATATTTCAGAATTTCATATAAATAAAATAATATACCGATTTATTTCTATATTATTATTTAATATATGTATGTATGTATGTATGTGTGAATATTACACACCAAAAATACAACATAAAAAATTATTGTTGTGTTTTTTTAATAAATTCATACCTAAATTTTTTTTTACATTTTTTTTTATTAACATTTATTTTAGCATTATTTGCTTTATATGTATGTTTGTGAATTTTTACTCTGCGTGTCTGCTCGTCTACAAAATTTTGAATCGATTTTTAACCTCTTTCCCGTGACCCAGTCGGTCTGAAACTTTGCAGACGGGCTCGTGGCGATGGCAAATATAATCTAATATATCTTTTTAGTGATGCCAAAACAATGGAAACTTTTTAATTTTTATTCCAGAGTTAAAAAAAAAATGTACAAATGGTTACTTTTTGTTATATTATTACCACAACGACCACAAAAGCATCAAGTACAGCAAGGACAGCTATACAACATTTAGAATAACAACAAGACCAATACAGAAACATCTATTTTTTCAATTTCTTTTAATTTTTCAGTGATTTCTCGGGACCTATTAAACCGATTTTCATGATTTTTCAGAAATCTTCTAATGATGTTAGTCAATCATTCTCACTAAAACCGAGAGCCCCAGTTATCCTATTGAGGGCCTGATCGTGACAAGAACAACATGACAAATCATATTTTTTCAAGACTTTTTTTACTTCTTCATTCAATTCTTGAGAGCTAATCAATCGATTTGGACGATTCTAAATTGCAAACTTCTCAGGATGTTATTAAATCATTTTTTATGCCAACGAGTACCCTAGCTACCCGATTGAAGCCATCATCGAGATTTCCACAGACGGACAGACGGACATCGCTATATCAACTCCGCTTGTTCTAAGGATCACAAATATGTATATTTTATGGGTTCCAAAATTTTGTTCTAATTATTACAAACGGAATGACAAACTCATATATACCCTCTGCACACTAGGGTGGAGGGTATAAAAAAAGAATATGGTTAATTTTGTTGTTCGAAGCATAAAACAAATTCAAATTTCTGTATCTATCAATTCATGAATATAATGTTTAGTTTTATTATTACAAATAAAAGTTTCCTTTCTTTTTTGATTTTGTTTTTGATTTTTTTTGGTTTTTATTTTGCATAAGAAAAAACCACAATTATCAAACACCCACAGGCGTTTGAAGACTTGAAGTATCATTTAACAATTTGTTTTACAAAATAGAGTTGCCAACCCTTACTTTTATTTAACACATATATTTTCTCTGAAGTTAAGCAAAAATGTTGGAAAATTGTAGGAAATATTATCAGAAAAGTAAAACAATTATAAATACTAGCAGATTCCAGCACTCGAAATTCGAGTGCAATTTCTAGGCAACTTTATTTTTCAACTTAGCCAGTTCGCAAACCAACACTTTTTTGGTTTATTATTGTGAATGAAGATAACAAACTCATTAACAAACACATTAACAAATTTAATAAACACTCGCATAGCATATGTATAATTTAAGGTAACTTTAAACGCAATTTACTCAAAACAAAGGAAAAAATTTAAAAATCCCTAAACCTGGTGAACAGCTAAAAAGAAATATCTTTCAGATAATATACGTTTAGTCAAAATCGGGATAAAACGGTAGAACAAAACATCGGTAACAAAAAATCGGCTAGCCTATTAATATTATAGATAAGTTAGCATTTGTATAACAGCTCATAATTGTCAGAAAGATGTACGCTATACTTAAGATTAAACTGTAGTTCCGTAAAGAAGTCATATCTGGATTTGTTAAAAAAAAATATTATTTTGCCCACAAGTTTTTTCTTTCTCTATATTATCAAAGTTTGGCAACCATATTTGATTTCCACTTTAAAAAAACTGATATTGAACATATTTATATGCAAATTATGAAACTTTCAAAACTTAACCACAAAACACTACAAATAGGAACATTTTGCAGACTGGAAATTGTGATATGTGTGAGAATATTTAAAGTTTCCTTTACTTGAGTAATCAACTCAACATATTTAAAAAGAAGGCCAACTACTTTGATGACGTTAATATTTATTTCCTTAATTTGTTGTTGTTGTTATTGCTGTTATTAAATAAACCGGTGATTTATAACCGGCTAAATTTTTTTTATCAAATAACCTTGATTATTTTTAGTATTTTCTTGACTTCTGTAAGCCAATCAGTAATGACAACTTAGCGATTTTGGAAAATTTAAAAATGACGTAATTCACTAAAACTTTTATGAAAAATTTGATGAATATTATTCATAATTCCTAATGTAGACGAGTATGCCATTAGGTGCAGCCTGTGGGGTTCTAGAATATGAGAAGAAATGTCGACATAAAATTAGTTTTTATTGTTTTTGGCATTAGGTTAGGTTTCATTAAGGAATCTTCGATTCTCTGCTAAGATATTAAAATTTTTGAATGTTTGAACCTCGAATTAAGGTTCCTTAAGAAATCCACGATTAAGCCTAAAAACGCGGAATTATGGCTCCTTAAGAACTCCACGATAAAGTGTTAAGAATGCTGAATTATGGTTTCTTTAGATAACCAGGATTTAATCTTACAAATACAGAATTATGCTTCTTTAAGAATCGTGGATTTCGTAAGAACGCAGAATTATGGTTACTTAAAAAATACGAGATGAAGTCTTAAGAATTCAGAATTATAGTTCCTCAAGAAATCCACGATTAAGTCCTAAAATTACAGAATAATGGTTTCTTACGTAATCCACGATGTATGCTTAAATTTTAAGACGTATGTCTTTTGAAAAGCGGACTTAGTTTTAAGAATGTATAATTACAGTTCCTTAAGAAATCCACGATCAAGTGTTAAGAATGCGGTTTTAGGCTTCCTTAAGAAATCCATGAAACTTCACGATTTATTATTCAGAATGCGAATTTATAGTTCCTTAATGAATCAAAAATGCTTTTAGCAATAAATCATAATAATTTTTCCTCATAGTTAGTTTTCGCTATTTTTAGTTAATTGTTTTTTAGCGTATTAATGAGTAATTATGGTTCCGTAGAGAAGTCATCTTCAAAATTTTGAGCTCCTTTAAAATACAAATTAAGTACTTCAAAAACTCCTGTAATAGATTTTGTAACTTTGAATGAAGAAATGATTTAGTGATTTAATTCAAAAAATTTTAATCTCTGATCTCTAATTAAGATTTTAATAAAACAAATCCGCTAGTAGAGAATAAGATATATGAACGTTTTGGCCTTCAGTAAGTGGAATTTAGTTCAAAGAGAAATCCAAGATTAAGTTAAATTTTTTTAACTTGGGGGATATTTTTCCATAGGAATTCCATGGTCGAATGTTAAAAGTGGAGAGTCGTGGATTTTCGAAAAAATGCATGGTAGCACCATGCCATCTGTTTCAAGCAAAAAGCGCAAAACATATGAATAAAACGAGAACCGTTAAAAACGCTGCCATTTGATGTTACTTTTAAATGTTTATCAACAAAAGTGTAGAATACGTGAAATATTTTTTTTTACATAGGTATATTTTATATAAAATTTGATTTCTTATATGTTTGAACCCAAATTTAAATTTAGTAGAAATATTTGATGGTATTTTAAATTACGAGTACCATTTTTACATTTTTAAACTATATTTTTCATATTTTTTCAAGAATTAATGGAATCTATAATATTAATAGGCTGGCCGATTTCTTGTGCCCGATGTTTTGTTCTACCGTTTTATCCCGATTTTGACAACATGTAAATTTTTTGAAAGTAATTTCTGTTCACCAGATTTACAGATTTTTAAATTTTTGCCTTTACTTTGAGTAAATTACATTTAAAGTTGCTACTAACACATACATAAAATTATACAATGCTATGTGTGTGCTTATTAAATTTGTTAATGTGTTTGTAAGATTGTTTTCTTCGTTCACAATAATAATAAACCAAAAAAGTGTTGGTTTGTGAATTGGCTAAGTTGAAAAAAAAGTTGCCTAGAATTTGCGCTCGAATTTCGAGCGCTGGAATCTGCTAGTTAAATATTAAAGAATTTAAAAAATTCATTGCACTGAATACTTTTTCGACTTCAGGGTTTGAGTATGGAAAAGTCAATATATTTATAACGAAAGTTGGAAAATAAACAATGGATATTCATTGACTGACTTTTTGAAGTTAAGTATTTCAATCTAAAATGAATCAGTTCTGTCACGATTTCTACATTTACTTAATTTTAAAATTTTAAGACAATTTTCGTACTCTGCGATTTCGATTAGACCTTCTGATATTTTTTTTTTATAAAATTAATAACGTTTTACAAAATGTTGTTTAAAACGAATTGTTGTAGTTAAAAAATGCGGAAAACGCCATTTTAGCGCTTATTTGTAAAAGCTGCTAAATTAAAAAAAAAATAGCTTTCTGGGTCATCAAAACGCGGTAAATATAGTGCGAACAGTGTTTTGTTAAAACCACACAAACCTTTTCAAAATATCTGAAATAAATTTTCAAACATCTTTTGGGCTTCCAAAATTCATAATCCGCTTTAAGGGTTGGAAAAAAGAATCAAAAAACTTTTTTGTTGAAGCTTACAGGAGGAAAAATTCTATAAATTGGCCTACGAATTACTACCTTATCCGCCATATTTTTCGGATTTAGCCGTAAACCTAAATAAATAGCTCGGAAAGCAATAAAGCTCCAATGACGAAAAACAAGTTTGCTTATTTTGAGGTTCTTGAGGAATTCTATTATATGGAAGGGGAGAAATTGGTGAAACGTTAAACAAAGTTTATGGAGCCAGCAGGAGTCTATGTTGAGAAATATTAAATATTAGAGCGCATGGTCAAAAAGTGCAAATACTAGTGTATGTGAGATAAACGCAGGCTCAAACCTTACGGCCGCCCTATGTAGAAAAATTTCATAGAGAAACAATCTCATCAATTATAAACATAGCAATTATTACAATATCTACTACAATTATTGATGAAGAATACAAAATTGTTATGAATTTTCGAAAAATACATGCTTTCTTCTTCTCTGCTTTAGTTTAAAAGCGCTTAAAAGAGAAAGCAGAAACCGCATATCTAATGATTGTTGTATAAAACTGCGCTTTTTCGGTCGTCAAAAATCTAGCGCGAAAAGAGCTAAATTGATATTGCTGTTTGGTAGCTTTAAAATTTTCAAGGTTTTTATTCCGCTCCAATCAGTTTCAATTTCTGGCCTGCAACAAATTAATATTTCTGAGCAGTCTAATCTATCAATTAGCATTAAAAAACCATTAACATTTCTTCAATTTTAAACTAACCGAATTTCATATACATTTCTTTATACGATGTTCTTGCATTTATTGCAAATTAACTTTCGCAAGCGATAATTTAATCTGTAAGTTGTACATTGCTCTTCTTCTTCTTGTTTACTCACACAAAATATCTTCGTATCGAATTCATTGAATATTTTGCAATTACTGCAAATTGTTTGCTGTTCGAATATGGCTTCAGTATAAGCATTATCGTTAAAATTAATTAATGTTAATATGAGTAATGTGATGAAAACTATGTTTGCATTTAATATCATGTATGAAATTTCATTAAAAGGGTAAAGAAATTTGTAATTAGAAATTTGTGTGTATGTTCAACATTTTCATGATAATATATGGAACGCTATAAAAGGAAGTAATAGAATTTTTTAAAAAAAAGTTGGACATATGGCTGTGGAATACCTCAAATGGACATTACTGTCTCGAAAGCTTTCGCAGAATATTTGATTTCAGCTTTAGAAGTTGCTGTATTAAATAGTTTTAATTGTCTTGATTTCTAAAACAATTTCCAATTTGTTGCCTTTACTAATAGGGATTAAAATCATTAGCAACACTTTATTATTAGAGAAATTTGTTTGGAATGTAAACAAGTGTTAATCAAGCGCTTTGATATTAAAGTAAAAAAAAAAAAACACAAGTGTTAATCGATTTGGCAAGTGTAGCAATCAGTTGACAAGTAATTTATGATATAATATGTGAGCTAAACCGAACTTCATTTATTGCACATTTGGCCCCTAATTTTGTGAGGTTTGGAAAAATGTGAGACTGGGTGTGTGCTGTGACGAGGGCAAATGGATCCTCATCGACCTTAAAGTGGGGAAAGCCAGGAAAAAGAAAAACCTTATAACTGCCACAAAGTTACTTTTAGAAAGGATGGAAGTAGGACCGACCCCTCCTAATTTTACCTCCCCGAAATTTTTCCAAAAATACCTCCCCCTTAGACACCATTCCTTAAGGGGGCACCCATATAAATTTCAAAATTTTGTGAAATTGTAAAAAATTGGCCCCCACAGCACCTTAGATGCTCCTAGACGGATCAATTTCCACTAGCTTTCCACCCACCTATCATTAAAGGGGCTCCCATACAAGATTTATATTACAGACTATAAATATATAGAAGAAAAAGACCCATAACGGCCTAGGAGTCCTCCTGGTGCGATAAAATTTATGACTGACCTCCACTAATTTTTTATCCCCAACATTGTCTTAAAACATACATGCCCCTTATATTCACCCCTTAAGGGGTTCCCATACAAATATGGTGGTTTTATGAAATTGTTACTTTGGCCCCTACAGCGGCTAGGATGACCCTAGCCAGCTAATTTTTCTTCCCCAAAATTTGTTTTCTAACATACCTACCCACAATCTCAATTCCATAAGGTTGCTCCCATACAAAATACAAACTGTTAACACAATTTTTAAGCAGTAAGCTCATAATTGTTGCTCCTAATAGGAGTCGGTCGACATCTTTTGAACTGTCAGAGTCAATTTATTACAATTCCGTAATATTTTAAACTTTTTTGTAATCCCCTTACCCTCGTCCAACCGCCTTATTTGGATCACGCAGTTCTTTTCCAAACCGCGCTTGACTGGGGGTTTTGCGTATCCACAGCTCTTACTATCAACATGCAACACTATCACATACCTAATGCACATCTTAAAAACTCCACTTTAGATGTTCTATCAATTGAAGTTTAAACACAGAAGTCAATAACGATTCTAAATTTTATATTCCAATCAACGTGTTTTCATAGAAAGGTTATTCGTTACAACAAATTCTCTTATATTAACATTTTTCTTAATTTTTATACCCTATACCACTATGTGGTTTGGGTATAATGACTTTGTGCTGCTGTTTGTAACAACCAAAAATATTTGACCTAGACCCATCTTTAATTATACCGATCGAATCAGAATCACTTTCTGAGTTGATTTAACAATGTCCGTCCGTCCGTCCGTCCGTCCGTCCGTCCGTCTGTGTGTCTATGTAAAGTTTGTAATCAAACTGCAGGTCGCAAATATGAATATATTTTGATGAAATTTGGTATATAAGCTTTTATCGGCCATGGGATGAACGCTGTTGAAATTGGTGAGAATCGGTCCATGTTCAGACCTAGCCCCCATACAAATTACCCATATGAAATCGACATAAATTGCCATAAGATCCAAATTGTCATATAGATCTTACTCAAATTGGGTTTGTATGCGTTCATTACATCCACTAATGAGTAGTCCAAAAATAATCCCTTTGACCCCATATAGAGCTGCTTCCCGATCTTCACTTAAATCTATTAAAAAACAAAAATATTGCACTGATTCTTCTCAAATTTTGTTTGTACATATTTTTGCAAAATACAAGAGACTTTACCAAACATGATCAGGATCGGTCCATTTTTGGACCTAGTCCCTTTATAGATATAGCATCCGATATGAACTTTTTCATATCTGCGGCCAAAAAAATTAATAAAAATCCCACTCAAATTTGGTTTTTGCTTATTTTCAATGTCCAGTTAGTTGGGCCTAAGAGATAGGGTTTCTAAACGCATGGTATAGGGTATCGTATAGTCGGTCTAGACCGACTATAATTTTCTTACTTGTTTTGTTTAATTTTGCAGAAACTTTTTCTGTTTACATTTATTCTTCAGAATATTAGTCTATAAGTCTAGTTTTAGATTGCTTCAAATAAGTTTATTTAAAACCAAAAACTTAAGGGATATTGTTAAAAATAAAATAAACAAAAATATGTTGAAGTTTAAACAAGTAAACAAACAATAAATTCTCTAGAACAAATGAAAAAAATTAACTACGTTTACATTGCTGATTTGCCACGTTTGAGACATTTAGATTGACGAATTTATAAATTTTGCGATGGTTGCTGCTAAAAAAAGGAAAAAAATTAGGCGCCCAAACAAGATTAAGCTTAGCAGTTGAAACTCAATTATTATAAGAAATTTCATTCATTGTTATTAAATTCAAATTTAATTATTTTTATATTTTTATCATATAGAATTAAATGAAGACTACTTTCTAAAAATATTAAGTATATCGGTTCCTAGTTTTTGGAATGTCAGATAATCTTTGTTTCGTTAAATTCACATTTTTAAACACTAAGTGCTTCCGAGCTACATTAAAAATCGAGAGTTTAACTATACTAAGTTTCAATAACATCCCAAAACCTTGGCCTAAGTGTTTTCCAATAAAATCGATATATTTCATTTCTTTATTTTATTTTTTAAGGAATTAGTCTTTAGCAAAGAACTCGCTCTTAGAGTTGGAAATTTTAATATATTTATAAGTTTACAGCTACAATCTAAACGCTATAAATATATTTTTTTCGATAAACAAACAGAAATCATGTAGAACAATAATCCAGTTACAAAAGGGTTTCAAAGTTTTCTACATATGTATTTTTTTTTGTTGGTTTTTTTACATTATTTTTCTTTAAATTGAACAAATTCTCACAAATTGTTGTTTTAACAAAACTAAAAGTAAAACAATTGGCTGTTTTTAAATACAATTTTTCTATTTTGTTGTTGTACTAAATACCTCCCTGTTTACATTATTTGTTCTTGCAAATCTTAAAAAACTTTTGTTTCATTTTATCTTAGTTTTATTTTTATTTTGTTATTGCACCAATTGCTAAATTGTTGTTGTATTGAGTAAACAGTAATCGGTTTTAAGATTACGAGGTCCAAATCCGACCATAAGATACACTTTCTGAAATTCTCAAATGGCTCCGGTAGAACGAACAATTTTTTGCATATAAAATAATTTTCTTCGCGGGTTTTGACACATGTACAATTTTCGATATCAAATAAGCATTTTAGTTTTGAAAATATTTAACATGAGTTTCAGGAAAATAGTTTTTTAAACGTTTCTTTACTTGTATTAATTTTTCACTACATTTATTTCGCTTTTAATTTTCATTTGTGTACTTCACAATTATTACACCACATAAGGGTTAGAAAAATAAATATTTTTAATGAATTTTTACGCAGCCGTAATAAAAATTTATTTTTCTACTGGTTAATGTATATAATAATACAGTGTTTATAAACATTGCTTATAAACATTGTTTATAAACATTATTGATTAACATAGTTTATTAACGTTAATATTTTTTATAAAATATTGTTTTAAAAATTGTTTATAAACATTAGTTATAAATATTGTTCATTAACATTGTGCATTAACATTAACATCATATATATAAACATTGTTTATAAACATTGCTCATTAACATTGTTCATTACCATTTATAAAAACAAGTTAATTAACATGGTTTATGAATATTGTTCGTCAAAGCTGTTTAGCAACATTAAGTTTATTAATTTAAGCATTGTTGACAAACATTGTTTGCGAACATTGTCATTAAAGTTGTAAACTTGATTTATGAACATTGTTCATTAAATCTGTTTACTAACATTAAGATTGTTTTTATAAGCATTGTTTATAAACACTGTTTAGTAATACTGTTTATAAACAATGTTTATGAACATTGTTCATTAACATAGTTTATTAAAATTAACATTATGTATGTAAAAATGTGTCATTAAATTTATTAAAATTAACATTATTTATGTAAAAATTGGTCATTAAAATTATTGATATAAACATTGTTCATGAACATTGTTCATTAAATCTGTTTATTAACATTAAGATTGTTTTTATAAGCATTGTTTATAAACACTGTTTAGTAATATTGTTTATAAACAATGTTTATGAACATTGTTCATTGTTTATAAACATTGTTTTAAAGACCTTGTTTATAAACGTTGTTTATAAACATTGTTTATTAACATGGTCTATGAACATTGTTCGTTAAGGCTGTTTAGTAACATTAAGTTTATTAATTTAATCATTGTTGATAAACATAGTTTGTGCACATTGTTCATTAAAGTTGTAAACATAGTTTATGAACATTGTTCATTAAAGTTGTTTATTAACATTAAGATTATTTTTATAAACATTGTTTATAAAAACTGTTCTTTAACATTGTTTATAAACATTGTTTATGACATTGTTCATTAACATAGGTTACTAAAATTAACATTATTTACGTAAACATTGGCCATTAAAATTGTTGATATAAACATTGTTTATATACATTGTTTGTAATGATTAAAATGTAAAATGAAACCCTGAATACCAAACTATACACGACCTCTTTTTAGATGTAGTGTACAAAAACTATATTGAACTTTGTATATTTCTTGATATTGCTTTATTTACTTTTATGTAAAGAAAATAACACATGTGTCAACAATACATGGGAACATTGTAAACATAAATGTTGTTATAACAAAATAAATAAAAATAATTTAAATATATTCAATTCATTTAATAACAACAAAAAAAAATATTTAAAAATGTCAGGTCTTTTCAAAAACCTCAAAACCAATATAGCCCCATTTTAAATTATCTTTTAATATTCTTTAATAATTTATAGTATTGGGTTAAGAAAATCAGGCAAGAGTGTTAAATTCGGCTTAGCCTAACAGCATATAAATTTATAATTTAATGTTTTTCTTTTTTTGACCAGTATTTATGATAATTTACTATATATTGTTTTTTTATAAATACTAGCAGATTCCAGCACTCGAAATTCGAGTGCAAATTCTAGGAAATTTTATTTTTTCATTTAAATAAGACCCTAAAGGTATGCCTCACAATTCAACTCATTTTAAATGAATAAAACAAACTCAACACATTAACTCAACACAATAACAAATTTAATAAACACCCATATAGCATTGTATAATTTAATGTATGTGTTAGTAGCAATTTTAAACGATCATAACTCCAACAAAATATTCCAGACGATGAAAATCTGTAAATCTGGGTAACAGTTAAAAAGAAATACCTTTCAAATGATAATTTTTTTTGTCAATATCGGGGTAAAACTGTGAAACTTACATCGGTCACAAGAAATCGCCTTGCCTATTAACATTATAGATAACGATGTTATTTTTTTCATACAAACTTCTAGGGAGTGAAATAAATTGTAATAATAGTAAACCATTGAGGTTATAGTTTTTATTATTTAAAATCTCGAGACGAAGCGATTTTGATAATTTAAAATAAATACATTCTCGGGATGTCAATAAATCATTTTCATTAAAAATAAGCAACGTAGCTGACCTATTGAGCACGTTATCGTGATTTCCATAAACGGACAGACGGACATCACTATATGAACTCTGCTTGTTATAAGGATCAATAATATGTACTTATATTTTATGGGGTCCGATTTATTTTTTTCTAATTATTACAAATGGATTAACGAACTAATAAAAATAATAACACTGTACAACATTTTTTGGATTGTTGTTTCAGACAAAAAAAAAAAACCAAAATTGTTTTTATAAAAGCACAATAAGTAAGAAATTGTATTAGAATTTAAAGGTTAGTTACTCTGTGGAACAGCCCGAAAATTGTTATACAGTGTAATTTATGCTATTCTAAACTGTGTCATTGAAATTCACCAATATTAAAATTGCCTGTTCTTTCTTATATGTATTCATATTCTTATTTTTCATGTTTATTTTAAACGGTCATTTAGCAAAAATCATCCATTTTCTATTGTAGTTTTAATTTTACTTTATTTTTCTTCCATTAATCTTTGTTACTTATTTCCTAAGAACTGTTTGTGTCATTTTTAAAATCATCATGTTCGAAATTATTTTTCTATATAGATGTTGTAGTTGTTGATTTCTTAACAAAATGAACATTTTCTAGAAGTTTACTTCCTTTTTATCACTTCCGGTTTGACGCCGGTTTAAATTGACACTTTAACTAACGTGATTTGGGCTTCAACTCACATAAATGTGAAGGAGAAGCTGCATGGAGCAAAATGTCCAACCAATCCACCCACCAACACGGTTGGCAACGTTATGTTTTATGAAGAACAAATGAGAAAAATTACCGGAAAAAGGATTAGAGCTGAAAAGGGAAATCTTAAGTACGAAAGAAAATTAATCAGCATTTTAGAATTTTTTGTTTTATTAAGAATAAAAAAAACACGAAGTTTAGTGAGTATATTGATGAAAATATGTAAAAAAAAAAACATGTATTAAAAGCAAACTATGCATTAATATGCAACTGAAAATCGATGCTACTTTATTTTTCGTAAATAAATTTATGATACAGTAGAATTAAACAACATTTCAGTTAAATAAATATGCAAAAATAAACATTTAAAGCAAAACGTTTTTATTAGGATAGATATTTCTGAAAAAAGTTCAATAAATGAAAATTTTGATGTAAATATACAAAAACAAGCATTTAAAGCAAAATATATGCAACTGCAAATTCATGTCATTATACTGTAAATTTATTACTTATGGCAACCGGGCATTTTGATGAAAGTAAGCAAACATATGCATTTAAAGAAGAATATGCATAGAATATACATATCCAAATCGATATTAATTTATTGCTAATTTATTGATTCGGATGCATATATATGAAAGAATTTTAAAACATGTGCATTTCGATGAATTTATGCAAAAACATGCTTTTTAAGGAAAATATGCGATTAAAAATCGATGCCATCCTATTGTAAATTGATTAATTCGGTTAGACACAGTTGCGCTCATAAAAATAGAAGTGTCCTCAATTGAAAAGCAGGGTTTTAATTTTGAAACAATAAAGCATTATTTTAAACAGTTGTTCTTAGTAAAATAAATAACCATTTTAGTCTCTAATTTTTAGACCAATTCACAAATTAATTTTAAGTATAATAAATAAAAAATTACACGAAATTATATAGTAATTCGCTGCTCAAAATAATAGGATACAAGTTGCTAATTATCTTATGAAAAGTTAAATAATTTTAGTATTTAGTTAAACAACCTCTATTACTGATTACTGTAGCATATCTGCGAGGCATGGAATCAATATGATCCTGACATTGCTTTATTGGGATTTGCTGCCATACATTTCTCACTGCGTTCCTAACTGTTCTGCATTTGATGGTCTATCTCTGACACACCTTTCTTAATATCTCCCACAGATGTTCTATGGAACAACCCCTCTTATTTGCCAATATAAAACAATATATAACCAGTTTCATCAAGTAAAACGATTTTGCTTTCGTCTCTCCAAAATATGTTTCTCCATTTCTCTTTCGGTCAGTTGATATGTTCTTGGGCGAACTTTAATCGAGCGGCTGTGTGTTTCTTTCTCAGCAATAGCACCTTTCTTTGGCTTCTTGGGAATAGATTGTTCTACACCAAAAGCCTACGGATAGCAATGGTACTTGTGGCAAGATTAAGGTCATCTGAACCTTTTTTTATAACGGCGAACACCTTTGCTATATCCTACTATGCGGCGGTCATCTACACTCGGATGTTTTACGCTTGCGCCCACGCGTTTGCGATCATTTGATCAGAGTACCCCAAGATTTCTTTAATTTTTCGAAGGTTTTGATTTAATAAACGTTTTTCTTTAGAAAAGTTATATTTAACAAGTAAGAAAATTATAGTCGGTCTAGGCCGACTATACGATACCATGGTTTAGCGACCCTATCGCTTCGGTCCAACTAATTGGATATACAAAATAAGCGTAAACCAAATTTGAGGGAAATTGTTTTTAATTTTTTTGGCTGCAGATATGAAAAAGTTCATATCGGGTGCTATATATATATATGGGGAGTAGGTCGAAAAATAACCCGATCCTGACCATATTTGGTAAAGTCACTTAAATTTGAAAAAATATATACAAGCCAAATTTGAGAAAAATCTGTGCAATATTTTTGTTTTTTAATAGATTTAAGTGAAGATCGGTGGCCTATGACTAAGAACTGTCCTATAGGGATTATTTCTGGACTACTGATTAATGGATATAATAAACACAAACAAACCCAATTTGACTGAGATCTAAATGAAAATTTGGATCTTATGGCAATTTATGTCGATTTCATAGGGGTCATTTGTATGGGGACTAGGTCTGAACAAGGACCGAATTTCAAAAATTTCAATAGCGTTCATCCTATGGCTGGTAAAAGCTTATAAAATTTCATCAAAATATATTCATATTTGCGACCTGTAGTTTGATTACAAGGTTTATGGACACACAGACGGACCGACGGACGGATCGGACATAGTCGATCGGTATAATAAAAGATGGGTCTATGTCAAATATTTTTGGTAGTTACAAACAGCAGCACAAAGTCATTATACCCAAACCACATAGTGGTATAGGGTATAAAAACTAAAATTTTTTAGAAAGCTAAATGTCAATTACTAAGTCCCAGCAAATGCAATGAAAATGTTCCGTTACTTTTCGAATTCATTGTCGTCAATACTGTTTAAAAACAAACACGTGTTTATTCAAATACAAGTTTTCAAGGCGATGGCAGCGTTCCAAGAAGAAATAAGAAAAAAAAAATTCCACATATTTTTAAACAATCCAACTGATTCGTTTGCAACCATAGGAAGGCAAGTTGGAGAATCTAGAGCTACTACTCGAAATATTATCAATCGGTTTCAACAGACCAAGATCTATACCAGAAAACCAGGAGTAGGTCGAAAAAATGGATTTATGAACCCAAAGTTAGCTAAAGAAATGCTAAAAATTTGAAACTAACCCAGGTCTATGTGAACGTGATTTTGAAAAGAAATGCAACTTCAGACTATTTAAAGTTTTAAAGGTTCTAAAAAGAAATGATAAAGTGCATAGAAGACCCAAAACGAGAGCGAGAAAGTTTTTAACATCAGAATTGATGGATGATGACCCATACGTTAAAAGTGATTTCAAGCAAATCCCCACTGTTCAATTTAAACGACTGATGTCAGATGTGGTGTAAAAAAAAAATTTAAATATAAGAAAGTTGACAAATTTGCAAAAAATATTTAAGTGTGGCAGGCCATATGTAGCTGTGGACTTTTCTCCAAACCGTACGTGCTACGTGGCACTTTAAACAAAAATTTGTATGTAAAGGAATGTATACAAAAACGTTTGTTACCCTGTACTAAATCTAACTTTTATTTTGTCCAGCTTTGGCTATAATACGTTATGCTAAACAAACAATAGATTGGTTCGAGCGCAATAAAGTGAACTATATACCAAAATTGTGCAACCCACCAAACTGCCCTGAGCTTCGACCATTTGAAAAATTATTGGCACAAGTGAATCGAATTTTACGAAAAACATCCCAAGTTGTTGTTTTTTTTTTTTTTTTTTGATTTATTCAAATCAGGGGAACATATAAAAATTAATGAATTATAGCATACGCATAATATTTATCATTAGATTCTCTTTCGTATTTTACTTCTTACATTCCATTAATATAATTAATTTTATTCAGAAAATAGACATTTCGATAAAAAAAAAAAATTTGCAAAACTATCCATTTTAAGCAGAATATGCAAAAATATGCAACTTTAAATCGAAGGCATTTTGTTATAAATTTATTGCTTATATATGTATATTTATGAAAATGTACAATAAATGAGTTTTTTGTTCAAAATATGCAAAACCATACATTTAAAGCAAAATATACCACTCGAATCGATGCAACTTTATTTATTCAAATAGATATTTGTGCAAAAAATTTCAATAAATGAGTATTTTGATGAAAATATATAATAATATACAAATATACAAATATACAAAATACAAAATCATGACACTAAAAATCTACGCCATTTTATTGATTAGTTCATTTTTATGCAATTTGTATTTAAAGCAAAATATGTAAAAAGATATGCAGCTTGAAATCTATGCCATTTTATTGTAAATTTATAGCTTAGGATAATATTTGTGAAAAAAAACCTCACTAAATGAGCGTTTTGATAAAAATATGGAAAAATATCTATTTAAAGCAATTTATGCTACTATAATTGGATTACATTTTGTTGTTAGTTTTTTTCTTTTTTGGTTTACGATAGATATTTATAAAAAAAATCTCATATATGAGTTTTTATATGTTGAAAATATACAAAATATGCAACTACGAACTGAAGCCAATTTATTTTAAACTAGCAGATTCCAGCCCTCGAAACTCGAGTACAAATTCTAGGAAATTTTATTTTTTCATTAAATAAAGACCCTAAAGGTATGCTGATCAATTATAGCCAACTCACAAATCAACACAAAAACAAGTAAGAGAATTATAGTACGTCTAGACCGACTATACGATACCCTATACCATGCGTTTAGAAACTCTATCTCTTAGGCCCAAAACTGGACATAGAAAATAAGCAGAAACCAAATTTGAGTGGGATTTTTATTAATTTTTTTGGCTGCAGATATGAAAAAGTTCATATCGGATGATATATCTATATGGGGACTAGGTCCAAAAATGGACCGATCCTGATCATGTTTGGTAAAGTCTCTTGTATTTTGCAAAAATATATACAAACAAAATTTGAGAAGAATCAGTGCAATATTTTTGTTTTTTAATAGATTTAAGTGAAGATCGGGAAGCATCTCTATATGGGGCCAAAGAAATCATTTTTGGACTACTCATTAACGGATGTAATGAACGCATACAAAACCAATTTGAGTAAGATCTATATGACAATTTGGATCTTATGGCAATTTATGTCGATTTCATAGGGGTAATTTGTATGGGGCTAGGTCTGAACATGGACCGATTCTCACCAATTTTAATAGCGTTCATCCCATGGCTGATAAAAGCTTACATACCAAATTTCATCAAAATATATTCATATTTGCGACCTGCAGTTTGATTACAAGGTTTACATGGACACACAGACGGACGGACGGACGGACGGACGGACGGACGGACGGACATTGTTAAATCAACTCAGAAAGTGATTCTGATTCGATCGGTATAATTAAAGATGGGTCTAGGTCAAATATTTTTGGTTGTTACAAACAGCAGCACAAAGTCATTATACCCAAACCACATAGTGGTATAGGGTATAACAAACTCATTTTTATTACAATCACATTAACAAATTTAATAAATACACACATAGCATTGTTAATTTTATGTATGTGTTAGGGGCAACTTTAAATGCAATTTACTCAAAATAAAGGAAAAAATTTAAACATCTGTAAATCTCGGCTGAAAAGAAATACCTTTCAAATGATATACGTTTGGTCAAAATCGGGATGAAACGGTAGAACAAAACATCGGTCACAAGAATATATATAATATAATATTATAGATTTATTCATTCGGATAGATATTTGTGAAAAAAAGTTCAATAAATGAATATTTTTATGAAAATACTCAAACACATGCATTTAGAAAAAAAAAATGTAAAGTTATGCTGAAATATGCAACTAAAAATTTATACTATTTTATTGGTTACAGTTTCTATTTTAAGCATTTTGTATATAAAGGAAAATAGAAAAAAATATCAATGCCTTTTTATTGTATACATATTGCTTAGGACATATATTTATGAAAAAAGCTCTATTAAAAAGTATTTAATTATTTTTGTTAGTTATTATTTTTTACTTTCTAGAAACGTCCACTCAATTTTACTTGTTGGACATTTCTGCTCTCAACAGATGTCACGTTTTAAATTGAAGAATGAGTTTGTACGCAATAACAATATGTATGATTCTTAAAAATTTATTTTCTATTTTCAAAAAAAAAAAAAAAAAAAAAAAAACAAAAAAACCAACTACAACAACTCAAGTTATTAGATAAAACTCCTTTGTTCTTGTAAATATTTGTTTTAGGGATTTCTTTCTCTTGTTTCAGTTGTTCAATATTTGCCAAAGAATTTTTGCTATTTTCCTATACAAATGACATCATATGTCATATTGACATATGGACACAGAAGAAGAAGAAGAAGATGAGAAAGCACCGGATTAAAAGATGTCAAAAATATTTCCTTAAAAAACAAACAACTTATTGGTTGAAAGGATTAAAAATGGTCGAAAAATTCATCATTTATTTAACAGCAAACTTCATGTCATCGTAAAATTTTTGCAAAATATGTTTTGACATATTTTATATTGAAAGAAGTTTTAATTAATTTTAAGCATATTTGTTTTGTTGTTTAAGCTGTCGTTGAGCAGAATATGACATAATCTTAATATAAATATTTTTGACATTTGACATTGGTAGAATATATTAGGTGAGGAAGAGGAATATATGGTGATAATTAACAAAAGCAAGGAATGTGTTTGATTACAACACTGTGCAACAAATTCAGGGTCTGGACGAATGACAGAAAGCATGGGCTTAGCGTAGTAAGTATACTCTACAAAGTTTGTTTTTAAATACTTATGTACTTAAGTAAATATTTTAAAGAAATTAAACTAACTCTGTCACCTAATTTAGCCCTCATACAGACAAAGAAAAAAAAAACAGATTTATTGTGGCTACCGACTCTTTGCCTTATTATCTTCTTTTGGCACATATTTTGTCTTTACAATAACAAATATTTTGTCTTTACAATTGCATTTCTGATATGACAAGTGAAGAAGAAAATTCTTCAACTTTAAAACTTTTTTACATAAAAAATCAATCTGAAACTATTTAGAGGACTTCCGTTTGTAATGCATCGAAAAGATAATTTGCGATCCAATAAGTATATACTACGGTGACAGCTATTTTTTTTTTTGAATTTCAAGACGTGCGGGTCGGATTATTATGACACTGGATCTAAAACTTTAGTGCGCAAAATTTGAGCCAAATCGGACAATGCTTTCTGGATGCGCAAAAAAAAAAAATCGTTTTTAACAAAAATTTTGATATTAATTAATTCAGTTAAATTAATTAATAAACCATAATCTAGAGTAAATTATCTTTCTAATAAAACAACAAAATCTATTATCGGTTGAAAAACAGCCAAGTTATATCAAGTTCCCTGGGCAATAAATGCGACGCAGACCACTTGATTAAGAAAATAGGGCTCACATTTTTAAGGACATTGAAATAATTTACAACAACAACTTTTTTGCATTCTTCTGATCCCTAAATAATTATATGTAAAGTATTTTGCATCTTGCATATTGTTATGCCGTTCTAAATTAATGTCAAAACGGTACTTATTTTTTAGCATTATTTCAAAATCTCCAATTTTACTTTTTCAAAAATTTTTTTCAAGAAATTTTCCGAAATCAATTTTTTGATAATTTTTACATATAAATGCATATTTGAACTTTGAACTCAATGCGTTTTCAGAAAGCATTGTCCGACTTGGCTCAAATTTTGCGCACTAAAGTTTTAGATCCAATGTCACAATAATCCGTCTTGAAATTCAAAAAAAAAAAAAATTTGGCTGTCACCCTAATATATATAATATAGAATACATGAAATAGGGGCTTAAAATTTAAATTTTTTTTAAAAATTTCCAAAATTTTTTATTTAAATTCCATTGAGGAATCAGTTTTTAAAATTCTATATTCTTCACATGACTTTTCATTTTTTAATTGAGCTCCCATTATTTCAGTTTACATGTAGAGGTCTTTTTAAATATTTTGTTGTTTCTTTTTCATTTACGACCCTGATATCCTGAATAAGGGTTAAAGGGTTGTGTTTTAATTGTTTAATTAAACTTTATTCATCTACGCTATTGTTGACCATATTAATGTAGGTTATGTTGGTTTGTTGTTTCAAGCTAAACTGCAAATTCTTAAATTTAAATTTATTTAAACTGTTTTGTTGAAAAACAAATTTTTTAACAGCGTCATCAATTAATTAAACATTTCAACAATAAACAATTCGTAGTAGTTAAAAATGTGAGTAAACAATTTTCAATAGTATATTATGAGGCAATTTGTCAACAAATCTAAATGACTAATAAGGAAACAAAAGTGTTGTTGTCGTAAAAAATTAATTTTTCTTAGAAAAACGGGGAAAATTTCGATAGTTTTGTTCTTAATTGTTTTTTCTAAAGAAGAAAGATAACACAATCGAGTTTGTAGGTGGCTGCAACTAAATTATTTCGTTTTATTGGCTGATTTTCTGTACGTCACAATGACAATTTATTCATTCTGTTGATGGTGCAAAGCAGACTTTTTATCTGACATCATATTCAGTAGCCACAGCATGGGTGGCTGTCAAGAGTTCCCGATTATTCGATTAAAAATTCAAAAATAATTTTATTTAGCGATCGAGTTCTTCAAATTCTTCAATTAGTCCATAACATAATAAATAAAAGGAGACATTTCAAAGAATTTTAGACAAATTTTCTTTTATTTGCAAAATTAAAACAATTCACAAAATCAATCATAAAAAATTAAAATTAAATCAATTGAGATCATATTTTATATTTTTATATAAAAAGAAATTTGTAGTCACGATATAATGACCTAGACCCATCTTTTATTATACTGATCAACTCAGAATCACTTTCACAATTCCATTTAGCGATGTCCGTCCGTCCGTATGTCTGTATGTCCGTCTCTCTGTGTGCCCATGCCAACGTCGTAATCAAACTACCGGTCACAATTATGAATACTAGCAGATTCCAGGGCTCGAAATTCGAGTGCAAATTCTAGGAAATTTAATTATTTCATTTAATAAAGACCCTAAATGTATGCTTCACAATTCAACTCATTTTATATGAAGAAAACAAACGCAACAAACGCACAAACACATTAACAAAATTAATCAACACGCACATAGCATTATATAATTTTATGTATGTGTTAGTAGCAACTTTAAATGATCATAACTCCAAAAAAATATTCCAGACGATGAAAATCTGTAAATCTGGGTAACAGCTAAAAAGCAATACATTTCAAATGATACATTTTTTGTCACAATCGGGGTAAAACTGTGAAACTTACATCGGTCACAAGAAATCGCCTTGGCTATTAATATTATAGATATTTTTCTGATATTTGGTATCTAAGTTTTCATCGACCGTACGATCAACGCTATTGAAATTGGTTAAATCGGTGAATGTTTTGACCTAGTCCCCATACAAATATCTCCTATGAGTTTAGTAATTCGGCTTAAAAGTTATAAGTATGAATATTTTTCCATGACAAAAGCTAGCTGAAACAAGATTAACGATATAACGACTGATAAATATGTTTACGTGTATCATTCTGTCATTTCTTTAACGAAATCATCTAGTTCCAAAATATATTTATGAGGTTGACATCTTATGCTAGTAATGTAAGGATCTGACGGTACAAGTAGTCGATTGAAAATATCAGTATTTGTTGCGATTCTATTGCATTTTCTGGAGAACATTAGTCTATACCTTATATAGTCCTTGATTGAAGCTTCTTCAGCTTCTTAACACACATGGGCCCAAAAATATTCACCTTATTATATCATGTTCCTTTGAATTACTGATATGAAATTGCGTGTGATTTTTTTTTTTTTGTAAATTTATAACTTTGTTCAATAATTTACAATATATCCAAAAAGCAAAGGTCGATAAAGCTCACCTTTTTTTTGTCCAAGAAAAACTAAAAACACTGAATTTTTGAGTACCATCATAAAAACCTGAATATTTTTTAAACTATTATTGTTATCCAATTATTTTTTTTTAAATTAATACTGAAATACTATATTTTTCAAATATACTTACATCAAATAGATATGACAAAAAGAAATTATCTTCCCGGACCATTGAAATGCATGAAAATGTGAAGCAGTTACTGCAGAGTTTCGTGTAGGTGACTTTGCCGCGTTATTTTGGACAAAAAAGAATTTCTAGAAAAGAAGTTATGCTGCATTTCCCTTAATTAAACAATTCTCTACAAAAGTCCATCATTACATTTTTGATATTTTACACTCGAAATATGGACTTTTTGCCAGCAAAATCCCACAGTGCGTTGTCTGTTAGACAAAAAGTAAATTTAATTCATATTCAAACACGTGAAACATTTTGACTTTTCACCTGTGAGTTTACTATCGGAATTGCGCGTTAAAGTTGTAACAAATCATTCTAAATGGTAGTCATTTAGTTTTAATGGTTTCCGTAGAATAAACATGTTCCAAAGTTATTCAAATCGTATGTTTTTTTTCTCCTAGTACAATTAGTAAAGTTTGTTTTTTTTTAATGTGAGGAGTAAAAAAAGAGTAATAAATAAAAACAATTTATTAATATTTTCTATAATCACAAAGGTACAGGTTTCCAATGATAAAAAAAAAGAAAACGTAATATATAAATTATACTACAGAAGAATTAAATTATACTGTAAAAGAAAATCATTTTAAATATTTACAATTTTAAAACAAAAAATACTTATTAGAAATCGATTACTGTAACAATAATAGTTTCTTTTGAACTATAACTTGAACTTTTATCTGGCTGTTTAAGTAGTTTGTGGACCTTGAGAAAGCTTATTAAAAGAAATTATACTCTTGTGATCTTGTTATTACACGACCCATTAGGGTCTTTTTAATATGTTGTTATTCAAATAATTACCTTTTTTACAATAAGAGTTTTTGTAAATAATAATTTTTCTCGGAACACAATCAAAACTCTAGAGTAAAACTAAATTAAAAAAAGTAAAGCTACTTTTCTATTATCATATTATTTCGCCAAGGGCAAGTTAATATATAAAAAAATTTTAAATAAATATATGAAAATCACATACGAAAAAATCTAACTTTGCAATTATCTCCCATATTATTATTTTCACAATTTTCCAACCTTAATATATTTATATATACTAGCAGATTCTAGCGCTCGAAATTCGAGTGCAATTTCTAGGCAGCTTTATTTTAGCCAATTCACAAACCAACAGTTTTATGGTTTATTATTATTGACAATGAAGATAACAAACTCATTAACAAACACATTAAAAAAATTTAATAAAACACACATATGTATAATTTTATGTATGTGCTAGTAGCAACTTTAAATGCAATTTACTCAAAACAAAGGCAAAAATTTAAAAATCTGTAAATCTGCAAAACGGCTAAAAAGAAATACCTTTCAAATAATATACGTTTGGTCAAAATTGGGATAAAACGGTAGAATAAAACATCGGTCACAAAAAATCGCCTAGCCTATTAATATTATAGAGATGTTGTATGTAAATCTCATCTGAAGTGGCTACAACAACAGTTCAATCTGAAAATAAAACAATACATAATAATAAATCAGAATTCATGTACGTAGCCTTCCACATTGATTTGCTGCGAAATATAAAATTTGTATATATTATTAATCTATAAATTCAGCTCAGTAATATTTAGTTGTTAATATTACTCCTGCTAAGAGTAAACTTAAGTTTGTGATATTGTGAGTCCTCGGAATAGGTGAAAATCCCATTAAATATATCTCGAAATGGTTTTAGTGCTGTCGGTATTTCCTCTATATGAGTCTAAAATCACCTTGAATATGTTTCTGTGAGACATCTACGAAATCGGTTAAGTTCTGCCGTTCTTTTTGCATATTTTTTTCGGGAGGCATACGGCCAGCAATGCTAGAAAAAGTGATCCAAACTTTGATGTCCAGAGAGTGCTTCGTGTGCCCGAAATCATTTTCAGTTCTAAATGCCATGTATTGGTCTTTTGAATAGAAAAATATTTTTGATTAAAATTTAGGTTTTGTGTTATTTTTTACAATTTCAAGTTCTATCAGGCTTAAAAAACACCCTTTACTTAAAACTACACGTCAATGTTTGTTAATTCAGCAAAAATAAAATTTCTAATTTGAATTAAGTAGTTTTGCAAATACGAATAACGAAAATAGAATATTATTATGTTATAGAAAATGCATTTGATACACACACGTACACACATTGATTCAAATATAAATTATAATTAACATTCTAAATGAGACATAAATTTAAATTAATTTAAATACTTTTGAATGTAGACCAAACACAGAGAAAACTAAATAAATCATTGCGACTAGCGCAACGAATTATGGTGATAAGTTGGCAAAACGAATTTTGGTTCGTGTTAGTTACCAAATCGGTTAACCGCTTATAAGCTATTTTAAAAAAAAATTTGTTTGTTCCCACTGAAAACGGATTCGTTTTGGCTATGGAATTTTTTGTCAACCGAATTGCAAGGAAGTTTATAATGAAATTTGGGTCAATTAGAATTAAAATTATATTTTGTCATCATAAAAAATAGTTTGCTGCTATTAAGTTTCTCGATGGATACAATCGAATATAAAGTTGTTCAAATTTAAACAATTCGATTGGAGAATTTTTTCCTGTGTATTGTAATCGAATTTTTGTTGAAAGCATCCATTTCGTTTGTCGAAGTTTTTTTTTTTTGCTATGTATACGAAATCGAATAAATAAAATATATATATATTTTTTAAATTTTCATTTATTTTGCTTTTTCTGTGTATTTGAAATTTAAATAATAAACCAATGTTTTTCCACATTGACAGTTTGATAGTTTGCTAAAAAACAACAAAAATTAAAAAACAAAACAGCACGATTTATTATATTCTAAATAAAGTTTGTCTTATTGTTGTTGTTTTTTTTGGCTTTAAGATGACAAAAGGCCATAAATCCATCACAGTTCTTTTTTTATATTTTTGTTTTTCTCTGGTAGCTTAGCTGAAGTGGAACGTGCTGAAGGCCAAACATCCAAAAGCGTTAAAAGTGGAAACA
This sequence comes from Cordilura impudica, assembly GCA_963682025.1. Taxonomy (NCBI): domain Eukaryota; kingdom Metazoa; phylum Arthropoda; class Insecta; order Diptera; family Scathophagidae; genus Cordilura; species Cordilura impudica. Next base: position 351,899,408 of record OY821517.1, read on the forward strand.
ATGTCAAGTCCTGTGTAAATTTCTACTATTTTTCTAATCAAAACAAATTGAATTCTGTTGTAAAATATAAATGAATGTTACCCCCCGCCTCCCCCAAAAAAGGATATTCAACATGAAACATTTAACACATTTGTTTTAGGCGAAACATGATGATAAAAACCCAACGAACCATCCGACTCATCGCATGAAAAATTTACTGAGCCGTGAAAAAAGGTTGTCGATAGAGAAAGAGAAAGGGTGGAGTGAGTAAATGGGTTTCGCAAATGGATATCATCTCTAGAACTATTAAATATTATTATAAAAAATAGCTTAAAAGTAATAGGATTGTCTAAGAAATCCTAAATATTGAGGAGCGATCTTTTTGAATTATGGTTATTCTGCAGGAATGATTTTTTTGAAAAACCAAAAAGCCTAAAACATTTTGTTTTAAAAGTCCATGAAAATATACGTTATATATCTTCCAAATACAGGCTTTTTATTTTAAGATTTTGTAAGTAAATATAAAAAAACTCGGGCGCCAAAAGGTGCCTAGAAAATCTTGCAATAAGCTCAAATATTTTAACATCTCAAGTCCTTCTAAAATATTTATAAAAAACCAGGTAACAAAAAATATGGCTAACAAACTTAGAATTATTATCTATAGACCAAATTTGTGGAATGTTGATAAAACTAAGTTTAGTAACATCCAAACTCGCGGCCTTAACGTTTAATTTTTTTTTTTTTTTTTGCAAATTTGTTAATTTTTAATATCATATATATTGAGTACTATGACAGAGAGAGCTTTGCAAATTTGTCCGAGGTCATCTATTATTAATGTGAGTACACCAAGAAAAATAGGCAGGATCACATCAATGGGCGTGGTACCTCCCATACGAAGTAAATATTAAATATCATATATCTGGAGACTGTAATAGTGAGAGTCTTGAGTTCCTGCATGAGCCCAAAATTTACTCATGTGATTAGTTGCACAAAAAATGGGCGTGATCCTAGCAGTGGCCGTGGCACCGCCCATGCAAAGTAAATATATAATATCATGTACATGGAGTACTATAAAAGGGAAAGCCTTGACACACTTTGCACGAGTCCGTCAGACATTAATGTGAGTAGTAAGATAAAAAATGGGCGGAATGTGATTAGTGGGCGTGGCACCTCCTATGCAAAAAATTATGAAGTACTATGAAAATGGCAGTTTTGAAACTTTTGACTATACAGTAATTAACGTGAGTGGAAAATATGGGCGGAATCGCCAAATTCAAAAATTGACAAAATGAAAATCGCCAAAAACAAAAATCTTCATGATCAAAAATCGCGAAAAACAAAAATTGAAAAAAACAAACATTTTCAAAATTAAATACCCGCTAAATCAAAAATCGGCAAAATCAAAAATCGCTAAAATAAAAAATTATCAAATGATATTCTAAATTCAATGCCAATCGTTAAGTGTTCATGGATTTTATTTGAAAATCCATGCTTTTCTCATGGGCAGCTATATGAACCTTGCTTCAAAGTAATAATAGTGAAAAATTCGGTAACTTTTGCTTCGAATGAAAAAACAAATAATATTGTATATCAGCAAGCATTGAAATAAAAAATCATTTGAGTCCTATCACAGGGGAGATGTGTAAACATCTAGTAATTAAAAATTTTTTATGGCACTTTTTTAAAATCAAAAAGAAAGCGTCACTTATAGCAATCAACTGCAGGGGCTCTGCTAATATAAAAATATTTATTATTATTTATTATTTCAACCGGTTAATTTTTAATTTTTCGTTTTTCTTTTTTGATTTTTTATTTTTCATTTTTAATTTTTCATTTCCAATTTTTAATTTTTTATTTTTCATTTTTTATTTTTCATTTTTAATTTTTGTTTTTCATTTTTCATTTTTCTTTTTTTACTTTTCATTTTTTGTTTTTTGTTTTTCACTTTTTAATTTTCATTTTTATTTTTCGTATTTCATTTTTAATTATTAATTTTTTATTTTTTATTTTTGATATTTTATTTTTCATTTTTAATTTCTCTTTTTTTTATTTTTCATATTTACTTTTCATTTCTTATTTTTCATTTTTCGTTTATCGGTTTTCATTTTTCATTTTTTATTTTCCATTTTTTATTTTTAATTTCTCTTTTTTTTTATTTTTCATTTCTACTTTTAATTTTTTGTTTTTTATTTTTCATTTTCAAACAGGTTATTACATATCATAATTTTTTCACCAATGCAATCATAAGTCACACCGACTTTGTCTTACGTCTCACATGTTTCGCTGTTTTTTGTGATGGTATTGTGGTATAGAAATTTACCCCCCCCCCCACCCCCCTGCGCGTATAGATGTTTACACATCAAAAAAGAAAAAACATCCATAAAAACCCAGTTTTTATTATACTCCATTTCTTTGTTAATTAAATTTACAATCACGTAATTAAATGATTGATTGTTCGAAAATAAAAAATCCGTTAAAATTTCGCAAAATCCGAAATTATATCGTACTATAATTATTTTTTTTTTAAACGACAACAACACGATTGGATCACGGGAATCGGGCTAAGTTTTTGTGGCAGACAAACACACAAACCAGATACTATGTGTTAAAATACTGGGAGTCAAAATATAAAATAAATAAAATAAAATGTTTTGATTGTACAATACTAACATCGTAGGAAAAATTGATTACGAAAACATACATGTTAATAGGTCTTGGTAATTCATAGCTAGCGAAACACGATAGGGCATACTAGTGCTTATATTAGAATATTTTAATAATTATCCTCTGAAAATACTCTTTCCTATGTCCCGCCTAAAATATTTCTTCAAGGAGTCTTATTATTATTATTTTATTAACGTTCTTATTCATTAATACATTTTTCTTGAAATATCCTATTTTTTCTGAATTTGATATCCTGTATTAATAACTTACATCAATTTAAACACTTTTAAATAAATCCTTTTGTATCCCATTTATTTTGTGGGCGTTTTTCACAATTACTATCTTGTCTTTACCTTTAATTTGATTAATTTTATTTTGTTTCTTTTTTTAATTTCCGTTCCTCGTTCTTCAATAAATAAGTCCTGTTGCTTTGTCATTTAATTATGCTTCCGGTTTCCTGTTTTTTTGTTGGTGTGTTATTTAATCGTGCTCTTTTGTTTATCTTGTTTTTAGAGTTTGTTTCTTTAATGATTATTGAAAGGATATCCATTTAATCGCACTGACTTCATCACGTTTAATCAATCATTTAACTTTTGAACATCTTTATACTTAATGTAAAAATCACTAAAATTTCAAGACACATTTTTCATATTAAATTTGCCGTTTAAGATGACGTAAATCTATAATATTAACAGGCTATGCGATTTCTTGTGACCGATGTTTTGTTCTACCGTTTTAATCCGATTTTGACGAAATGTATATTATTTTAAAGGTATTTCTTTTTAACGATTTTGCAGATTTACAGATTTTTAAATTTTTCCTTTATTTTGAGTAAATTACATTTAAAGTTCTACTAACACATACATAAAATTATTAAATTTGTTAATTTGTTTGTTAATGAGTTTGTTATCTTCATTCGTAATAAGAATAAACCATAAAAGTGTTGGTTTGTGAATTGGCTAAGTTGAAAAATAAAGCTGCCTAGAAATTGCACTCGAATTTCGGGTGCTGGAATCTGCTAGTGTCATTAAATATGACATTTTTGTGGAAAAACTAAGAAATATTCTTCTTTTACAAAAAATATTTGTACATATTATGACTTTACATTATACCAGGAATCCATTCATAGATTGAGAATATTATAATAACAACACTTTTAAATGAAAAGATATTTATTTAGGAAAAGCTAATTTTGTAGGAGAATATACCTGTTTACAAAAGCAACATTTTAAACACAAGATACCTTTTTAGGAAAAGGTACTTTTTGTTAGGAAGAGGTACTTTTTAGGAAAAGGTATTTTTGTGAGAAAAGGTAATTTTTAAAGAAAATATACTTTTTTAAAAAAGTACTTGTTGAAGAAAATGTACTTTAAAAAAAAAAAAATACTTTTTTTAAAGAACATTTACATTTTTACACAAAAATTTACTTTTTTACGAAAAGGTGTATTTTTACATAGGTACCTTTAAAAAAAGGTAAATTTTTTAGGAAAATATATTTTTTTGAGAAAAGATACCCTTTTAAGAAATTGCACTTTTTAAGAAAATGTATTTAAGAAAATACAGTTTTTAAGAACGAGTACTTTTAAAACAAATTATACTTTTTTAAAAGAGTACTTTTTAAAGAAAATTTACTTTTTAAGAAAAAGTACTTCTTTTCAGGGAAATTTTTACACAATTACTATTTTAACAGAAGGTACCGCTTTATGAAAATGTATTTTGTGAGAAAAGATACCTTTTGAGACAAGGTACTCTTTTAAGAAAAGATACTTTTACTTTAACTTTTTTTTTAACAATAGGTCATATATATGAAATGGTTCTTTTTTAAGAAAATGCATTTTTTTTCAGAAAATGTACTTTTCAGATTAGATATTTTTAAAAAAAAAAGGTGCTTTTTATGAAATCTTTCATATTATTCTCTAATATTTATTGAAAGTATGTAAAAAGTTAACTATAAGTATTAAGTATAACAAATGTATACTTTTTAGATCGTACCCGTACCAACAATATCATCCTTGAATTTTACTTGAATCGAAGTGTACTACAAGCGTGGAAAAACTTCTACTCGAAAAAGCTCGGCAACTTTCCATACAAATGTATGAAAAGATTCACTTCATAGATATTTGACTTCATTTAAAAAAAAATTTTCCCAAAATACATTTTATATATTTTATATATTGATAGATATTGAAATATTGAAACCGTCTGATAAAAACTATGGAGTGGGCTAATTACTTACTACTCGATAAGATCATCCACGTCCCACTCAAATGTACGGACTATTCATGCCTATTTACAAACAATTGTTCAAGAACACTTGGAAAAAACTTTTAGTATTTTAATCTAAGGATAAATTTTCAAAATTTCAAGTTATTTCGACAAAACTGTTGGCGTTTGGGAACACTACTCGAAAAAGATCGGAAATTTTGCATTTCAAAAAACTTTACAATTTTTTTTTTAAATTTTTTTCACTGTCTGTAATTGGCTATATTCATAGATGACTCATAAAAAATTTTAAACCTTCTGACTAAACTTTTGGCATCGGTCTAGAACTACTCGACTGATATTGACCACTTTCAATACAAATGTATACAATTGTAATTTTCTACAATGACTTAACAAAGAATTATATTCGTTAGAGTTTAATATATAAAGAGAACGCTTCCTTCAAGAAGCTACTAGTCGACAAAAAACAGAAAATACAAAAAAAAAAAAAAATGTTTTTTGTGACTGCCCGTAATTGACCTTATTCACCGATGCCACATTTAATAAATTAAGTCATTCCGATTAAAATTAAGCTCTGGGCGAAAAACTACCCGAAAAAGATCAGCCACTTTCTATACAAATATATGAAAAAAATCTATGTGAGTCCGATCACAGGGGAAATGTGTAAACATCTATTTATACATCAATTAAAATCAAACAGTAAGTGCCATCTATGTATAGCAAGCAACTGCTATGGTTGTTATACTTGATGGTTGCAGTTGTTTGCTATACATTCATGGGGCTTTCTGTTGATTGTTGAATCAGCTAAATAAATTAAAATCATAATCTTTGCACCAATAAATTTACATATACCTCACACCGATTTTCCCTTACGCTGTTTTTATGATCGTATTGTGAAATAGATTTTTACCCCCTGAGCGCATAGATACACATCAAAAAAAAAAACACCATGCAAGTTTGACATCGATTTACACAAAATATCTAGGGCACACATGGCACAAATTTATGCTTCTTCAGTACATTACGTACACCAAAATTGTGGCTCGGACGAACTACTTTTCGAAAACGATCAGACTCTTCTCATACATGTTTCATGTTTGAGATAATTTTACAGAAAATTTATCATAATGACAGCCAAAAGTAATATTTTTTAGGGTTGAAAATATAAGGAGAGTATTTCTAATATTATTATTTTCTATAGAAATAAAAAATCTTATTTTCGATCATTATAATTTTTAATGATTGAGTTTGAAATTATTCTGGCTCAAGATCAAACGTTTTTACTTTAAATAAAGCAAAAACATTGACACATTTGTTTAAAAAATTGATCTATATTCTGCATGACAGGTTATACAGCTGTTTCGGGAAGAGTCACCAACCCTCATCAGTAACCAAAATCAGTAGATAGACAAAACAACATGTATATTTTAGTATGCAATGTGTACTCATATACAAACATATTTCTTTCAAAGTTGTTTTATATTTTAGTTTGTTAGTAACAAATTCCAGCGCTCGAAATTCGAGTGCAATTTCTAGGCAATTTTATTTCTCAACTTAGCCAATTCACAAACCAACACGTTTTTGGTTTATTATTATTGTGAATGAAGATAATAAACTCATTAACAAACATTATAACAAATTTAATAAACACACACATACCATACGTATAATTTTATGTATGCAACTTTAAATGCAATTTACTCAAAATAAAGGAAAAAATTACAAAATCTGTAAATCCGGTGAACAGCTAAAAATAAATACCTTTCAAATAACATACGCTTGGTCCAAATCGGGATAAAAACGGTAGAACAAAACATCGGTAACAAGAAATCAGCTAGCCTATTATTATTCTAGATATTGGAAGCGACTTAGTATAACTTTTGCCTGAATTCTCATTTGGTTGTTTTCAGCTAATATGTATGAATTTAACTTTTTACCCAAACAAACTATCTACTGCTTTTGGTTACTGATGAGGGTTGGCGACTCTTCCCGAAACAGCTGTATAACCTGTCATGCAGAATATAGATAAATTTTTTGAAACAAATGTGTCAATGTTTTTGCTTTATCTCAGAGTATTTCTTTTAAATTTCAAACCTTCCCGACATTAAGGAAAGGTTTGAGCTACTCGAGTAGCTCGAGTACTCGAACTTGACCGTAGGCTTTGGAATGAAACTTTCAGTAGATTTATAAATTTTTATTTCATAAACTTTGTGAATGCATAGTTTTATAATATTTGTGACAACTTTTCTTAACTTTAAAGGAATTTTGATTAAAAAAAATTCGAAAAGTTCATAAATTCATTAAAACTTTCAGATGCTGAATTCGAATAAAATGCTATTGATTTTATGAAATTATTCACGAATATTTAGAATAATTGGTATTTTTTTTTTCAACAAAATTAATGTAGTTTTACAATATTGAATATTCACAATAAATTAGTGAAAACTTTTTTTTCTAAATAAAAAGTTTGTATTTTATTTTTATGCAGACACTTTTTAATTTCAAATTATGAAAATAACATATTGTTATTCCCCTACTTGATTCTACGTTTTGTTTCACTCATAATGTGGGGCATAATATGGACCTTTTGTTATAATATTAAAATAAAAAAAAATAATTTTCCATCTAAAAGTTGAATTCCCTACACATCATAGTTCGGGTGGACGTGTAGGGCATACCAGATTAGCCATTGTCATTTACTAATTGTCATTAGCACCATATTACTACTCTTTTCGACATTTTATCCACGTCATAATTTTTATACCCTATACCACTATGTGGTTTGGGTATAATGACTTTGTGCTGCTGTTTGTAACAACCAAACATATTTAACCTACACCCATCTTTAATTATACCGATCGAATCAGAATCACTATCTGATTCCATTTAACGATGTCCGTCCGTCCGTCCGTCTGTGTGTCGATGTAGAGCTTGTACTGCTCGCAAATATGAATATATTTTGACGAAATTTGGTATTTGATCTTTTATCGGCCATGGGATGGACGTTATTGAAATTGGTGAGAATCGGTCCATGTTCAGACCTAGCCCCCACACAAATGACCCCTATGAAATCAACATATATTGCCATAAGATCCAAATTATCATACAAATCTTAGTCAAATTGGGTTTGTATGTATACATATATTACATCCATTAATCAGTAGTCCAAAAATGATCTCTATTGGAAACTCTTAGTCATAGGCCCCATATAGAGCTGCTTCCCGATCTTCACTTAAATCTATCAAAAATGAAAAATATAATTTTCTTACTTGTTTCAACTCAAATTGTTTTTATAAACGTTAATGGCGCTCATACTGTACAGCAGGAATTGACCGTGCCAGAGTATTAAAGTTAACTTTGATAAATTCTCTAATATAAAATAATTTTTCCTCTTCTTTTGTTAGTTTTTCCTTCAAAAATATGTTTAATTAATTTTCCAAAAAATTTTGTTTTGTTTTATTCAACAGTGTTCTTTCTGCACAGCCAAACAATACAAATTTACTTTTTGAATTTTAGTTAACAGTTTTAGCTTTCATTTCACTTTTGTTAAATCCCTTTTATTTTTATTGCAGGAAATTTAACATCAAAATGCAGTGAAAAACAATTTGAATGCGGTAATGGCGTTTGTATACCTGTCCGTTACATATGTGATGGTGATTCGGACTGTCTCGATCATAGTGATGAAATGATACCAGAATGTAAATTTAGAGGTAAGCCTAAAGCAGTATGGAAATATATTTATAAAGCACATCAATTTTCATAATCAGTGATTTTATTTTAACAGCCAGGACGTAAAAAAAGAAGTTTTTATGTTTATAATTTGTAAACAGTGTTGTTTACTAGCAATATTTATACACAATATATACAAATTGTAAACATTGTTTATAAACATTGCTTAATTACATTGTATATAAACATTGTTTACAAACATTCATTGTAAACATTGCCTTGTTGTTTTTATGTTTAAGTTATATAAATATACTTCATATACATTGTTTACAAGCATTGTTCATATACATTGTTTCAAAACAATCTTTAAGAACAATGTTATAAACAGTGTTTAATAGCAATATTTGTAAACAATGTATATGAGCAATGTTTATAAAACCAATGTATGTAAAAATGTTTATGTACGGTATTTACAGAATATAAACATAAAAGCATGCAAAACAATGTTTATAAACAATATTTGTACGAAACAATAAACAATATTTATAAATAATGTTTATAGACAACTATTATACCCATAAACCATAGAAATATGATGTTTCCATGGTACAGCTGTGTAAAAAATTACAAAAAATAGAATCCATCGGTTTTTCATTCAACATTTTTGTAATATCTTAAGAAAACATGTGGGAATATAACATAGGTGGGCTGATTATGAAGTACACAAATGAATGTTGAAAACGAAAAAAGTAAAAAAATTGCTACATAAATTAAATTAAATAACAATAGACTAGTAGATCCAAAAACCTTCAAAGCAAGCCATTAACTCTTAAGATCAGCCTGTGTATATCGGTCAGTTTTTCGTGCTTTTGACAGTTTTTAAATATGAATTATTAAAAAAATATATTTTTTTCCATACTTTTGGAAAATTAAAAAAATATCGGAATCTTCCCAGTCAATTTTTTAAAAATATTTAAAATTACTCCTAACCTTTTTTGTAAGTTTTTTTGCCTTTGTTATAGAGTATACTTATATGTATGTATGTATGTTAAAAAAAATCTAAATATATCAAACAAAGAACATGATACAAATAAATATGTGTTGTGTAAACATTTAAAAGATTTGTTTTAAGCACTTTTCCGGGTATTTAAAGCAATACAATTGACCCTGTTCGAATTCGAATACGACACATAGAAAAAGGATATTTAATACTTAAATAAAATAAAAAATAAAATATTCAAATAAATATTCCTGGAAGTTGCTGACAGCATTGAATATTTTGTGTATATATGTGTGTGTGTGTAGTTACGATTGTATGTTGCTATGTAACGATAATATTGTATGAATTTATAAGCCTTGTTGAGTTGGCTCCTTCTTTTTATGTTGGTGAAGTGCAACATATTGAGGTATTAAATTACACTGTTACTTACAAAGAGGATACTAAGTATGAGTACATTCGAGTAGCCCAGAATTTATATCATCATTTTCATCACATTTTGTTTGCTTGTCGGTTTTTTCTTAAATGGTATTCATGTGGATTTTTCCAGTACATTGTATTAAAAACTCTTGTTGCCGTCAATAGCAACACACTTGCATTTAAATATTGTAACTTTTCCTCTTTTATTTTTTTGGTTTATGTGTTGGGTTTGGTTTGATTACTTAGGTTTTAAGTTTCTGACACACAAACTCAAACACACGCTACTACTAAAAAAAGTGTTTTATTACGCTTTTTTTTTTATCTCACACATCCACACACATTTCACAATATAAACTGATCTTCAAAGGATTCTATACATGAATATTTTCTATATTTTATGTCGAGCACATTGGGTCAGAACATCAATCTTAAAATGATAATGGAGCATCTAAATATATGAACATGTACTTACTAATTTGTGGTTTTGGTTTCTTATTTGGTGGCTATTACATGTGGAAGGGAAAAATTATAGGACATGTATGAATTTTAATTTACAATAGAATCACAGATTTTTTCAGTTCAGAACTCTGGGAGAATATAGTCGCTATTTTACCTCCCATATTCAATTTTATTTGGTTTCTTACACATTTCTTTGGAGACCAAATCGAAGATCTCTTGCTTATTTCACTGATTACTTTACATTGTTTAGATCAACATATTTTAAAAATTTTTTAGTGGTCCAAAATTTTTTAAACTATTTTTTACTTAATGAATTGTATTCTGCATTTTTACTTCAATCGAAAATTTTAATATTACAATTTAATTAATTACTTTTTTTAAAGAAAATTTAAAGAAACAAATTCTCTAAAATAATTTCTTGGCATAATTTTAATGAAAAACTTTTATTATAAAGTTCTATTTATTTTTCTTTATTTATTTATTCAACAATCTTAAAGCCAATCGATTTCAGTATATTTGACAGATTTCTCTTCTTACTTATCTATAATATTAATAGGAAAGGCGATTTCTTGTGACTGATGTTTTGCTCTACCGTTTTATCCCGATTTTGACCAAACGTATATTATTTGAAAAACGTATATTTTTAGCCGTCTTGCAGATTTACAACTTTTTAAATTTTTTCCTTTGTTTTGAGTGAATTGCATTTAAAGTTGCTACTAACACATACATAAAATTATACAATGCTATGTGTGTGTTTATTAAGTTTGTTAATTTGTTTGTAATATAAATGAGTTTGTTTTTTGTGTTGATTTGTGAAAGGTCTATAATTAACATAATTTCAGGTTCTTTATTTAATGAAAAAATGAAATTTCCTAGAATATGCGCTCGAATTTCGAGGGCTGGAATCTGCTAGTAACTATAAAAATTATAAACTAAACTTATACACACTATACGTTATAACGTTTATAAATATCCCCGATCACGAATAAAATATAAATAATAAAAATTTGTTCAATTGTCACGTAAAAAATCATTACATTGATGAATTATTTTCATAAATTAATAAAACCTTATTGATTTTATGAAAATATTTGTTCAATAATAAGTAATTGTGGCAATTCCTTTTTTAAAAAAGATTTTTAAAATAGGTACTTTTTTGAACATAAGTTTTTTTTAAAGAGAGTATACTTTTCTAAGAAAATGTGCTTTAAAAAACAGATACTTTTATAAGAAAATTAACTTTTTTCTAAAAATGTACTTAGTTAAGAAAATGTTTTTTTTTTAAGGAACTTTTTTAAATAAAATTTACTCTTTTTAAGCAAATGTTCTTTTTTTTTGAAGTAGCGTTACTTTTTTAAACAAAGGTTCTTTAATTTTTTTTAAGAAAATTTACTTTACTAAGGGTACCTTTTTTAAAAATTGGTATTTTTAGGAAAAGACATTTTTTTAAGAAAATGTACTTTTGTAAGATAAGGTACTTTAAAAAAAAATATTTTTTGAAGAAAATATGTTTATAAAAAATGCACATCTAAGCAAATGGTACTTTTTTGAGAATGGGTATTTTTCAGGCAAAGTACTTTGTAAGAAAATTTAATTTTTTTAGAAAAGGTAATTTTTTAAGAAGAACTACTTTTAACGCAAATTAACTCTTTCCAGAAATTATACTTTTTTTAAGAAAATATACTTTTCTAAGAATAGGTACTTTTTATAAAAGAGATATTTTTTAAGGGACTTTTTTTTTAAAGACGCTTTAAAAAATATTTTTATAAGAAAAGGCTCTTAAAAAAAAAAGAATGTGCTTTTAGAAAAAGTGCTTTTTAACATGAGGTACATTTTTAACCAACGTACTTTTTAGCAAAAATTACTTTTTTTTTTTTTAAATATACTTGTTTAAGAAAAGTTTTTTTTTTCGTCAGAAAGGAACTTTCTTTTTTACCAAAATAAACTTTTTTAGGAAAAAATGCTTTTAAAGAAAATTTACTTCTTTAAGAAAATGTACATTTTGAAGGAAATGTGCTTTTCTAAGAATAGGTACTTTTTATAAAAAAGTTATTTATTTTTATACCCTCCACTCCAGTGTGCAGAGGGTATATATAAGTTTGTCATTCCGTTTGTAATAATTAGAAAAAAAATGTTGGACCCCATAAAATATATATATTTGTGATCCTTATAACAACCAGAGTTGATATAGCGATGTCCGTCTATCCGTCTGTGGAAATCACAATGACGGCATCAATCGGGCAGCTAGGGTGCTCGTTGACATAAAAAATTATTCATTAACATCCTGAAAAGTTTGTTATTTAAAATCGTCCAAATCGGTCGATTAGGGCCCGAGATTTGAATGAAGAACTAAAAAGAGTCTTGAAAAAATATAATTTTCTATGTTGTTCTTGTCTCGATCACGCCCTGAATAGTGCAGCTACAGTGATCATTTTTAGTGAGAGTGATTCACCAAATTCATGGGAAGATTTCTATTTCAAAATTCATTAAAATCGGTGGAGCAGGTCCAGGGAAATCTCTGAAAAAGTAAAAAAATGAAGAAATATGATATTTCTATATTGTTCTTGTTGTTATTCTAAATGTTGTGTTGTTGTCATAGCTGGACTTGTTGGTTTTGTGGTCGTTGTGGTAATAATATAATAAAAACTAACCCTTTGTACATTTTTTTTATTAACTCTGGTAGAAAAATTTAAAAGTTTCCATTGTTTTGGCATCACTCTAAAAATTTGTTAGATCATTTCTGTTATTACCACGAGCCTGCCTGCAAAATTTCAGATCGAATGGCTTACGGGAAATTGGTTAAAATCGATCCAAAATTTTTTCGACAAGCAGACACTACGAGTTAATATAAAAGGAGTAAAAATTCACCAACATCTAAAGCAAATAATGCTAAAATACCTAGTTGTTAATAAAAAAAAACAATATAAATATAGCAAAAAAAAAAAAAAATTATGTATAAATTTATTTATAAATTTATATAAACATATTAAATAATACAAATAATATACATGTATATCCGTAACAACTGCATGTTAGATATAAGTCGGTATGTTATTTTATTTACATAAAATTCTGCAATATTTTGTTGTGGAGAAAATACATTTCTTTTGCATTAACAGAGTGTCACTTCATTTTGCTCAGCGTGACTATGCCACAGTAGATGGCGCCACAATTTTTGTTTGTTCTAATTAGCTTTGCAATATTTATTTATATTTTAACATGAATGTCAATATTTTCAACTGGATATCATACAGAACAATGTTAAGAGTGTACACGGGCTGGTCTGTTATTTCATACGTATTTTCATTATTCTTTTAAAAATATGAACATACGTTTGGTATATTAACTTTTTGTTGTTTTTACAAAATAGAGTTACCGAGTTCATCAATGAGTTTTTTGCTTTCAAAACAGTTCTACATAGTTATATAGAATTTTATTTATTTATTTATTCATGTATTAACTTACAATTACAAATTATAAGCTAATATTAGGATTAGTGCAATAGCTACTATGGCCTTCAGCACAAAATAGTATTAAACAATAACAATAACATTATTTCTTAATATTATGAGTTACATAGTAATTGAATTCTATATAAAATTATAAGTGCCAGTTCTTTTTAGGAATTTTATTATTTTTTTTATATTATCTGGGGTCGGATTGGATAAATACCCAGTAGGATCAATACCTTTAAAACAATTCTTTCTATGAGTAATGAAATTTGGGCAGTTTGAGAGGATGTGGGAAGGATTTGGGGTGGGAGATATGCAGTTACAAATTTGAGGGAATATAATGTTCATTAGGTGTCCGTGAGTCAGTTTGGAATGTCCGAGTCTTAGCCGTTCAAATTTTATCATATCTAATCTGTTAAGGCCAGCAATATTTCTTTTTAAGAAAGATCGAATGTCTTTCATTTTATGATTTAATGTTTTGTACCATGTTGTAGTGTTGCTAAGTTGGGATTTTTTTTTGTTATCAATGTAATGTTCTGTGATAAGTTTTTCCCAGTCATAATGATTATTATTAGGTGTTGTGATTAACGGATATATATTAGCCCTTTTTGCAATGAGATCAGCTAATTCATTACCTTGGATACCGCAGTGGCCAGGAATCCAAATCAATTTTATATTTGGTTGCTTGTCGATTAACAGGTTTCTTATTTCGTTAATATAGTGGTTAAAATTGTTTATATTTGCAATAGATTGTAGTGAAGAAAGGGAATCAGTACATATTGCAAATTTACCATTGTTTTGACTCAAATATTTAATTCCTTCATAGATAGCTATTAGTTCGGCAGACTATATAGAACTAAATTTGGGTAGGATAGCATATTTGATTACTCTATCATTAGTAGTTATGCTGAAGGAAGTGGACGTATCAGATTTTGATCCGTCAGTGTAAAGAAATTTATAATCATAAAGTGTATCTTTTAGTTCATTGAATAACATTATGTATTGGTGTGGGCTAGAAATAGATTTGGTGTAGTAATGAAGGGAAGTGTTAATAGTGTTTTCTTTGAGAAACCATGGTGGATATTGTTATATAGAATTATTATTCTGCTTTACCTACAAAAAACAAAATTGCACTTTTTAAATTTTCCATTCAAATTTTAGAAAATATCAATTCTAAAAACTGGAACTAAATTTCCAATTATATATTAGAAAATAGTAATTGAATTTCAGAAAATCATATCAAAATGTCGGAAATAATAATTTTAAATTTAGAAGACATCAATTGAATCTTTAATATACATATAAATTTTATTCGTTAAACACAAATTGAAATTCCAAAAAAAAACACCAAATATGTTTACAATTGAAAAATGTTTACATTTAAAAAAAATATTGGCATTCAGGAGAAATTAATAGCTTTTCAGTAACTTCTTTTAACGATAATCGAATCGTTAGAAAAAGAAAAGCAAAATTATCGGTAAAATTTTTAAACGATATTCGCTATTGTTAAAGTCAGCTGTTGTTGTTATCTAAACGACAACCATTTTTGTGTTGTTTATTCAATCGATAAAAACTTAAATTTTTGGGTTGAAATGTCGTCATACATAAATAAAAATCAAAAAATAGTGAAAATATTTTGCTTCTATTAAAAAACTTTTTTATATAAATAAAAAAATTAAATAGCATATTCAATTCATTATTTCATTTTCAAATAAATACACGGAAATATTAGTAAAAAAATAAAGATATTAAACATAAACATAAAATCATCCTGTCAAACACGAATTTGTATTTTCTATTCTTCTTTGTGTTTTTCGCTTATTTTGACAGAGATGACACTCGTTTACAATTTAAATAAATAGAAAAATAGATTTGTCGACTGTCGTTAAGATGTATGTACTTAGTGAATCACTTAATCCTTAGTGCAAACAACAATAGCTGTCGATATATTTTGCGATTGTCGGATCGTTGAAATTTACAGAATCGGACTACAGAAAACATTAATTTAAATTCAATGAATTTTAGAAAACCTCAAATGATATTTAAGAATTGCGAACATAAAAATTGTATGATTTTCACAATTTTTTTTGGATGAATATTTGAAGTTTTTCAGAAAATAAAGATAACAAATTATTTTATTTAGAATGTTTGGGACATTTGGTTTTTTGCGTTTGGCATCCCTAATTTGATTATTTATTATTATAAATTTATTCTCTATGTTTTCCAAATATGGCAATATTTTAATAAAAAAGTTGAGAGAGCTTTTTTTTGGTTATTATTTTGTTACTCCATCCGACCTATATGGCCGCAATGAAAAAATATTTCACCAGATAAAAGAAACTATACAGCCATCTCCAATTAGCACGATTTAATGCATATAGCCACCCTACACGACCATTACCTTTGCAATGGAGGTTAGGGCGAGCTATTTAATTAGCAAAAACTAAATTAAACGAGAAGTTATGTCATATAACCGCATGCATATAGGAAACGCATGCATATTTTTCCAATATTTTCTTGATATTTATTATCAATACTCAAACCGAGGTGGAGGGTATCAAAGATTCGGCACAGCCGAATTTAACATTCTTACTTGTTAAGGATAGTTTTTTAACAAAAGTACTTTTCCATAAAATGTACTTTTTAAGCAAAATATACTTTTTTAGAAAAGGTATTTTTTAAACAAAAGGTTTTTTTTTTAACAGAAGGTACTTTTTAACAAAGGTACTTTTTTCCGAAAAGGTAATTTTTTTAACTAAAGGTACTTATTTTCAAAAAAGGTACTTTTTGTTAAAAGAAATTACACTTTTTAAAAAAAATTTATTTTATTAAGAAAGGGCGCTCTTTAAAGTAAAGCAACTTTTTTCAGGGGAAGTATGAATGTAAAATTAATGCGAACCAAGTTACTGTAATAATACTCATTAAACGAATTTCTGACATTAAATTTTCGAAAACTTTTGTAAAATTTGTTCATAATCATAAAATAATTAATGTTTTTATTCAATTAAATTAAATGTTTAATTTAAATTTCAAATAACTTCTTAAACTAATGAAACGCTCCGTAATATTTATAACAGTTTCCATAAATTTAATGAAATTTCCTAAATTTAAGGAAGTCTTTCATAAATTTTATAAAATCTTTTCTATATAACTTGCTTAGAAAAAATGCATAACGATTGAAATTAATGAAGTTTCACTCATTTCATTGACAAAATGAAATTACATTTGAAGGTCTGGAAAGGAGTTATATTTTGTGATTTTACCATCCACTGTTTAAAACACAATTTGGTCTAATTATATCAACTTTCACGCCATTGTTTACTGTTAGCATTGCTTTTGAAATTTCCACTTTAAAAATTATGAGTGTATATAAGTTGTGCATTTTTTTTGTGGTGATAGTAAAAAATGCAATAAACCAATATGTTTATCTATAGTGGCATTCACGTTTAACTGTAAAAGTTGCACAAATATAAAATTTTAAATCTTCTCGAAAACTTTAAGCTTCAACAAGAAAAAAGAATTTTTTAAAGAATTACGTTGATATTTGTACACTATGGAGAATTTGTATAGAATATTGAATGGATTATATTATTTTTAAAATTAATAATTAATAAGAAGCTCTATAATATAATTAAATTAAACATTTTCTTGAATACAAAGTATACTCGTAACATGTAAAAATTTCAAATTTTTTTCAACAAAATATTTTAAATTTAATTATGTAATTTAAAACATGAATTTAAAACCTAATTTTTTTTACCAAAATTTATAAAATTTATAAAATATTTTTTTTTTTAAACACAAATTCTAAAATTTGAAATACATATCTTTTTCTGGAAATTTATAAAATTCGATTTTTTTTTGTGTGAAAAATTGCAAAATTTAAAAGAAATTTTTCTTTGAAATAATTAATGAAAATTTTAAATTTTTAGTTTAAGTATTACATTTTTTTTTTCTTAAACTAAAAAATTTTATTGTTTTTTTTTTATTTAAAAAAAATAATTAGAATTTATATTGAAATTAAATTTTAAATTTGTTTTTTTTATCAAATTTGTTTAATTTGTTTTTTTTATCCTTATTAACAATGTTTGAACAACCTACTTATTTTTAAGGTATACAATACTTTTGCCACATATCAGGTTTACGGAAAACTTAACTTGTTGCCTCTTTGTTTTTGGTGTTTTATTTATATTATTTTTTACTTTATTTATTTTCGTTACATGAAAAATACTGAATATCAGGTTGAATTATAGAAAAAGTTATATACAACCTACGAAAGAGCGAATTTAAATTAAATTATGAAAAAATATTTAAACAAAAGTAAAGTGTTTTCTTTGCTCATATATTTCACAGTAGGAGTTTCTTTTCTTATTTGGGGCACAATTATGGGAGAAAAGGCCCCTAGTATGTGAAAATAAAGTTTTGGAAAAAAACTCATTTAAGTTTCTACACCCTTTTAGGTACCAGAATCCACCGTTTTTGACACAACCTGTTTTTTGACACACTATGTCCCTTTTCTCGGAGAAGGTCACATATAGAAATACATATGTATATACATTAGAGTGGTCCATAAAAATGAAAATGCGATTTTTGGGATAGGCGGGATCCGGTTTGTTACCTTTTAATATAAAACTAATAAATGTGAATTTTGGGGACAATCGGATAGAGAAAAGTCGCGCCGGAAATCGATTGAATATTTCAAGTGTGTTTATATGGGGAAAATATGACTTTTTTGAGATTTTACGAAAATTTCGTTCTATAGTTTAATTTTTCCGACAAGTTGTTGTAAACTCGGGATCAGTATTTAATTATCTTTTCAAGAAGCTATAAAAATTCAAAATCGTAAAAAAGTTCGCCAAGAAATAGCAAATGCCCCGACCACTTATGTGCCAAAAAAAACTAGGTCATGAAACTTGATAGCATTTTTTTCAAACTTCGAGAAATTGATTAAAGCCATAATTTTTTTTGTCTCCATACTTATAACTAATCAGATATGAAGTATTGTTTTATTACCGCGTTGTTAACCTATTGCGCATTGAGACCGAAATGAGAAATATTTTTGATAAAATTTTGAAAACTCCTTTTTCAAGTTTTAAAAAATTTTCCTCAACAAAATTTAAAAAAATGGACCTGACACTTTAAGGTTTTGTTAAATATATAATATATATTAACTGCGTTAATTTTTAAGTAAATCCCTGCGCCAGAATTTTTTTGACAAGGATTTTATTTTTGCGGATTTCGAGAAAAATGGGATTTTTGTAATATATTCTGTAAATGTACTCTTTCTAAATACTTTGTATCAAAAATTCATCTTTTTTCTACTTTTTAATGTTATATTTTATCTCAATAGCCTAGGGTTTCGGAAAAAAATAGCATGACCACATTAGCCCTTTTGGAATTGGGGTCACATATGACCCCAAACTAATAAAAGACATTTAAAAAAAAAAAAAATCAAATATTTTTTAAGTGCTGTTGAATTTTTAGATGCTATGCTTAAAATGTAATAACCAAATGTGGAGAAATTCCGTTCCTAAAATTTGGGATAAGACCGAGAACGATAACCCATTATTTGCCAAGGCCAGTTTTGGATTTTAAGATATTTTTAAATAAAAATTACCGAAAGCGAGTTTTTCTATTAAACTAGATGAAACCACTATTTCGAATTTAAGAAAAATAATTCGGTTAATTTTTATTTATTTAACCCTTTAGTGCTCCTGGGATCAAAATAATCCATTATGATATCTGTGGTTTTCTAGAATAACCGCGTATGTCATAAAATCAGAATGTTCAGGGAAGCCAAAAAACGTTATATTTGAAATTATGGGCTCGATATAAAGATTTTAGAGCTTTTTATTTAACAGCCCTGTAGATATGGGCAATAAATACTTTATATAAAATTTTGAGTCAAAAATCTTCAGAGGAATAGATCCTACGGAAGGACGAAAAAAACAATATTAAAGTGTGTGCAGCTAAAACAACTAATGTCGACAAACGGCGTTTTCTTTAAAAAAGAAAACTACCAATACAACCCCCCATGTAGACATAAGATTTTGTTGCTTGAAAAATGGATTTTTTTGTTCGTCAACAAAAAGTTAACGGGACTTGGGATGAGAATATAAGAACGTTTCAAAAATAATAGTGACAAAAAATAACAGAAATAAACACACTAGTTTTTAGAAGTGGTTATAAACTGAAAACTAATCCAAAATTATTTTTACATTTTTTTCATTAATAACAACGTATGTCGCTATGTGTCGTTTTCTGAGAAAATAATTTGTCAGCGATCAAACGTAGGTTAACATACGTCGTTAGTGCTGCAAAATAATTTAATAAACATTTAAAGAAAAAAACTCAGAAATGTTCAATATTTTTTTTTTTATAAAATGACCAAGTAGTTCGATTACAAAATTTACATGGACACAGAGACAGACGTACAAAGTCTCTTGTGTTCTGCGAGTGTACCTGCCTTAATGACTTAACCGCACGGTGCTCCCAATACCGGGTGGTATACTATGCGTCCACCGGCGCCCCGTCATAAGACAGAATGCAATCTGGGAGAGATGTACTAGAAATACACTCGACCCTTTGTTAAGGTGTCTTGCCTACCTAAAACCCTGTTGCTCTCTGAGTCGCAACACCCGGTTGAACGGAACTCCACGACGAGCTGTGGCACCGAGCGACAAACAGACAAACGGACGGACGGGCGGATTGACGGACAGACATCGCTAAATCGACTCAGAAATAGATAATGAATTGAACGCTATAACAGAAGATGGTTTTAGGTCAAATATTTTTGGCAGTTACAGACATCAGCACAAACTCATTATTGCAGCCTGACCACATAGTGGTATAGGGTACAAATTCTGATGTATGTACTCTATCCTACTAATAAATAATGATCATATGCCCTGAAAATTTTATGTTATGCAAAAAGAAAAAGAGGGAAGAATTGAATTTTATTTATTTTCTCATTCAATAAAATTAGTTGAATTTGTTTTTATTTATTTATTTATTTATTTGAGTCTACTACTTTGCATTTAACAGACTAATGTAAAATTATTATAATAAAGACGATATCTTTGATACATATCCTAATTAAATATTTTAAATAAGTTTAATTTAAAATTATTTTTTTTTTGTTTGTTAGATTTATAGTCATTTTTCAGACATATTGTAATTACTACTGTAATTAATATTAATTTTGTTTAAATGGTGCGTGGTAAAGAAGAAGAAAGCATATATTTCAAAAATTCATAACTGCACTGTATTCTTAATCTGGTATTTCAGCCTTCATCAGCGATTTATTGAACATTGTGATAATTTTTATGTTTTTAATTGAATAGATTGTTTCTATATGAAAATTTTTCTACTTAGGGCGGCCAT
This sequence comes from Cordilura impudica, assembly GCA_963682025.1. Lineage (NCBI taxonomy): Eukaryota > Metazoa > Arthropoda > Insecta > Diptera > Scathophagidae > Cordilura > Cordilura impudica. The sequence goes on from OY821517.1 coordinate 351,920,654, forward strand.
GAACCTTCTCATACACTCGTACTTGCACTTTTTAGTCAGCGCTTTAACACACTCACCTAAAGTCAGGCCTACGAGCAGTGTGTTTATATTCAGTTTTCTACCATACAGCTTTACTTTGTACTAATTTCAGAAGATACAACTCTGTCCAAACAAACAATCGTTATTTTTGAATTTTTTGAATATTTACACTATTCTCAGTTTTCGTAAGAGTTGTCATATGTGATGTACGGTTTTGTATATACCTACATATGCACTTTACATATATTTGAGATGACGCATGGTTCTAACCTCACGGCCGCCCTAAGTAGAAAAATTTTCATATAGAAACAATCTATTCAATTAAAAACATAACAATTATCACAATGTTCAATAAATCGCTGATGAAGGCTGAAATGCCAGAAACCGGTCCGATTAAGAATACAGTGCAGTTATGAATTTTTGAAATAAATATATGCTTTCTTCTTCTTTACCAGCACCATTTAAATAAAATTATTTTTATTTAAATTAAAATCCAATAATGGCGAGAAACTGTTACAAAGTTTTAACATCTTGCAATTGGTTCATTTGTCCCATAATTTGTTCTGTGCAAATCCGCACAAAACAGCTGTTCATGCCGCAAAACACGAGGCAGACTACATATATTCACAAGATTAGATAAATAATCACATTTAATCTCATTTGATAAAATATTAAAAATAAAAGTTATAGAAAATGATGATCTTCGATCTTTTAAAGATTGTAGACCTACTTTCATGACAAGGTATTTCATCAGCCCAATTTATTTTTTTAAAGCATATTTCGTGAACAGTTTTTGAATTTGGGTGGAGCTATTTGCTGAAGAATGTAATGAGCAATCATCAATGATTGTTTTACAGTGTTATGTATAATATTAATAGGCAACGCGATTTCTTGTCACCGATGTAAGTTTCACAGTTTTAAACCGATTTTAACAAAAAATTTATCTTTTTTTTAGCTGTTACCCAGATTTACAGATTTTCGTCGTCTGGAATACTTTTTGGAGTTATGATCGCTAAAATTGCTACTAAACCATACATAAAATTGTACAATGTTACGTGTGTGTTTACTAATTTTGTTAATGTGTTTGTGTTAATGTGTTGAGTTTGCTTTCTTCATTTAAAATGAGTTGAATTGTGAAGCATACATTTAGGGTCTTTATTAAATGAAAAAATAAAATTTCCTAGAATTTGCACTCGAATTTCGAGTGCTGGAATCTGCTAGTTGTTATTATCACATTACTTTTAACTTAAATTAATTCAATGCAATTTTTATTATTTTTAAAATAATATATAAATATAAATTAATTTTTTTATTAAAATTTAATGACTTCAGTTTATTTTAGAAACAACATGATTCAACAAAATTTCACAATAATAACATAATTCTCATTAACACTAATAAATTAAAATAATTAAAAAGCAAATGTTTTATTTATTCAAAACAACAAATACATATGTATATGACTTAGACCACTTGCACAAGTAGGGGCCCATGTTGTCAAAATATATTCTCAACACATCTCGAATTAGTAGTTTCTAATAAGACATCAAAGCAAGTCTTTTAAATCTTCACCTAAAAAATATCTGCTCACATAGAATGTCTTAAGGTTAAGGGTTCTTTTAGCAGCAGTTATTAGTAGAAAAAGTTTTTTTTCACACTTATCATTCGTAATGTTCATCTTAACTATCACTTTGGTTAACTGTTCCTTGGTGAATAACCTTAAATTCATGTTATTTTCTCTAGTTTTTGGTTTTTCTCTCTGCTGAACTTCATGAAATGTTCTTTTTATTCAGTATTCGTTTGTACTTTTTCTTGTTCTTTGTATTTGTTTTTGTTTTTGTTTATTCTAAGAAATGAGTAGATTTAATACAAATCTCTGTGGTAGTATTAAATAGATTTAAACCATTTGTTTGTTGTAGCGCCTTTTTGGTGTAAATTTAATAAGAATTTCAGCATATATATAGAAGGGTGGCAGTTATTTCATACTTAATACCAAGCTTGGTTATACATACAACTGGAATGATTTAAATTAAGAAGAATTTCGAAGTTTTGTAGAAATTATTATATAAAATTATATAAAATGCACCATACTAGTATATTTTTATATAAATTTATTGTCACAAATTTTATTTTTACAAAAGCCACATCTGACAAAATGTTTCTCACCCTAATAATCATGTTTTAACATGCATATGTAACCATGGTAAAGGCAAATAAAACTAGATAAAAGAAAAAGAAATCTTTTTCTTAATGGGTTACACGTGATTTCAAGAGCATTTTAACCGCTTAACTGTTCATAAAATATACAACAACTTTCTTTGGTAATTCAAAAAGCGAATGCATAACTCTTCCGTTTTAAGTAAAATACAAAAAAATTAGCCATTTTTTATTATTTAGTTTAGAAAAATATAATAAACAAGAGGTTAAGTTTATTAAGTTTCAACATTTTTGCTTTTTACGGAAAAACTATGAATAATCCATAATTTTTTGAAACACAAACACGTTGATATTTCGAATAACCGTTTATACCGAGTTTTTAGAATGCCAGTTTAAATTAGTTTAGTTAAACTCAGGTATTCTTACATTCGTAAATTTGGAATTATTTAATGAAAGCGTTACAAATAGTTAGTTTAGCTAAACTAAGTTAAATGAGAACCCAAAAAACGTTCTTATAAAATTAAACTATTTAATTAAACTAGCAGATTCCATCGTTCGAAGTTCGAGTGCAATTTCTAGGCAGCTTTCTTTTTCAACTTAGCCAATTCACAAACCACCACTTTTATTATTTATTATTGTTGTGAATGAAGATAACAAACTCATTAACAAACACATTAACAAATTTAATAAAACACACATAGCTTTAATTGCAATTTACTCAAAATAAAGGAACAAATTTAAAAATATGAAAATCTGCAAAACGGGTAAAAGGAAATACCCTTCAAATAATATACATTTGGTCAAAATTGGAAGAAAACAGTAGAACAAAATATCGGTCACAGGAAATCGCCAAACCTATTAATATTATAGATAATTGAAAACGAATTTTAACTGACATTCCACAAACTTGGCAAGTTATTGCTATAGATTTCATCCAGAGTTCAGAAAAAAACAGACACTGAACAAAAAACTCGCACATATAAGTATGTAAACAAACATAGCTCAGACCAACACATATTTTTATTTTCATATCAATTATGTGTGTTTCTAAATTTTGTACGGTTCCAAACACAATCTTGACTGTGTTTCGTTTTAATATTTCGTTATCTACAAGAACATTTTTCAATCACGTATTTTTTGTTTCGAACACACATAAGTACACCACACACATTCAAGTGTAGCTTTATTTTAAGTTTGTGTTCTTGCACGTGTACTGCTAAAAAGACAGAACATGTTCTTCAAAGCGTACATCTAAAAATTAAAACATTATTCACTTGCGATCGGAAAAATCTGAATAATAACGACAACAATTGTTTCAACCAAATTTATTAAAAAAATCTAAAGTAATTCATTAGCAGTTATAAAAAAATAAAAATATAAAGATAATAATAAAAACAAAAGATAGTAATAAACTAGAAAACAGAGAAATTTTATATGTAGTTTATGACTTAATTTCGTTTTTTTTTTCGATCGCGAGTTTTAGTTTTTAAATGTTATGTTTTTTTTTTTTTTTTGAGCAGTACACGTGCAAGAAAACGAACTTAAAATATAGCTACACTCGAATCTGTGTGGTTTATGTGCGTTCGAAACAAAAAATACGTGAAAAATGTTCGATAACGAAATATTAAAACAAAAAACAGGCATGATTGTGTTTGGCACCGTATAAAATTTGTATACACATATAATTGATATGAAAATAAAAATATGTGGTGGCTGCTTTAGAACAGAACATTGTGTGTTTGATGTGTGTATTTTCTGAACCTTGATTTCATCTATAAATTTATTTATTGAAAATTTTTTTAATAAAAAAAAAATAAATAAAAAATAAAAAATGGGATATTTTTAAATATTTATATTTTTTTTTTTAAATAAAAATTTATTTATTTATTTTTTTTTGCTAAAAAGTTATTTTTTTAGTTTTTTAAATAAAAATGTATATAGTTTTTTTCTAAAAAATTATTGGAGTCCTATCCCCCTAACAAATGGTTCCTTGTGATTTCGACTTAAAATATCGTAACATCTAATATTTCATTTATATCATGGTTTAATTTAGTTATATGTCTTTGTTATTTCTATAAATAATCTGATAACTTTTGTCATAGTCCCCATATAAGCTTCCCAAAATACAAATCTGCCCAAATTGATGATACAAGTTTTTTGAAATAAAAGATTTTTTTTTAAGAGTAACTTTACTTAAAAAAATACATTTTCTTAAAGAAGTACATTTTCTTAAAAAAGTAATTTTTTTTAAAGCACGATTTCTTAAAGAGGTAATCTTTTCAAAAAAAAAAAAATACGCTTTTGAAGAAAATGCATTTTCTTTGAAAAAGTAATTTTTATTAAAAAAGCATATTTTAAGTATAAAAACTAGTTTGAAAAACTACCTTTTCTTAAAAGAGTACATTTTCTAAAAAAGGTACGTTTCCTAAAAGAGTACCTTTTCTTATAACCGTTCATTTTCTTAAAAAAAAAAAAAAAAAATTCTTACAAAAAGTACGCTTTCTTAATAAGTATCTTTTCTGACAAAATTACCTTTTTTAAAAAAGTAAATTTTTGTAAGAAAGTGCCTTTCGAAAGGAGTGCATTATCTTAAAAAAGTACTTTTTCTTAAAAAAAGTAAATTTTCTAAAAAAGTGCATTTCCTAAAAGAGTATCTTCTCTTAAAAAGTGCCTCTTCTTAAAAAAGCAAATTTTCTTAAGAAACTAAGACGGTAGCATTTCTCTAAAAAGTAAATTTTGTTAAAAGGAAAGTTAAAGGAACAGTGATTTTTATCGTTTTATCTAGGGCTGTGAAGTCGGAATGCGGAGTCGAAGTCGGGGTCGCGGTGTTTGTATACCGCGGGCCAATGTTTTTGTTTTATTTAAAGTAAAAACATTGGATTTTAAGCCTGATTAATTTCTAACTCACTCATTGTAATAATAATGATCGAAAATAAGATTTTTTTTATAGTTGTAAAAATAGGAAATAATATATTTAAAAAATTGTTCAAATATTTGTCAAAATAAAATTTTACGAAATAAGCGACGTAATATTTTACGGATCACTATAAATAAGTAGATTTTAATATATTTTATGTGGTAAGTTCATTCAAGTACTTTAATTAAATAATGTAAAAGTGTGTCAAAGAGTTAACGTTTAAAGTTTTTTTAAATTTCATTTGAAGTTTTGTTATTTTAAGTTTCCGATATTTACCCACAGCATAATTATCATTGTTTCCACAAATATGTCCATACACATTTAGCATCGGAGTCGGAGTCGGAATTTGAACTATTTTTTGACGAAAAAATGCGGTGTTAACGTTCATTACCTAATTTTGAAAATCATGTCCATAAGAGGGTTAAGTTTTTTAAACCACCTCAGTCATGGATTTGTTTTTGCGACTTTTTTCTTTGCTTGTTTTTTTCTTTTTCTAATATTTATTTTCCTTACCAACCATTTGTTTTAGTTTCTAAAAATGATTCCCCATCGTACAGTCGTTATGTATGCCATTTTCTTTAACATTACGATTCTCCCAGGATAATCATCATTATCAAACGCACACACACATACACACAAACACATATGTATTTATTTATAAGCAAACAAAAGAACTTATTGTTGTGGTAATTGGAACCATTGAAATATTTGAAAAAGGCCAACTAAAACTCAAGTACCCATACACAATGAAAGCTAAAAATACATTCACTGATTCTTGGCCTATTCATGAATAAGCACAATCGCAGATTTCCAACACTTACAATTTCTATGCACATACTTACACATTTCAGGCAAACAGTATCGATGTTGTTGGCGCGAAAACTGTTTCAACATGCAAGTCAGCAAGTATTTTTTTTCCCTTTGAATACCCTTCATTATAGGTGGACTGGTCATTTCCTTGAAAATTTCCTAAAATATTTTTCGATAATCCAACCGTTTTGTAACAGTCTTAGGAAGTGTCTGTTCAAATCATTTCATAAAATAAAAATGTTATATGTGTATACTAGGGTGGCCCTTCATTATATGGAGGGAAAAAAAAAGTGTTCAAACTCTCGGTCGCACCCCCTAGAAATATGCGAATAGCAAAAAAAGCTGAGAAATACAAAGTTTTGGGCCAATCAAACAACATTTATAGGTGACACAACGCGATTGAATATTTGAAGTGTGTTTTCTATGGGGAAAATATGGCTTTTTTTAAGATTTTACGAAAATTTCGGTCTGTACTTTAATTTTTCCAACAAATTGTTACATACTTTGGGATGAGTATTAAATTGTCTTTCCAAAAAGCTTTAAAACTTGAAAATCGAATAAAAACTCGCCAAGAAATAGTAAATGCCCCAGACTACTTTTGTGCAAAAAAAAAAAAAAAAACTAGACCATGAAATTTAATGGCATTTTTTTCAACTTTAAGAAATTAATGAAAACCAACATTTTGTTTTAGTCTCTATACCTGTAAGTACTCAGATATGAAGTATTGTTTTATTATCACCTTGTTAACCTATTAAGCATTGAGACCGAAAATGGAAAATTTTTTGATAAAATTTTGAAAAATCCTTTTTCAAGTTTTGAAAAATTTTCTTAAACAAAATTTTAAAAAATTGATCTAGCTCTTTAAGGTCTTGTTAAGTGGATGTTAGAGATTAACTGTGAATTTTAAGGTTAATTCCTATGCCAGAATTTTTTTCGAGAAAAATGAGATTTTTGTAAAATATTCTGTAAATGTACTATTTCTAAATACTTTGTATCAAAAATTCGTCACTTTTCTACTTTTAAATGTAATATTTTATCTTAATAGCCGGATATAAAATTAATTCTATTTAGTTTGGCGTATTTAAGGATGATCTAATCACTTACGACTTGCAATAAGTATTGCTTTTCTTTAATTTTATATTATTACTAGCTTAACCCGGTGTGCTTCGCTACCCCTCATCGTTATAAAATAAAATAAAAACAAAATATTTATACATTAACAAAATATTATTTATTTAATTTAGAACTAATTATTGCAATGCTTTAGGATATACAATATTTTTAGTTTGTCCATTTGTAGCATAAACATATAAGTCGGGCTTTCCCTGCGTGAGCATGCAACAGAAAGCTGTCCATGCGAGAAAAATGGATTTGCTAAATTTAAGCCGCAAACTTGAAGAGATTGACCTTGAGCTTTGTTAACAGACATCGCAAATGCTAATCGAACAGGAAACTTTTATCGTTTGAAGTCGAATGGTAAATCAGTTGGGATCATTGGAATGTGTGGCAAAAGTACATCTGTTCCTTTATATTTGAAAGTTTCACACTGTGAAAGTTTAAGGAAGAATGGTCTGGCTTCCTACAAATCGAAAACAAAGGGAAACACCTTATTTAATAAATCAATCCATGCCAAATATTGAGTTGTTTGTCCACTAACAACTTATATAGTCAAGGGCATAATAGAAGTTATTATGGATTTTAATTTTTCTAAAAAGGGCGTGGTCCCGCCCAGTTTTCTTGTAGTACTATTTCTATTAATTTCAATACGATATATACCAAATATCATCGCCGTAGGTTAAAAAATGGCCGAAATATGACGATTTTAAATTTTGGGTTATATGGGCGGGACCACGCCCCATTGCCCACTAACAACTTTACATAGTTAAGGACTTATTATTACGCAAAAATATCCTTTTGTGAAAATTTCATGACGATCCTTCCAGTAGTTTAGAAGATATTACTTTTTTTTATTTTTCTAAAAAGGGACGTGGTCCCGCCCACTTTTCTTCTGGTATGTATTTCTATTCGTGCCAATACCATATATACCAAATATGACCGCTGTAGGTCAAAAAGTTCCCGAGATATGACGATTTCAAGTTTTGGGTTATATGGGCGTGGCACCGCCCCTTTGTCCAATCAAAAATTTATATAGCCTATTATTCCTTCCAGAGTAACAGTAACACGCTGTGAAAATTTTAGGAAGATCGGTTCAGGGGTTTGGTCTCATATAAAGCACAAACAAACACATATTCATTTTTATATACATATATAGATAGATTGAAAGCAGATTAATTATAATTTAAGGTAAAATGGGGCGAAAAAGGGGGATTTGGTAATAAAAAGTGTATAAAACTTTAGGTAAATACATATTACAAAAAAAGTATTTTGTATAGTAAACATTGTTAGTGGTATAAGTTAGTGTCTGAATTAAAAAAAAGGGGGCGGTGAAGTGGGCACGGTTCATAGTTATATGGCGACGTTAACAGTATTAAGAGCAATATACTACCAAATAAAAAAAAATCCGTTGGAAGGAACAAATTTGTACAGAGAACAAAAAGTTTAAAACTTTCAAACAAAATTTGGTGTGAAAAGGGGCGTGAAAGGGGGCGTGGCGTAAGAAATGTTTCTTTCTACCTCGCCTGGAGTAAAATGTGTATACAACTTGAAGTAAATCTGTTAAGAATGGGAGCAATTACATAATTTTAAAAAAGTGGGCGTTAAAGTGGGCTTGGTCGAAAAAAAGTACTATATTAATCATGCCAGGGTCCCAGATAAATGCTGTGAAAATTTCAGGAAGATCGGTTCAGAGGTTTGGTCTCCTATAAGGTACAAACAAACAAATAAACAAACACACATTCCATTTTATATACATATATTGATATTAATTTTATATTTCATATTCTTTTGAATAAAATCTCCATTATTAGCTGATCCCGAATTATATAACAATTTGTCGGAAAAATTAAGCTTTAGAACGAAATTTTCGTAAAATCTGAAAAAAAGTCATATTTTCCAAATATAAACACACTTGAAATTTTCAATCGCATTGAGCCACCTCTTAATATTTTTAGATTGGCCCAAAACTTTGTATTTCTCACTTTTTTTTTCTATTCGCATATTTCTAGGGGATGCGACCGAGACTTTGAACACTTTTTTTTATTAAGGGCCACCCTAGTGCGTACTTCTATCTTTATAGCGTTTAAAGCTTCTTTTTCAGTTTTAGAATTAAAATATTTTTCAACTCAATAGGAAGTACAAAAATGAAAATATTGCCACGAAGATTTTTTTACTATGAAACGTACTAGGTGATTTTGGATCAACAGTAATTTGTTTTGTTGGTTTGTGTGCAGCTGTTTTATAATCATGAAAATTGTTGCCTTAAAAACGTTCCCAAAATGTAATGAAATAACCAATTTCTTATGTACAGCCGAAACAAAAAGTTAGTTCATGAGCCTAATTATACAGTTATTAGAAATTTCAAATTGTTAAAAAACTAGTTAACGAAAAACGGAAAAACAAGTAAGAAAATTGTAGCCGGCCTAGGTCATTGATATAGAAAATAAACACAAACCAAATTTGGGTGGCATTGCTATTAATTTTTTGGCTAGTAGATATGAAAAAGTGCATATTGGATGCTATATTTATATGAGGACTAGGTTGAAAAATGGATCGATTCTGACCATTACTTGGTAAAAACCTTTTTTTTTTTTTTTTTTTTTTTTGCAAAAGAGATAAATCTGTGCAATATTTTTTTTTTTTTTTTTTTTTGCAAAAGAGATAAATCTGTGCAATATTTTTGTTTTTTTTTTTTATAGATTTAAGTGAAGATCGGGAAGCAGCTTCATATGAGTACTATTAGTAAGAAATGTCGTACAGAGTTTATTTTTGGAACTAACTAATGTGTGTAATAAAAACACACAAACCCAATTTGACCGAGATCTATATGAAAATTTGGATCTTATGGCAATTTAAGTCGATCTAATAGAGGACTTTTGTGTGGGGACTAGTTCTGAACATACACCGTTTTTCACCAAATTCATTAGCGTTCTTCCTGTGTTGAAAGCCTACAGACCAAATTTCATCAAAATATATTTGTATCTGCGTTCTGTGCTGTTTACAAGGTTTACTTGGACACAGACGGACAGCAGACAGTGTGACAGACAGACATCGATAAGTTGATCGCTATAATAAAAGATGGGTCTATGTCTAATATTTTTTGTAGTTGCAAACATCAGCACGAACTCATTATACCCTGACCCATAGTTAAATATTTAAAACTGATCTAATCAAATCTAATGGATTAGTGTTAATGACCAATTCGCCCGATAGTATTCGAGTGCTTCGAGCTCATGAACCATTTTTGTTATGCTAGCGCCATTGAATCAACAATTCAAAATTCATAATCCATCGTTCCAGAACCAAAGTGAATTATTGAGTGAGTAAATATATAATAAGATTCGATTTTTGCTTTTCTAATTGTTTAAGTCATCGTACATACATATACCTATTTCTATTTACGAAAAATGCTTCAGCTTGCTTTTTAAATTCGTATAGATCTATGATTGAACTACACTAAAACACCATCTGAAATTATACGCATAACAGCAGAGATTTTCTCTTTTTTCTCTCTATTTGTGAGAATTCTTCTCCAACAGTAAATCTATTGTTAACACTCTTCAACAGACAAAATTGAGCAAAGACAATTCAAGAGGATGCACAAACTGAAAATTGGTTCGATTAAATAAGAGATTTGTATTCACAAATTTATTGTCTACGCTAATTGTACAAAATAAGTAAAAGATTATTGTTTTTATAGCATGAACATTGTATACATTTCTGTAAACTGTTGCTAATAGTTAAAACATTCATCTAGTTTCTTGGTTCCTGGTTATAAATGTTGGCTTTGCTGGTTCAAATCCATCAGCGCAAAGCAAAGATAAGTCAAACTAACCTTATGTTGTAAAATTTGATTTTATCGGTTAGTACTCAATATAGAAGGAACTGGTTGATCTAGATATCAAAAATATTTCTTAGTTTAGTAAATCAGAATATTAACAAATTCAAAGAGGATGACGTCTGAACAGCCTATTTCCTACGTTGATTTAAAGTAGAGTTCCCATGGATAATTTTATATATTTTTTTTTATCTTTTTTTGAAACGTGAGTTCTGTAAATATTTTTATTTTCTATTTGTTGTGATGTATTTAATATTTTTTTCTTAAAATATTCTTTAATGATTGATACGGATTTTTGGGTCATAAAGGGCATGTATAATTAAAAAAAAAGAAAAATATTATGACAGATCATAAATGAGTAACAGTTTTAACAAACTTCTTTCTGCGGCTGTATACTAAAACTCCATTATCTTTGAAGTGTTTGATTGTATTTTGTATCGCATTTTTAACACTCATCTTATTTAGTTTTGTGGTAAATCCCTGTAGTATAGATGAAAAAAAAACAACAATAGTACGAGTGCACAACAACAAAACTTCCAATATAATATAAATATTTTGACGGTTCATTTGATATGTTTGTGGTCAACGATTTTAAATAGCAACAAGCATTTACATAAAACAACAATAAAGGGATTAACAAAAGTTTTAAATACCCCCTCCCACCCCACAGAATAAGGCAGGGCATTGATGCTATTAAAAAAATTTCAAAAAGGTTTGGTAGATATTTATAAATAAAAAATAAATTTTTAGAGAGATCTTATTAAATTATAAATTTTATAATAAAAACATTTTGCATTAATTTTTCTGACATATTAAAAATCATAAATTGACATTTCTAGATTCAACAAGTGCATAAACCCGGTATCAGTTTCTCTATGACAACTCTACTAGATTCCTAAATTACTACCTTCATTTATTTTATCTCAATTTAAAACATTCAATTCAAATTCATTCATTTTTCCCTGCTTCTCGCAAACAACAAAAGTTCTATATTATACATTTTTAGCATTCCATTAAATTTTTTTTTATAAATCAATTTTACATTGCGTTCTTTGCTTTCTACACATTCCACTATTGTGAAGCCATTTATATATTTAACTCTTAATAGAATCTGAAAAAGATGCAGCAGCACAGTACAATAACATCAAAATAAAAGGAAAACTTAAATAAGAAATGAATTTGTTATACAACTACAAACCTAAAATTGAGGGGAAATAAGAAGATTACTGGATAATGTAAACTCTGCAAAGGAATTCAATAGAAAAAAAAAACAAACAATTACTGAGCCAGGGAAATTTAAAATTTGACTAAGATCTGATTTTATTGTGAAATTTATACGATGACATATTCATATTATGTTATAAAAGAATAATTTTTATTTGGACGTCAATGAATACGGAATTTATAAATCTTTATGTAAATCTTTACACTAATAGTATATCAGCAAAGCTTTCGCTCATACTCTTGAAACATGTCTGTGTCTGACATTTGTGCAACATATAATGGAGATCATAAAGCATGTTGCACACCGTTTTTCAATATATGTTTACAAGTAGAAATGTATACAAACTATGTTTAGCAACATAATCTGGCTGCTTTCTGAGCTTGGAGTTTATACGAAATAAAATGTAACGAAACAAGCCTATTGCAATTCCTATATTCAATTCATTGATATCAGGAATAACTTATTTATTGACGTCAATTGAAACTGAATTTAAAAATTCATGTTTCCTTTATCTTATGACGTTTGGTGTGTTGACATCATGCTGAAAAATAAACAAAAAATGTTTTTAAATGTATAAAAATCCGAATGCATTTAAAACGATGTTGTTGTGGTTGTCGCACAAACGTACTAGAAGAGGAGAAATCAATGACTGAAACTGATGAGAATACTTTTGTTTTTTTTTTGTTCTTCACCTTTTTTTTGTAACAATTTAATACACAATTGAATGATTGCTTAAAATGAGGAAAATGAATAGATGAATATGAAAAATTCCTGGAGAAAAAAGTAGTTATTTTTTTTTTCTTTTCATTCATTTAGTTAGCAGTTGAAGTGACACAGTAACCTGAAGATAATTTAAATTTCATAGAGGTATATCAAAAACAAACACAAAAAAAAGTTTTGTTTTCAGAGTGTAGTTTTATAAAATTACAGTAGTACCACGAAAGGGCTTTTCTTTTTAATGAAACAAATAAAATTTCAGCAAAATTTTGGCTACATTTTGAGTTGAAATTCTAAAGTATGATTTTTTTCCAAAAATTTTAAGCGTTTTTTTAAAATAATTTTTAAGTGGGCTTGGTTAGTCGAATAATTTTTATGGTTATTCGGGTAACCGGCACAAATACTGGCTGGTCTATTTAAAATGTGCAAAAATAGTGCTTAAAATCGCTTAATCGGTTACTTGTAAACATTTAAGTAGGATTAAATACAAATAATTAAATAAAATAATTGTAAATGGTTATTCGATTAACCAGCAGGAAAAACATTTGATAACTATTTAAAACATGCCTAAAAGAGCACTTACTTGGAGAACTGACAATGAAAATTTGTTTCTTTTATTAGAAATGTGCTAAATTTTTTTCTTAAAATCAATGTTATTTAATATTTAATTAGAAAAGGCAAATGTGTCCTAAACTCTAAAAATAAATTGCTATGTTTCTTATATACGAGGGCGGATCAATAAGTCTGTGACTTTTCGAACTTCCCTCGTAGTTATAAAAAGTGCACCACTGCTCCCATCAAGTACCACCTGTTAATAAACTACTGTAAAATTTTGAGCAAGTTCCGTCATTTACTTTGCGTTGAACAGCTGTTCAAATCATACAACGTCGTGAGTTTTTTTTTTTTTTTAATGAAAAAAAGTGAATTTCGACTGCTTATTAAACATTATTTTTTGTGACAAAAAGGCGTCAAGCAAACCAAGCCAAAGCTTGATAAATACTATGAGGACTCTGCACTATCGATTTCAATGGCAAAAAGGTGGTTTACTGACTTTCGTTGTGGTCGCACAAATACAAATGACGCTGAACGTTCGACGGCCAATTGAGGTCAATACACCTGAAAATGTCGAAAAAATCCACGATATGGTGTCGACTGATCCAAGACTAAAAATGCGTGACATTTTTGATGCCATAGGCATTGCAGTTGGGTTTAAGAAAGCTGTCTGCAAGATGGTTGCCGCGTTTGCTCTCAATTGACCATAAACGTAATCGTCTGACAACTTCAAAGGATTGGCAAAATTCCATGAATTGGGCTACGAATTGGTTCTTCATCCGCCATATTCTCCGGATTTAGCCCCCAGTAACTATTTCCTATTTCCAAACCTAAAGAAATGGCTCGGTGGGAAGAGATTTAGCTTCAACGATGAAATAATTGATCAAACAAATGTCTATTTTATGGACCTCGAAAAATCCTATTTTTGGGAAGGGATACGAAAATTGGAGAAACGTTGGACTAAATGAATTTTTTTTGTTTGCAAAAAAGACTGTGTTTCATTCTAAAAGTCACGGACTTATTGATTCGCCCTCGTCTAATATTATTAGGCTACGTGATATCTTGTTACCGATGTTTTGTTCTACCGTTTCATCCAGATTTGGACGGAACTTATAGTATTTGAAAGGCATTTCTTTGTAGCCGTTTTGCTGATTTACAGATTTTTAAATTTTTTCCTCTATTTTCAGTAAATGCATTTAAGTTGCTACTAACACATACATAAAATTATACGTATGCTATGTGTATGTTTATAAAATTTGTTAATGTGTTTGTTAATGATTTTGTTATCTTCGTTCACAATAATAACCATAATAATTAACCAAAATGTGTTGGTTTGTGAATTGGCTGAGCTGAGAAATAAAATTGCCTAGAAATTGCACTCGAATTTCGAGCGCTGGAATCTGCTAGTATACATTAATGCTAAATAAAAAATCCAATAGAATTCAATTTAATTGTTAGAGCATTTTGAAGGTAATATTTAAAATCCCGGTAAATAATTGTAATGGTGATTCGGCACTAAAATCTTAAAACTTGCACAACAATTTCGCAAGACGTACGACAAATAAAAGAAAATATCTTTTAACGTAAATGTCAAAATATTTTCCAAAACCTGGGTTAATCAGGTAATCGTCACGAAAAACTTGTTTGTTTATTGAAAATGTGAAAATAATATTTCTTCAATAGTTGGACACTCCCGTAACCAGAAAAGACATACCTTTTCTGTGAAATGTATAAAAAATTTTCTAGTCGCCATTTAACAATTTTAAAATATCTTTAAAACAAAAACAGAAAAAATTTAGTTTCATTGAAACAATAATATTTTTAAAACCCCGATAAATAGAAAAATGTATATGGTTACTCGACTAACCAACATGGAAAACTTTTCTCTTTTTTTTAAAACGTTCTTATGGAGTAGTATAGTTCAACAACCGATGTATATTGAATATGTTCAAACATAATTGAAACAAAACAAAATATTAATAACAAAGCCAAATTTTTTTTTGAAAGACTCGGTATCCGGATAATTTTAAATGGATATCGTGTAGCCGAGTAAGAGTTACTGGTTACCAGACACCATCTAATCTACAACGAATAAAACCATTTTTGATATAAAATAAAACAAACGTTTTCTTAATTAATGTCATCATAATTTTAATAATACGTTAAATAGAACTAGCGGATTCCAGCGCTCTAAATTCGAGTGCAATTTCTAGGCAGCTTTATTTTTCAACTTAGTCAATTCACAAACCAACTTTTTTATGGTTTACTATTATTGTGAAAATGAAGATAACAAACTCATTAACAAACACATTAACAAATTTAATAAACACACACATATAGCATATGTATAATTTTATGTATGTGTTAGTAGCAACTTTAAGTGCAATTTACGCAAAATAAAGGAAAAAATTTAAAAATCTGTAAAACGGCTAAAAAGAAATACCATTCAAATAATATACGTTTGGTCAAAATCGGGATAAAATGGTAGAACAAAATATTGGTCACAAAAAATCTCCTAGGCTATAAATATTATAGATAATTGTAGTGCATTTAGGTTAAGCACTCAGGAAAAAAATTTCTCTATATTCGAAACGTTAAAAAATTCTTAGGGAATACTACAGTCGATCAATTACTCGGTTATCCACTGCTTTATTTGTTTTTGTTTTGTACAAAAAGGACAACAAATGTTATTTTATTAGGCATTGGAATTTTTTATTGTACTTTTTTGTTCTTTAGAAATTATTCGATACTTATATCGGGTATCGGGTTATGCGGTACTTCTTTTTTTTATTCTTTTTTTTGTACAAAATGATTATTAACATATATTTTTATTGATTTGATTTTTTAATTTATTCTATTATTTTGTTTATTAAAAAATATTCCTTTTTGTCATTCTTGTAACTGGTTACGTAGATAATACGAATAAGTATTGAAAATGCTTAGTCTGATTATTCGAAAACTTGATTTTCATTAAATATTGTTTTCTAAAGCTATTAATTTGATTAGCTGAATTGGATTTTTTCCCATTTATTAAAAAAACATATTCGGTACTTTAATTTTTGCTACTGAAGATACTAGTTTGCCTTGTTTGAAAAATAGCTTAAAAGAAAACCGGGTACTCGATTATCTGCAACCAATTATTCGGTTACTTGCTAGTTTTTTCTCGCAAGATGTATTGAAAATTTATTGTTGCTGCAAAATAGTTTATTACTATGACAATTTTTATATCGAAAGCATAACCAAAACCAATGATTCGGTTACTTACCAGTTTTTTTTTCGCCAAATGTATTGCAAATTTATTGTTGCTAGTAAATTGTTGTTTGTTATGTTAATTTATATTTCGAAAGAGTTTTTTTTAATATTTTTCTATTTCTAGATCAAAATTTGTTATTAGCTACTACTGTTTTTAGAATTTATGTAATTTATGCTATTCTTTAACTATCTAAATTCCATAATACCTGCATTAATCTTTAATGCTACAATTTGAGTTGAGGTTAGTATCCTTGTTCGTCCATTACTTTATGGAATAACAATTGTCAAAATATCAAGTACGTTTCAACCAACTATGTATATTGTTTCTGTACTATCTTGCTCTACGACTATATAGCACTCTTTCAATTTATATGCATAGGAATATTTATACACAGGCTTATATTTCTTGTTAACTTTATGTGGGTGCTAAAGTTGCTTAAAATTGTTTATATGAATATGCAAAACTAAGTGAACCGATCAGAAATCTTTTGTGAAATTTCTTTAAATTGCATGATGATGGTTATTTGCATATTTAAATTTACATACGAAAAAATTAAAATTAAAACGTTTTTATAAGCTCAAATTTATCTGCAAGAAGAATTTTAATTAACTGGACATTTTGCAGAAAAAAACAATAGTAATTATTATCTTTTTTTTTTCTAAATCAATCATTAGGTTTGCCTTATACAATAAATAAGTTATTTTTTTTTTCGTGAAACACATATTAATATTTTCTTTCATTATTTTGCCGTCCATATTCAACTTGTTGCTCTTAATCTTGCCTGATAAATGATATTGCTTGATTTTTTTGCATCTGTTCTAAATAATATTTAACAATTTCGTCTCTTCTTAATTACATCTATAAAACATTACTGTTTAAGAATTCTTTCTTTATTTAATATTTCTGGTATTTGAAGTTCCTATTTTAGTTTTAATTTCTACCTTTTTAAGATAATTTGTGTTTTTAGTATTTAGTAGAAGTTGGTTGGTTGGTTGTATGGTCGTTGGTGGTGGTGAAACTGTTAACAATAGTTTGCAATTATGTAAAGAAGCAGAAAATTCTTTAGATTTGAACAATAAAACCTCACAAGAATTTTCACAAAGTAAATGGTTTTACTTTAAGGTATCATGATTAAAGAGAACAAACAAAGGCACGGCTGCGAAAGAAATTCCTTGCAAGTTCTTAATAATTCTTCTGTAGTAAATTCCTGAAACATTTCTCAGAATATGTGTGTTTTTTTGTATTAAAATTTTTCGGATGCTTAGGGTTCGCTAAGTAATTTTTTTTTTTAAATCTTAGGGCTTAGGATTTTCCATATTATTTAAGATATATTTTCTAGAAGTATGGGTTTTTCTATACGAGAAATTTCTTGGAATTTTAATAGTGTTTCTATACGAAAAATTCCTCAGAATCTCAGGGTTTACTGTATAGGACAAACATCTATGAATCTGTGGTTGTTCTGTAGGAAAAATTATTTAGAATCTGAGGATTTTTCAATAGGAAGAATCCTTTAGAATCTGAAGGTTTTTCTGGAAACGTAAATAAATTCGTTTTGCTATAAGTAAAATTCTTCAGAGTCTAAGGGTTTTTCTATAGAAAATATTCATCTGAATCTGAAGGTTTTCTGTATAAAAAATTCCTCCGTATTCCTCCAGAATCTAATGGTTGTCCTACAAAAAATTTCTTCAGAATCTGAGGGTTTTTCTGTGCGAGCAATTTTTCAGAATCTGAGTGTTTTGCTACATGAATAATTTTTCAGGACCAGGATATTTTTCTATCAAAAAAAAATTTCTCAGAATCTAAGAGTTTTTCTGTTGGTAAAATTCTTCAGAAGCCGTATGTTTTCTGCAGAAAAATTAATAAACATGCTAGGGTTTTTCTATGGAAATATTCATCAGTATTCTGTGGTTTTCTGTAGTTAAAATTCTATAAAATCTGAGGATTTTTCTATAGGGAAGAATTTTTAAAATTTAAGGTTTATCTATCGGAATTATTCAATAGAATGCAGGGGGTTTTCCTGTTAAAAAACTACCCAGAGTCTGAAAATTTTTTTTATAACAAGAGTACGACAGTTTTTCTACATGAAACATTAATCAGAATTTTATGGTTTTTCTACAGGCAAAACTTATCAGAATTTGAAGGTTTTTCTATAGGAAAAATTCATCGCAATCTGAAGACTTTTTCAAAATTTGAAAAGTTTTCCTCTTGGTCAATAATGGTATGGTATTTTTTCTATAAGCAAATTTGGTCAAAATGTAAAGATTTTCTAATATTGAAAATTTTTCATAATCTAAGCGATTTTCTAAAGGAAAAAATTCTCAGAATCGAGAAATTTTCTATACAATAAAAAAAACTCAGAATTGGTAATTGTTCTACCGCTAAATTTCACCAGAGTCTTATATTTTTTCTATAAGAAATTTTCCTCCATTTTAACACTTTGAGAATTTCTCTATGAAAATTTCTCAGAATGTGAGGGCCTTTTATATGAAAAATTTCTCGGAATCAGAGGATTTTTCTATATCTAAAATTACTTGGAATTTCAGGGTTTTTCTATAGAAAAAAATGCTCTGAATATCATAGTTTTCCTTTATCAAATATTCCTCAGAATCTGACAATTTTTGTATTTTTGCATATGAAAAGTTCCTCTCAATCTATATGGAAAATTTAATCTAAAAGAAAAATAATGCAGAATCTGATATGTTTTTCTGCTAGAAGATTTATCTGGAATCGGTAATCCGCGGAAATTGATGAATTTTGTAATAGCTCTTAATATTAAGCCTGGTATGGCCCCACCAAAGTTTGTTCTCTCCATTTTTTTTTTTTTACAAAATGTACTTCCAAACTCTGAACAAAATGTTGTTTCGACATTCTCTATAGTTTTGCCAGTTTTATATCATACTTCTCTACTTAGCTAGTGTAGCAGTAACATTAGCCACAGTAGTACTCGTGTGTTAAGGTATCGTCACAGTTGAATAGTGTATAACAAAAAGATTATCTGGCATTCAGAGTGGTGTACAGGTAAAGTCAAATTTTTTAAGGGTATTTTCTACACCACTAACATCAGCACAACAACTACCACTATCTTATTTATAAACACATTCAGACAAAGGTAAAGAAAAATTTCATGCAGTTACCTTAAAACACAAAAGTATCAACCACAATAATTTCTAAAACTATGAAACATTTTAAAAATTTTGTTCATTTTGAAGATGAAGTAGGAAGAAGTAATTTAAAATGGAAGTTTTTAAATAATTAAGTCCTTGTTGAAGAAAAGTTAAAGTTTTAAGAGGTCGTGTCAAACGTTATGAAAAAATATTAAGGAATGCAAAGAAAGAGATTTCTAAGAAAGAAGATATCCTGATTCCAAGAAACTTATAGAAAAGAATTTGAGAGAAGAAACAAATCTAAAGGATCTGTGTCTCCTGAAATCATACTTACGATGATCAAAAAAAGGCCTTTTGTTATTTTTCCTTTATTCGTTGATAACATTTCGTTGCGATGACAAATTAGCCGAAGTGGTTTTTAAACAATTTTTAGAATAGCGAATAAAACATTTTAATTTTCGTTTCCTCGCTATATTTTTTGAAACGTTGTTTTATGAAAATTATTTTACCCATATTTTTTATATGCCAATCTCTTTTAGATTTATAAAAATATTTGACTTCTAGATGATACAAAAAAATTAATAAAAAAAGATTTAGCCAACTTTAATGGCTCAGCGAATGGGTTTCAAGCTTACTAAAATATATCAAATAAACAGTATTGTAAATATTAAGAATTATAGAAAATAGATTTTAAACTTTCAGTTTGCCATATATATCTGTGGAACTTCTCTCCCGATATTATTTGTATACCCTCCACACGTCAGTGGCAGAGGGTATATATAGGATTGTCATTCTGTTTGTAACGCATCGAAAAACTAATTTCCGACCCCATAATGTATATATGTTCTTGATTCTTATTACAGCCCGAGTCGATATAGCAATGTCCATCTGTCCGTCTGTCTGTTGAAATCACGCTCATTCACAAAATAAACCATTCTGCTGTGAAAGGTTACAATAATATCATTTGCCCTAATTCCCAACAGGTTGTTATTGAAAATGGGCTAAATCGGGCATCATTGTGTTAAGATACGAGCAAAAATATGTAGATACCTCTAAAAAAAAAACATAAAACCCAGTGTGTTTGTTGTAATATTTTAGTGGTTGAACATAATATTTAGTTGTACAACAACATTCACAGTTCAAAAAGTCCACAACAAAAATGATGCAATCATACCAACAAACACAACTACCATGAGCAATGTTAGTAGTATTGCCACATATATTTTATCGTTATCACGTTGTAATAAAAAAATCGCCAATGTAAAAGAAAAAATGAAAACGAAAAATGGAAAATGGAAAATGAAAAATGAAAAATGGAAAATATAAAATGGAAAATGGGAAATGAAAACTGAAAAATCAAAAATGAAAAATGAAAAATGAAAAATGGAAAATGAAAAATGGAAAATAGAAAATGAAAAATGGAGAATGGAAAATGAAAAATGGAAAATGAAAATGTAACTGAAAAATAAAAACGGAAAATGGAAAATAGAAATTGAAAAATGGAGAATGGAAAATGGAAAATGGAAAATGAAAAATGGAAAATGAAAATGAAAAACGAAAATTTAAAATTTAAAATTTAAAATTAAATATTAAAAATTAAAAATTAAAAATTAAAAATTAAAAATTAAAAATTAAAAATTAAAAATTAAAAATTAAAAATTAAAAACTAAAAATTAAAAATTAAAAATTAAAAATTAAAAATTAAAAATTAAAAATTAAAAATTAAAAATTAAAAATTAAAAATTAAAAATTAAAAATTAAAAATTAAAAATTAAAAATTAAAAATTAAAAATTAAAAATTAAAAATTAAAAATTAAAAATTAAAAATTAAAAATTAAAAATTAAAAATTAAAAATTAAAAATTAAAAATTAAAAATTAAAAATTAAAAATTAAAAATTAAAAATTAAAAATTAAAAATTAAAAATTAAAAATTAAAAATTAAAAATTAAAAATTAAAAATTAAAAATTAAAAATTAAAAATTAAAAATTAAAAATTAAAAATTAAAAATTAAAAATTAAAAATTAAAAATTAAAAATTAAAAATTAAAAATTAAAAATTAAAAATTAAAAATTAAAAATTAAAAATTAAAAATTAAAAATTAAAAATTAAAAATTAAAAATTAAAAATTAAAAATTAAAAATTAAAAATTAAAAATTAAAAATTAAAAATTAAAAATTAAAAATTAAAAATTAAAAATTAAAAATTAAAAATTAAAAATTAAAAATTAAAAATTAAAAATTAAAAATTAAAAATTAAAAGTTAAAAATTAAAAATTAAAAATTAAAAATTTAAAATTAAAAATTAAAAATTAAAAATTAAAATTTAAAAATTAAAAATTAAAAAATATTAAAAATTAAAAATTAAAAATTAAAAAATGTATTCCACCACAGTAATATGTAAAAATAAAAAAATAATACCAAATCTCTTGCAACATTTTATGTGAAGATAGAAATGTGTCGACAACATTCATAATTGATTTTGACATACGTTTTTTTGTTTATTAAGATCGTGAAATATATGTTCAAAATGTATACAAGCACTATTGAACAACCATAATAAAAACGAGTCTCTCTGATTTCAGTGACTGAGTGAATTAAACAAAACAAAACGTCTCCCTATATGTTTACTTTTTGATGATAAATTTTCTTAACTTTGTCGCTCTGTTAAGTTAAATTTTTAATTTAGAAATATTTATTTTTTATTTTTCGCTAAATCCTAAAAGTATGTTAAATTTTTATGAGCTTAAACTAAATTGTTAACTTCAAAGTGCATAACATAAAGTCACAAAAGCTACAGAATAAGTGTAATGATATGTAAAATTTTTAACCACTTTCCCCTCAACAGAAATCAAATAATTTCCACAGCAAAAGTACATAACTCGACTCAAGTGCACTCGACGCGTATAACAAGTGCGAACAAGTATATGCATGGATTCTTTACAACAAATATTTTCATTGTTTTCTATACATTTTTCGTTTCTTTTTGTAATAAATGCATCAGCTCTTTTGTATTTGCTAACATAACCGCGAATATGTGCGCTGATATTTGAGACCAAAGTTTTATTATGCTATCCGGACACAGATGTTTTCCGACGTTATGTATATAGACGCACATATAGAGTTGTTCATAAACCAAAAAACGGCAAACAACTGAAAACAAACACCATGTTGCACACAACACCACATCACACCCAACACACGCCCACATTCACAAAATCGTACTCTAACACTAATACTTTTAATAGTCATCGCAACAAATGTTATGTAAGGCAAAAAAAAAACCTCATAAATGTTTGCATTTATTCCTTGCTTGGCCTCCTTGTCTCTTCCTCTTGAAGTTGCTACTTTTTTTTTCTTTCTCAAGTATTGTGTTTGGTTGTTACGGTTATCAAACTCACTTTTTCTCAGTACTTTTTCTAGTGTAAAAAAGTTTTGTATAAAAAAAAATGCAGAATTGCAATTCTTCTAGGAATTTGGCATTTCCGGGTAGTTGTTTTACAATCACTTAAATTCCAATTCCGCTTATATTGCTTTAAAGCTAAAACGTGTTTTCTACGAATAAAAATTTAATTTCCTAACTAATATTTGCTGAAGTTTAGAAAAATATATTCTACTTTAAGTGCCTTAATGCAAACATCTGGCAGCATTGAATAAGTTTAATTAAAATAATAATAGTTATTTCATTTAACAAATAGAGTGCTTAGAATAACAAGAAAAAAACAGAGTTAGAAAATAAATTTGCATTTCTAGCAACATCTGCTGTTAAGTGTAAATATACAAAAGAAATATTTCTATAATTATTCATTTTTTTTTCAATAAATTCAAAAAAATAATTTAAAAAAAAGTTTATTATTTAAACTAGCGATTAAAGATGTTTAATATTCTAAGAACAAGCGAAAAGTTATAGCAAAGAGTAAAAATAAAGAAAGACCTGTTTTTTCGCTCATTAACCCGCATTCGAAAATGCTCGTAGCCATATTCTGTTGCTTGGCTGAGTGTTTGTATACGATTTTGTTTTAAAACAAGACTAATGTTTGAAAATATATGTTTCAGAATCTCAATAAACAACAAAACTTATACAAAAACAAACAATCAGTGTTGCAGGAAAATTACTGAAACATTTATGAGGCCCTCTATATGTTGCCCTCAATACGAGCAAAGGGGTTTCCTCTTAGTACATCCACAGAGTGTAAATATAGGATACGGTTTTATTTCGCTCAGTCAGAGCCCTCAGAAAGAAGCCAGATTGTGTTGCTCAGCTCAGTTTTTGTATGCGATTATGTTTATAAATATATATAGGTAAATGGTGAATGTTGCAGAAAAACATTTGCAACATTTCCGAGTTTTTCTATATGTTGCAAAAGTGCACTTAACGGAACCTGAGCGAAGAGACTAATAGGTTTTTACAAAACATAGATGCTGGAGTTTAACCATAGCCGTCCCTTATGACTGTGACATCACCTGAAACAAAACGTCAAACATAATTTTATGAACATTGTGTATAAGTGTTCTTAACCAATTTTGAAAGCTTTTTTTTTCATTATTCTTGAAAATAATTGACAGTGAACATCGCTTAAATCTAAAAACGAAAAATCGCTATAAAAAGAAAAATTGTTTTAAGGTGTTAATAATTTCTGACCAAAATAATAAAGGAAAAATTAACAAAAAAAAAAAAATAAAAAAAATCTAGATTATTACACAGCGATAGAAAAAAATGAAACAGAAATAATTGGGATGCGTTAGCTCTTTCTGATAGGTCTTGTCGAGTACAACAAGACCCTGTCCTTGAAAAACTCCAAAATCTTTATTTACGGGTAAAAAACCGGGTTTTCGGCCCTTTTGCCAGTAACTTTGTTGAATATCAACCGATTTTGATTTTCTCAGCGGATTTAGATTTAGGCCTTTCGAAGATGATATTTAAGTAATATTGAGACATCTGTGCGTATTCCTTGAGGAAAAATTTTTTTTAAAATATTCTCTATTTTTCAACTTTGGAGATGTATTTACACATTTTTTTTTATTTAGGAACCGTATAATTTATGGACTTATTATAAAAGGCAGCTTTGGGTTAAAAAATATGGTAAAAACTCACTCAGTTATTAAACTTTTAATAAAAAAAAAATGGAATAAATGCCTGCAAACATTTTTGAGTTGAATAACCGAAAATGTTATTTAAGCAAATAAATTTGTTTATTGATTTTCGAAATCAATTGAATTGAATAGCCGAAAATGTTATTTAAGCAAAACAATTTGTTTATTGATTTTCGAGAAATAGCCCCTTGTCTTATTTTTCTGTTAAGATTTTCCCACAGATGCCCGATCGGAGTCCGGTACAGTAGCCACTCTTCCACAATTTTAGATGTACGCTTTAGATCGTCGTTCTGTTGGAAGTTCCTGTTTACAGCCATGCCTAATTTCTCGAAGCTAGGGCCAACTTTATCCTTTTAATTGGCTAAGGAATCCATTTTTTTTTTCAGAGTGAGTAAATAAAAACAGGATTACCAACTCCTGTTGCCGCATATAGCCCCAAACCACAACTGAACCTCCACCGTATTTGACAGTGTTGGTAACACACTTCTTGAAGGTTCCATTGTTAGCACGCCATATATTTGGGGGCCTTTTCGCGCCAATAATATCGGATATGCTATTATCTGTATATAATATGCTTTCCCAAAAAGATAGAGCCTCATTTTTGTACTTTTTATCGAAATTCATTAGCTTGCTCTGATTCACCTTGGATGTGTCCTTCCATGTAGACCATTTTTGTGAAGCGATCTCCTTACTGTATCGAACATACTGCTTTGCCAGTATGAATAATTAAATAAATAAAAATTAACCGAATTATTTCTGTTATATTCTAGATAGTGATTTAATCGAATTTAATAGAAAAACTCGTTTTCGGTAATCTTTATTTAGAAATATCTTAAAAACAAAAGCTGTCCTTGGCAGATAGTGGGTTAACGTTCTCGGATTTATCCCAGATTTTAAGAACGGAAGATATACATACTTGGTTAACGCTTTTAGAATTCAACAGTATTAGCAAAATATTTGAATTTTTGAATAATTTGTCTGTTATTAGCTTGGGGTCATATGTGACCCCAATTCAAAAAGGGTTCATGGGGTCGTATTATTTTTTCCGAAACCCTAGGCTGTTGAGATAAAATATAACATTTAAAAGTAGAAAAGTGATGAATTTTCAAAATTTTATCAAAAAAATTTCCCATTTTCGGTCTCAATGCGCAATAGGTTAACAACGTGGTAATAAAACAATACTTCATATCTGAGTACTTACAAGTATAGAGACCAAAAAAATTATGGCTTTAATCAATTTCTCAGAGTTGAAAAAAATGCCATCAAATTTCATGACCTAGTTTTTTTTGGCACAAAAGTGGTCTGGGGCATTTGCTATTTCTTGGTGAGGTTTTATTAGATTTTGAAGTTTTATAGCTTTTTGAAAGGACAATTTAATACTGATCCCGAGTTATATAACCTGAATATTTCAAGTGTGTTTTGTATGGGGAAAATATGACCTGTTTTATATAGTTTAATTTTTCCGACAATTAAACTATATAAGTCAATTTAAAGCTGAGAAATTGGTGTTTACTTTATTTTGATGTTCACAGTACACGTATTTGAGTTCTCGATTTGAAAATGAAAAATTGGCTGATTTGGGAATGTTGTCGTATTATAGAAAGTAATTTAATAGTTCTTGACTCGGCTTCGAAATTTGTAGGCTCTAGTTACTTAATTTTTGTTTATTTTACTAGTTTTTTTAGTTTTCGTTTCAGCCCACCCATATAGAATATTAGAAAAAATTAAATTATATTCTCACTTATTTTCCTAAGGGATCCTCTAATTGTCGAATGCAGATTTGATGGGTTCTACTGTTTTTTACGATTTTCTAAACAGTCGTAACGTACAAAAGTCGATTTTTCTATGGTTTCATGTGTGTTCGATGTGATGTTTATGTATATAAAATGTTTATAAACAATGTATATTTATAAGCATTTTATTATTAGACACATAAGACCATGAGACCATCACCCTAAATATATGGACTATTTTACTCCTAGCCAAATTTATATGCAGAAATATTTGGCCCTTTTTTCAAATGATTTTTTTTTGGGGCTATTCCAATTATTTATCAAGTTCTTGAAAAGTTATTCATAATATTGATTTTTATTTTCTTAATAATTTTATACTCATGTTGCATCGATATTTGATATTCGATATTTAAAACATTTTTTCTATTTTAAAACCTTGAAAAAACTCGCATTCACATTTTCTTTACATTTCTAGTGCTGTAACAATACAATACCAACGAAATCCTTTCACTCTTCAATACTTAAGATTATTGACAATTGGTATGCAATCATTTTGAAAGCTTTTCTTCATCAAATAATGCAACATTTTCTTAGAAATGATAAAACCAAGGCAACATATTAAATTTTCTATTGTTATCTCTGTATGAAAAAGGATGTTAAGTAAAATCTTGAATGTTTCCCTAAGCATGATGGATACTATGTCAAGTAGATTTTTTTGTTGTGAATTTGGTGAATTTCTCAACCATTTTAGTCGTTTGTGTGCGAGTTTACTGTATTAGATTTTAGTTGTTATTCCATGTGTCTCTTGTGAACTCAGCAGGTGTTGGATTTAGTGCTTGACATATGTATTATTAAAGAAATAAATTCGATTTTGTGAGTTTTTACACAGAAATTTTGTGTGTAATATTTTGCGCCATATTGCTAAGCTAAGTATAAAAGTTTATTTTAAAGCCTAGAAAAAAATTGTAAAATTTAATATTAAAAAAACACAATGAGCTTCATTCTTGTTAAATTTACCATACTAATTTCACAATAATTTAGTGCTCTATTCCTTCTGTTTTACAATGATAAATGTTTCTAAATCATGTAGGAGAACTTGAAGCAACATGTTTTGTGTCACTATTTAATGAATTTAGTATCTGCCCAGTGTTATCTTGTTTGCTTAACGATGTTTGTATAACATTTAAGGGAATATTTAATATTAAAATACTTGTTTCAAAGTGTTTCTAAACAAAAAAAAAAAAAAAAAAAACGTATGCAATATTCTAATATGCAAAAATATTCAAAGAGTGTTGTGCAAGACAAGCTGAAACATGACTTTCAATAAAACTTTAAACAGTGCTTCACTGGTATTAATAGCTTGCAGATATATTAGTATTGAGAAATGTTACAGAACTCTTGTCCCTGTTCTTAGAAGATGAAGAAGAATGTTCTTCTTTCAACATGTTCTTTTAAAAATAAATACACATAACTAAATTATACTTTCTGCTTAATTATCGATTCGTGATATAACTTAACATAAAATAATTTTGTTTTTTTTTTTAGCCCGATCGAACTTGAAATTGTAAAAAATAACACAAGAAATTAAGTTTTAATCAAAAAATTTTTTTATTTGAAAGATCAATTCAAAGTGACTTCGGGCATTAGGCATCCACGGCTGTTCTTGACGAAGCGCATTCTGGGCGTCCAATTTTGGGTCACTTTTTCGGGCATTGCTGGCCCTATATCACGAATAACACAAACAATGTTGACCTTCGGAGCGTTCATTTTTGCTGCTTTGTAGGGCATAAAATAGTGACTTCACGTAGCCCTACAGGAAATTATCGAGATGTGTCAAATTGTATCACCATGGAGGTCAATTGACAGGTTTATTGCTCGAAATCAACTTATTCCCAAATTTTGATTTCAATAAGTCGATGTTTGCGGTCACTGTCTGGCACATAGCGCCATTCTGTTGAAACCACATTGCGGCCGGATCAATGTCATCCACATTTTCTTACAAAAAATCATTGATCATGGTGCGGTAACGAACTCCATTGAGCGTAATAAGTGTTCAGGCTTCCCTTTTTGAAGAAATAAGGTCCGATGATTCCACCAGCGTGTAAACCGCACCAAACGGTACATTTTCTGGATGTAGTGGAGCCTGTAGGGTCTGTTCTGGATTTGTCTCACTCCATATGTGGCAATTTTGTTAAATAATAAACCCGTTAAACCAAAAATGATCCGCCTCATCGTTGATAAAACGTTGGATCAGTTGCAACTGCTCTAGAGCCAAATCGGCGAAAGAACGATGCATATGATGGTCTTGTTTCTTTAATTCCTACACCAGCTGGATCTTATACGGGTGTAGGCCAAGATATTTGCGCAAACTTTTCCACGTAGTGGCCTGAGAGAGCTTTTGTTCTTGTGACCCACGACGAATCGTTAAATTTAGATCTTCCACACTTTCGTTTACAATACGCATTTTCAATGTCAATTGTTGTCAATTGTTGTCAGTTGTATTAAAACGGGTTGTAGTGTACATCTACATTTGACGTCTAAAATGAAATTTCCAACATGTTGGTAATGTGTTTTTATTTTGACGCTGGAGTTTTTGTAAGTTTATAAGATGTAATACAAACGTAATTAAAAGAAAATTGCGAGATGTCAGTTGAGGTAATTGTATGTTGTCTGTTTATATGACATAGTGAAAGCCAGGCATTGGTGTTATTGCATCTCCTAGAGTATGTGGTATGAAATCTATCCACAGTTCGACGGATGGCTTGCACAGATGTACGATAATGTGCGCTATAAAAATCACGAAGTCGACTATAAGTTGCGCGAACTGATGAACTCTTTTATAAAAGTACCTTTTTTTAAAAAGTAAATTTTCGAAAATGCTACCGTTTATTAAAAAAAAATTACCTTGTTTAAAAAATACCTTTTCTTAAAAAATATTTCTTAGAAAATTATCATTTCTTAAAAACGTATATTTTCTTAGTAAACTACCTTTTTGCAAAATAAGAGGCATTTATAAATGAACGTTTTCTGAAAAAAGTACCTTTCTTAGAATTGTATCTCTCCTTTGGGAAAGTTTTATTTTTTCGTACAAAAATACGTTTTTACCTATTTCCAGAAAGTACATTCGTGAAAAATATATTTTTTGTTAAATAAGTAAATTTTTTAGATATGTACATTTTCTTTACAAAAAGTACCGTTTCTTAAAAAAAGTGCTTTTACTTAAATTATACCATTTCTTGAAAAAGTGCATTTTCTTAAAAAAAAAATCCTTTTTTTAAAAACTTACTAGTATAAATAATTTTTTGGATTTAAATCTAATAAGGCTAAGGAATGTTGCTGGAAAGCTCAAAAATTATGCAGTCTGAAGATGAAAGCACCGAAGATGAAGATGACATTGAAATTGGTGGACACACTGAAGAAAGCACGCCCTTGAATATTATGCCTAACTCGGATGACGTCAACGTCAACTTCAACGACGATGGATATTGACAGTAGTTGCAAATGTTCTAAGTTTTGTTTCCATGCATAGATAACAAAGAAAAATCTCATATTTTCTATGTAGAAATAGCTGTAATATGAATGGGAATTTTTATTTTCATGCAAATTAAAGTTTATAAAGAAAAAAAACAGGATATTTGTGGATTTGTAATCCAGTTATTTAGCAAAATAGGTCAAAATGGGGGGGAAAATGGGGGATAATGGGCATTATTCAATATCTACAACTTTGTTTCAGACACAAAAGTTATATTCCAGTTATTTAGCAAAATAGGTGAAAATGGGGGAAAAATGGGGGATAATGGGCACTTTTACGATTTTTAAGACACTGGATGCTACTGTTTCGCGTAGGTTTGTTCCGCTTTTTTTTCTCATATGCAATATCTACCACTTTGTTCCAGACACAAAAGAGATATTCCAAGTATTTAGTAACAAATGTGAAAAAGGGGAAAAAAAATGGGGGAAAATGTGAATTTTTGCGATTTTTAAGGCACTGGATTTACTTTTTTCGGGATTGTTTATTCTGCTTTTTTTCTCCTATCAATATCTACAACTTTGTTTCAGACACAAAAGAGATATTCCGTAAGGTTATCGAGTTATAACCGTGTTAAAAAATATAAAAAAAGATAAAAATCCATTATAATGGCAGCCAACTTGACAAAACTAATGATGAAGAAGTTCTTATTTTTCGGGCTAGTTTCAGTTGCAATTCTCAGAATTGAGTCTCAAATCAATGAGCTGAAAAATGTACCGTGTTATGAAACAAACAAGTTGAAAAGTTTGTGGTGATTGAAAATCAAAAAACAAAGATATTTTTTAAGTTCCGCTTTATGCAACATGTTGCAAAACATAATGTTAGTTATTAATTTAAGCAAAATTCTTAAATTTACCAGACTTATCTCTCAAGCCGCATTAAAAGTAACAAGCAATAATGTCATGTCGGGCACGATTACTAAGGATCCAAATATTTTACATTTATAACCAAATCAAATGAGGGGTGTAATAGACTTAGCAAAGCTTTATGGAAAATAAAGTGGGTCTAGGTGACATACAAAATGAACGTAAACCGAATCTAAGTGTGATTTTCAGTCAAAATTTGCCCTGTTTATTACGAATCGCACGATTGTATCCAAACTTATAGAGAAACATTAACAAAAATAATTTTGAATAAATTATATCTTGTTGGTATGACGTTAGGCGCATCTTAGTGGTTGTAGAGTGATTGTTTTCTATAGGATTTATATCTAACCTAACCACAGTGAGGAGCAGGGGTAACAAAAAAATTGTGATAAGTTTTTGTAAAAATATTTTTAAATATTTTAAACAATAATACCTCCAATATTTTATTCCTCTTTTTAATTTAAAACAGAAGGTATTTCAAATCATAGTTGTTTAATTCAACATTTTGTTAAAAAATTAAATTTTTTCAATTGATTACAAATAATAATCTTTTTTTTTATCTTATAACAGTAAACAAAACAAAAATCACGTTCTATGTTATTCCTTTGATATCGTAATAGTATTATAATAATACTCTCAATTTATAATCATGTTTTTGCTTTATTTAAATATTATCCTTTCGTATATTTGCTATTATAACTTCATTTGTTTTTTCTTTGTTCCTAAAAAATCAAAATAAAAAAACAATAATATTGTACTCGTATTATATTACTTTACCTTCACGTATAGCTATAGCAACTGAAAGTCATGTACGTTTCTAGTTATATTAAAATGAAAGCTACAACAGTATGGTATTTATTAAATTAAATTAATTAAGTTTGAAAATTTGTAACATTTTTATAATTTGTTTTATATAGATAATATATTTGTATTTTTTTATTACTTATTTTTTTTTTTCCAAAACCCCAAAATTACTTACCACATATGTATGTTTTAACACGTTTTCCTTGAACTTTTCTTTCAAAAACAAACAACTTTCTTCAAATATGTTGCTCGGCGAACATTTGAGAAAATTAGACACGTAAAGCTGATTTGGTTTAATTTTCCTTAACAAAACTTTTTAAATGGAAAACATTGTTGTTCTCAAAAGACTTATATATGTGGAAGTTTTCTCTTTGCCAAACAAACATTTGCTACATAGGAATTAATTAATAAAAGGATAGGGGGGTTTTGTAACAGTTTAAATGCAAAGAGCATTGCATCATGGAATGTTAAAAAAAATCTCAGTATCTGACCCAACATTTTTTTGTTGAGTTAGTTAAAAATGCAGTTCATACTTAAAACAAGTATCAGATTTCGGTTCGAAGGACCAATGCAAATTAAGAACTAATATCAAATCTATCACTATTTTAAGATATAACTCATCTCATATAAGTTCTGTTCGAAGGACTAACAAATATTCAATATCAATAGAAACTTTTTAGCATTTGCAGATGTAAATGGTATTTTTGAAGTTTTTTCCGTAGGGGATATTACATAGATTCTGAAAAAATTTTTGTAGTAAGAAAATCAGGTTACAACGACATTTTTTTTCAGAAAATTTCTAAAATTTTTTAAATTGAATGTAAAAAAAAAGATTGTGAGTTAAAAAATTTGATGGAAAAATTTTAAATTCTTATTACAATTGAAAAAAGATGAATTATTTTAAATTAATTTTAAAATTACATGTTTCAGAAATAAAATTATTTTTTTAATCCTCTTCACCACTGTGCCGAGGATATGTATAAGTTTGTCATCCCGTTTATAACGCATTGAAAAATTAATTTTCGACCACATAAAGTATATATTTTATTGATCCTTTTACCAACTCGAAGCGATCATGCGATGTCCGTCTGTCTGGCCGTCCTTCTGTCTGTTGAAGTCACGCTCATTGATAAAATAAACCATTTACCTGGGAAAACTTCGCATAATATTGTTTGCCATTATTATGAGCAGACTGGTATTGAAAATGGGGTAAATCGGGCGCCATATTGTCAAGATATGAGGTATGGAGACATCTGCAAGAAATTTTAAAAATTCAGTGTTTACTAAATTGTTTGCTTTTTCAAATATTTTGTTTATATTTGTTATAAATAATGCATTAAGTCCAGATGGTAATGTAAACGTAAAACATAGGTGGAAAGTCAATTTAATTTTCATTACTGTTGATAAAAGTATATTTATTTACATATCGTTAGCTAAAATTCAAAAAGGCGTAACTAACAGAAGTATAATTTTACAGGAGAAGCAAAAAACTTTGTAAAATTAAAACTACAAGCATTTTTAACGAAATTTTTTTTTATTTCACTTTAAATACACCGACAAATTTATTTTTCAAGAAAAATTTTTTTTTTTAATTATTTGAAGAGTTATGTTCGATACGCCTTTTTAACTTCTGTTTTTCTGAAACACAAAAAGACGTATCTACAACAAATAAGTGTAAACATA
The DNA here is from genome assembly GCA_963682025.1 of Cordilura impudica. Lineage (NCBI taxonomy): Eukaryota > Metazoa > Arthropoda > Insecta > Diptera > Scathophagidae > Cordilura > Cordilura impudica. The sequence continues at coordinate 351,954,068 of OY821517.1, forward strand.
TAGTTGAAGTAATTTATTTTATATAAAATATTTATTTTCGGCTTAAAGAAGGTATACGAATTAACTGATTATAAAAATATTCAGTTTATTGATTAAAATAAAGTTTAACATAAGGAAATTAAAGGTTTTTCATTTTAAATTGGAGTTTGTTATATTATTCATAAGTTAATTTAGTTATATATTTTTATTAAAATCTTTTTAATATGAATTATTTTATATACATACATTTTCAAATTATTTTTGAAATGGAATATTGTCATAAAAATAATGACAGTCTGCAGGTAGTAACTTTTTGAGATCGTGTAGATGTTGCCATTTTTTAAGTGCAATTTTTATTCCCTGCCCATGTAGTTGGGAAGGCGCAACAAGTGTGAATCTGTTTTCAATTCTTTGTGGAAGCTGTTCGTAATCTTCACTCATATTTGTTTTGAAGTAAATGATTCCAGTTGGATCATATGCCAAAGTACGGATCTTATTGACAGTGGGATCTCCGTCCTTGTTACCTAAAATCAAATAAAAAGTTTTAAATTTATAAATTTTTTAGAAAAAGTTTATGAATTTATAATTTTTTAGAGTGATCGTTACCTGGTCTAATAGAAGCATATCGCTTAGGAATAGACTCATAATTGAGAAAATAATTATGATTTTAATAATGCACTTTGAAAGGTTTAGGGCTTCTCCGGGCAACTTTTATTGGTTCAACAAGTTCGAATGGTAAATTTAGTTGTTTATTTTTAATTTTCCTTTCAATCAAAGAGTGGGTTGAATCACATTCCATTTGAGTGTGACCAACTACCAAGTATTTGTGCTCTATTGTTATGTTTTTTCTACGCATAAAGAAACTAAAGCATTAGATAGCACCATATTTTTCTGTTTTTGGTAAAAACAACCATCAGAATAGAGAATAATGTGGTGTATGTCAGGGAATTTAACAACAGCATTTCTTAAATAATTTACGACTATTGTTGCAAATGTCGATGATACCAGATTTCCTTCTGTTTCATCCCAAACATAATTTTGTTGGAGTCATGATTTATAATATTATAAATTGTGAAATTCTGAACTTGTAATATCATTTCATAATAGTTGGCAGTCGATTGCGATATGAGCTTCACTGCTTGCATATCCATACAAAATAGTAAAAATTAAAAATTAAAAATTAAAAATTAAAAATTAAAAATTAAAATTAAAATAAAAAATTTAAAATTAAAAATTAAAAATTAAAAATTAAAAATTAAAAATTAAAAATTAAAAATTAAAAATTAAAAATTAAAAATTAAAAATTAAAAATTAAAAATTAAAAATTAAAAATTAAAAATTAAAAATTAAAAATTAAAAATTAAAAATTAAAAATTAAAAATTAAAAATTAAAAATTAAAAATTAAAAATTAAAAATTAAAAATTAAAAATTAAAAATTAAAAATTAAAAATTAAAAATTAAAAATTAAAAATTAAAAATTAAAAATTAAAAATTAAAAATTAAAAATTAAAAATTAAAAATTAAAAATTAAAAATTAAAAATTAAAAATTAAAAATTAAAAATTAAAAATTAAAAATTAAAAATTAAAAATTAAAAATTAAAAATTAAAAATTATAAATTAAAAATTAAAAATTAAAAATTAAAAATTAAAAATTAAAAAATAAAAATAATAAACTAAAAATTAAAAATTAATAATTAAAAATTTAAAATTAAATATTTAAAATTAGAAAATAAAAATTAAAAATAAAAAATTTAAAATTAAAAATTAAAAATTTAAAATTAAAAATTAAAAATTAAAAATTAAAAATTAAAAATTAAAACTTAAAAATTAAAAATTAAAAAATAAAAATTAAAAATTAAAAATTAAAAATTAAAAATTAAAAATTAAAAATTAAAAATTAAAAATTAAAAATTAATAATTAAAAATTAAAAATTAAAAATTGAAATTTCAAATTAAAAATTTAAAAATTAAAAATTAAAAAATAAAAATTAAAAATTAAAAATTAAAAATTAAAATTAAAAATTCAAAATTAAAGTATATGTAAAGTGCATATGTAGGTATGTACAAAAACCGTACATCACATATGACAACTCTTACGAAAACTGAGGATAGTGGAAATTAGAAGTATAAATGCAAAAAATATTCAAAAATTCAAAAATAACGATTGTTTGTTTGGACAGAGTTGTATCTTCTGAAATTAATACAAAGTAAAGCTGTATGGTACGAAAACTGAAAATTAACCACACTGCTCGTAGGCCTGACTTTAGGTGAGTGTGTTAAAGCGCTGACCAAAAAGTGCAAGTACGAGTGTATGTGAAGGTTCACGGTTCAAAACCTCACGGCCACCCTAAGTAGAAAAAATTTTCATATAGAAACAACCTATTCAATTAAAACATAACCAATTATCACAATGTGCAATAAATCGCTGATGAAGGCTGAAATGCCAGAAACCGGTCCGATTAAGAATACAGTGCAGTTATGAATTTTTGAAATATATGCTTTCTTCTTCTTTACCACGCACCATTTAAATTAAAAATTAAAAATTAAAAATTAAAATTAAAAATTAAAAATTAAAAATTAAAAATTAAAAATTAAAAATTAAAAATTAAAAATTAAAAATTAAAAATTAAAAATTAAAAATTAAAAATTAAAAATTAAAAATTAAAAATTAAAAATTAAAAATTAAAAATTAAAAATTAAAAATTAAAAATTAAAAATTAAAAATTAAAAATTAAAAATTAAAAATTAAAAATTAAAAATTAAAAATTAAAAATTAAAAATTAAAAATTAAAAATTAAAAATTAAAAATTAAAAATTAAAAATTAAAAATTAAAAATTAAAAATTAAAAATTAAAAATTAAAAATTAAAAATTAAAAATTAAAAATTAAAAATTAAAAATTAAAAATTAAAAATTAAAAATTAAAAATTAAAAATTAAAAATTAAAAATTAAAAATTAAAAATTAAAAATTAAAAATTAAAAATTAAAAATTAAAATTTAAAAATTAAAAATTAAAAATTAAAAATGAAAAATTAAAAATTAAAAATTAAAAATTGAAAATTAAAAATTAAAAATTGAAAATTAAAAATTAAAAAATAAAAATTATAAATTAATAATTAAAAATTTAAAATTAGAAAATAAATATTAGCATTTTCAATATCGTTTTCTTTCTCGATTCTCATTTTCTCTATTTCATTTCTGTGATTTTCAAATTGATCCTGTGAAATATTTTTCGATTTGTATGACAAACAAATGTCGTATTGGTCATTTCGTGGTTTAAACATGGAGTAATTACAAGTTTTTATTTATTTCATGAAATTTGGAAAATATACTGCCTCAATATCATTATCTTCGTGCTCTTTGCATGCCTAGGTATACAGATCATATATTTGTGTATAAGATTTGAACTCTATCTGGAAATATATTTTGGCTGTATATTGTCGACGATAATGTGATTCCAATTTTGTAACGTCTTACAACCATTTTCGCAAAAACGTAAGTCTTTTGATATATAATTGTCCTTGTTATGTTTCTCTCTTTACTTGAGTTTTAACAGCCTGTTGCTTTCTAAGATTCACTTGAGTGTAATGTAAGCCACTAGCATTTATCCATAATCTGACCATTTTTTCAGATATTCCTAATGTTGATGAAAACATTTTGGCACACACTTGAATATGATTTGTATTGTGCTTCAGAAAATTGTATTGTGTATTTGAACGTCTTGAGTTTTCCACTAAACTACGCGGTTGTTTGTGCACTCAATCAGGTTCGTTACATAAAATCTTTTTTGGTCGCACGTCATCTTCCAGAAAATTTCCTTACATGTGTCTTCCGAAAAATAGAAGCAGGTCGCAATGAACTTTTTTCGCAAAATTTAGAGTTGCAATTTTTCAATTCTCTCGGTTTTTTATTACTCATAACTTTTCCTTTGGACACACTTTTATATGTTTTACCTTCCATACGATTACTTTTATTTTCGCGTCTCTGATTTTTGACAATTTTCTGTAACTTTTAAACTCCTCACTCTCTAAATTTGATTGAGACATATTTTCACAATTTCAATTCATTTTAGTATTTATATTAATTATATTATAATTGGTTATAATTTCTTGCTTATTTTCACTTTTATTTCATAAATAACTTTGATTATTGTTAATGTTTCATGCAGTTTTATTTTATATAAAAGTAGTCCGTATTTTATAAAATCACATTTTCGAATGAAAATTAAAGCTAAATTTGACATTTTTGATTTTTCGAGCAAGTATGTGTCTTTTTTTGAAAATTCTTTTTGTTCGGCATATATGTATGACTCATATTCATACTAAAGCATATATTCTTACAGTGTTCCTGGACTGCTATAGTTTTTCAATCAGACCGTATTGAATGTCGTAATCGAAAGTTAGTAGAATTTGCTAAGAAGTTACTATAAAGACAATAATTGCAATATTTCTTGATATGGAAATGAGATTGTACTAACCAACATTAGAAAAACATGGCGTGATAAGTAGTCCATGGAGTTCTTCAAACAATTTTCAAAGAAAACCATTTCGTTAAATTTTGTTAGAAAAAAATGTATAGTTACGTCGTTTTGCATTTATCAAATAAACACACTTGTAGTTACGTCCCTTTGTTTTTTGTTAATAAAAGCGTCACTTTTGATCGCAGAAGTGTAAAATTTAGTGAATAATAACTAGCAGATTCCAGCACTCGAAATTCGAGCGCAGGAAATTTTATTTTTTCATTAAATAAAGACCCTAAAAGTATGCTAATCAATTATAGCCAATTCACAAATCAACACAAAAAACACACTCATTTTTATTACAAACACATTAACAAATTTAATAAACACACACATAGCATTGTATAATTTTATGTATGTGTTAGTAGCAACTTTAAATGCAATTTACTCAAAATAAAGGAAAAAATTTTAAAATCTGTAAATCTGCAAAACTGCTAAAAAGAAATGCCTTTCAAATAATATACGTTGGGTCAACATCGAGATAAAACGGTAGAACAAAACATCAGTCACAAGAAATCGCCTAGCCTATTAATATTATAGATCAAGCAAAAACTCGATTTTGAATTTTTTTGTTAGTTACGCCTTTTTGCATTTTAGCTAACGATATATATTTTTTTTAATACTATTGTTTTCGATCAATTTCTTTTCGGCCAATCCCTGGAACTAGAAATAAGGCGATTGTGTTGCCACCCTGTATACTTTTTTGCTTATAAACATACATATGATGAATTTCATGTAAAAATCGAGATGCATTGAACCCGACCCCCTCAGATATCGATGAAATTTTGTTCATAGCTAAATTTGATCAATACAAACAAACCCTCATTTTTAGAAATGACTGTTTTGCGATTTTGTGGGCGTGGCACAGTGGGAAAGTTTTCGAAAAAACGCGAAAATGGTCGAAAAGTGCTCCATTTAAAATGCAATAACTCAAAATCGGCTGAACCGATTTCCATGATCTTAGTATCATTAAAAAGATATTTTAACAGGCTTTATGACACGTTTGAAAAAAAATATAAAAATACACTGTAAAAAATTTTATAACAAAAAGAAAATTTTAAATAACGAAAAAACCAAAAAGATCAAGGGTTTTTTTACAGTGTATTATTTTTTTAGAAAGGTTTATCCTTCACCTATACCATATCCAAAAAGTAAAATGGGCTCTTTTTTAGTTTTTTTTATATAATTTTTTAAGTAGTGTCACTTCTAGTAATACGTACCGAAAGTTTTTGAAATAATTCGAATAACAGCGAAAATATCAGCTCACATTCTTACACATTTACAAAATAGTTTAACAATTCTAACATTTTTTAAAAGTTTACAAATAAAAAACCATCAACAATTGTTTATATTATTTGCCAAATGATTCTCGGTTGGTGGTTACCGTTTCCAGGACACATCTAATCGTTGTATTCCACTTTTTGTATATTATTTCTTCAGTTTGGTTATTTTCAAAATGTTTTAGCATATGCGTTTTTAGATTATTTAAATTTTTGAAGCAGTGCCCACACATTGAAACGCACACTCGCTTTTTTGTATGTCACCATTACAATCAACGAATTTGAGAACATCTTTGTAGTCGGTAAATGTGCATTCTCCTTCAAAACAAAATGATTTTAAGCGACTTTTTTCAAACATCAATTTCATATTCTGATGCAATGTGCATACACAGATATTTTGCTGGTTTCCAACTCCAAGTTTCATACAATTTTTTGGCCTTAACATTGTAAATTTTGTAAAACCAACTTTGGCCAAGGGATGTTTTTTTTTTAAATTCGTAGTAAGATTCGCGTAGTGAAGATAACATCAGTCTTTTTTGAACTTTTTCACGTAAGTTTCCTTGTTTAATAGTAATTGAATCTTGCGATCCTGGCATCTTTCGGCTAATTTCATCATCTTCATAAAATAATTTGACTGTGCTTAGAGTTTCGGTTGGTAAACTACGTCTGCTCATTTTTAAAAGATTGATATCTGCAAACTTCGTTTTATTCCTTTGGATATCTTTACTTTTTTTGATACAATCGTGAGATATATCATCCCCAAAACGATCTTTAATTTCTGCGTGACTCATATTGATTGGTAAGAGAGATAAAAGTTTTTGCTTTTCCAAAAGATTTGAGCTGTTCTCTATTTGATATTTGATGTTTTGCAAAATTTCTTCGTAAATGGCAAAATTTGCACTGATTTTCTATTTCTGTATGCATCTCGTTTGATATATTTCCTTTTAAGAGGCGTCATTTGGTTTGGTAGATGCGGAATAATGTGATCATTTATATTTTCAATGAGTTCGTTGCTTTCGATGTTTGCATTACGGCTGGTACAAGTTGGAAGTTCATTCAATTCTTCGCTAATTTCATCGCTGGGCGTTATTGGTAAATAATTTGAGACTTCAATCTGCTCCACGTTGGATTCATTACGACTACGCGCTTTTCTCAGTGTATTCCGGCAAGTTTCGCAAATACGGCTACAATGAATGTTGGCGACAGCTGGAAAATACTCAATTATATTTGCAGCCTCGTTCTCACTTATTTTACGAAGCGAAGCGCAACACTTATTAGATATTTTTATGCATCTGTACTTATTGTTTGAATTCATATTCACTCAATTTTTTAAAATATATGCATAAAAATTGTAATGCGATATCTTGGCTTCTCGAAACTGTTTATAATTATGAATTTCGGTACGTTGCACTTTTAAAATATGGACTTGTAATTTTCGCGTTCGTCGACACTTGTTGAATGAGTAAAATCGATCAATGCACTCCTATTTATACTGTGTATTGTTCACTAGTTTACTGACAGGTACTTATAAATGGGTGCATATTTTTTTACAGTGGCTATATACCTGTTTCACCATGTGTGAGTTTTAAATTTTCCGAATAATGACCACCCTTAAATGTGGGTTGAATTTCTGTAAAAAAGTCATACAGGTAGCCAACTGAAAAACCCAAATAATTAAAAATTACTTTGCTTACGCAATCATAAAAATTAAATAACCCTTTGTTTATTCCGTTTTGTTAATTCTGAGAATCATAAAAAATATGATCGAGGGTTTTTCCGAAGAATGTTGTGCATATATAGAGTAAATTTTTGAAATTCATACCTTTACTCAATTGCGAATAAAAGCGAATTGAGTTGGCAAATCATGTGTTGTACTGTGTTATTTTACCTGTATATAAAATATAAGGGCAATTACTAGAAGTGACACTACTTAAAAAATTATATAAAAAAAACTAAAAAAGAACCCATTTTACTTTTTGGATATGGTATAGGCGAAGGATAAACCTTTCTAAAAAAATAATACACTGTAAAAAAACCCTTGATCTTTTTGGTTTTTTCGTTATTTAAAATTTTCTTTTTGTTATAAAATTTTTTACAGTGTATTTTTATTTTTTTTTCAAACGTGTCATAAAGCCTGTTAAAATATCTTTTTAATGATACCAAGATCATGGAAATCGGTTCAGCCGGTTTTGAGTTATTGCATTTTAAATGGAGCACTTTTCGAACATTTTCGCGTTTTTTCGAAAACTTTCCCACTGTGCCACGCCCAAAAAATCGCAAAACAGTCATTTCTAAAAATGAGGGTTTGTTTGTATTGATCAAGTTTAGCTATGAACAAAATTTCATCGATATCTGAGGTGGTCGGGTTCAAAATTTCAGTTTTATCTTGATTTTTAAATGAAATTCATCATATATGGAAAATGATGTGCAACATCAGTGATGTTTAAATATACATGTTTCAATGTCTCAATAAGAACGTATACAAAAAAGCCAGTAGATTTTGTAGAAATATGTCTAATATATTTCTTAGTTGCCATATATTTCCTGCAAGAGACGGCCTGGAGTGAGACTTTGTTTCGATCAGTCACTGGAATCTGAATGTCATATGTCGATCTGCAACATATCTGATGTTTAAAATTATATATTTCAAGATCTTAATAAACAACATGAATGTTGAAAAAAATGTCTGACACATTTTTGAATTGTGTGTATGTTGCTAGAGTGGACTGTTGTTTAACGTTTTATCTCAGAAAAGCTACCTTATCTACTGGCTTACTTAGCAACATGCTGCTAAGTCAATATCTTAACACAACTCCCAAATATTGAAACATTTTTATAAATAACATTTTATAAATTAATGCAGCAAATGTTAACCTCTTTTCTTAAACTTTTTATTATTTGAAAAGCTCCCTTCATTTGTTTTTCTTGAGTTTTTTTTCACAAATTCTCACATAATTTCTAATTCTATTCTCCCTCTTTTATTTTTTGCTTTTAGTACTTAATACTGTCTCTCCTCTGTCGTATTAGTTTTAAACAATCAATTATCTAAACAAAAATATATTTTCTTCTGCATCTAGATAATTCGAAATATCCCTCTTACGTGTTGTTGATACAGAAAACATATTAAGCTGTAAGTATGAAAAGACATTTGGGGTCACATCTGTTTTAATTTCTTGCATTCTATTTTTTAATACTTCTCTATGCATAGAGAATCCTGGGCCAACAGATAACCACAACTAATCTTTTCACCAATGTTTGTAGATCTTGCGTTTTTCTTACATTTAACCATATACATATAGTTGAGTATTGAGTTGACCATCGTCTTAGTGTTCCAGTGTAGTAAGAAAAGATGTAATTCTTTATGTGAAGGAGTATGTTTGTGTGTGTGTTAGGTTTTTTCTCTATGTTTATTACATTAAGTACTTCGTCCTGATGTGGATTCTGACTGTCATTTACAGCTTGCAGTTTTATTTTTATACATTATTTAACACAACGAAAAATATTTATTTGTGAAGTGAGCAAAAAAATTTACGTACACCCTGAATTTTAAAAAATTTCAAAAGTTAAATGTTAAAAAATATAAAAAAAATTAATATTGAACACAAAAAAATGCATTAAATAAGTTAAAGTACACTTTTTCTAATATTTGTTTAAATATTAACACAAATTGAATAAATAAACTAAAACTGGTGAAAGCAAAAAAAATTTAAAAAAAAAGTAAATACCAATTTTTAATCTTTAAATTATCTTATTTATTAGACAGTTATCATTGACTTACGATAAAAAGATATATTACAGAGTCTACTATTAGATCATGCAGAGATTGACTGCTATAAAACATGAAATCAAATCAGGTGGGAACATTGCACAAATCTCTCGAAAGTGAAAATGCATCAGAATTTACGCCTCAAAACCAAGTAAACAGTTCTAACATTTACTTACGCTTTTTTATATTTCGGGGAAGAACTCAAAGTTTTTGGGGCACATTTGTACTGATCACGTGTTTTTCTTGGCTAAAAATCATTTCAGTTTAATTTGTACTAATTAATAATATGACTAAAAACAAGCAAAGGAAACTAATTTCACTATGGTAAAGCAAACATCGTCTGATTCTCGGAAAATTATTTAGCTTTAAAAGAAAACGTAAATCTTTGTGTGGCAAAATTTTTGGGTAAGAATCACTACTAATCAAACACTATCATGCGGAAGACTTGCCGAGATATGGAAGCCCAAACCGGCTTAATGCTACCGAAGTTAGAGCTTTAGTAAGAGCAGTAAGGACATCGGTCGAAAGGGTCACATCAAGAAACCATACATATCCAAGGCGAATCAGAGCAAGCTAATGAATTTCGATGAAAAGTACAAAAATGAGGCTCTATCTTTTTGGGAAAGCATATTATATACAGATAAAAGGAAATCCGGAAAATTTTCGGCGCGAAAAGGCACCCAAACATATGGCGTGCTGAGAATGAAGCCTTCAAAGAAAAGTGTGTTACTAACAATGTCAGGGTCGAGGTTCAGTTATGGTTTGGGGTTATATGGCGGTAACAGGTGTTGGTAGTCTTATTTTTATTTACTCCACTATGAACAAAATAGATTTCTTAGCCATTTTGAAGGACAATGCTAGTCCTAGTGTCGAGAAATAAGGCAGGGATGGAAACTGGATCTTTCAGCAGGACAACGATCTAAAATTCTGAAAGAGTGGCTACTGTACCGGACTCATAAGGCACTTGATCATATGTAGCAGTCTCGGGACTTTAATCCGATCTAGCATCTTTGAGAAAATCTTGACAGAAAAATAAGTCGAAGGAATATTTCAAGCAAGGTTAACTTAGAAAAAGCTCTAAAGGAAGAATGAAGCAAAATCTTGCCCGATGTAACAAAATCAAAACTTTTCAAGTCGATGCCTAAAGGACTATATGAGTTGCTTAAGGCCAAATAAAAAACCCAAATACGAGGGCGGTTCGGAAAGTTCTTAGCTTAGCAATGAAAAAGAATAGTTAGCTTATCAAAAATATTTTTATTTTTCAATATAATCTCCTCAAACTTCAATACACTTAGTCCAACTCTTATCTAGCAATTCTATCCCTTGATTAAAATAGTTTTCCTCAAAATAGTGGTTTACAGCTGTAACTGCATCTTCCTTTAAGGTGAAACGCTTGCCAGCAAGGAATTTTTTTAGATTTGGGAATAGGTAAAAGTCACTGGGAGCTAAATCAGGTGGGTGGTCAAGCAACTCGTACTTTAATTCGTTGACTTTAGTCTTGATGAAAAATTATTTTTTTTTTTTTGGAAGCAAGGACGTTTTTCTCGAATTTTTACATTTAGTTGATCCAAAAGGTTGCAATAGTACTCTCAATCTATTGTTTTACTCTTTTGCAGATAGTCGATCAATAAAATACCTTTGAAGTCCCAAAAAACCGTTGCCATAACCATACCAGCCGATTGAATTGTTTTTGCCTTCTTTGGGGCTCTTCCTCCAGCTTCAGTCCAATCTTTGGATTGTTCTTTAGTCTCTAGAGTATAGAGGTGGATCCATGTCTCACCAGCAGCTGTAAAACGACGCTTCAAATCCTTTACATTTTTCTTACTTATATATTAAGAAAATGTATGAAAACTAAAGTCAGTCCGTCCGGCAGTTCTATGCGGCCGATTTCCTTCATTTTTTTTTTTAATGAGAGGTATTTAGATACAGATATGTCATCAATCATTGAAATTTATTCAACTCCCACCTTACTCAAGTTATACTCAAACGCGATTCTTCCATGTACATTTCTTATGGGACACATTCACTTTAGCAATTCGAATTCTCATAGCTCCTGTTCTAATGAACGGATCTTGATCGTTTCACTCTTAGAACACTCAGTGGATCAAGCTCTTTGTTTTGAGCTATTAACTGTTTAAATTCGTTGAGTTCGAGGAAAGTTATGCGTGCACAATCAACTTTACATTAGCGTTTTGTATTCTCATCACAACAATGAAAAGTGTTGAATTGTGAATTGGCTAAACTTGATTAGCATAACTTTAAATCTTATAAAATAAGTTATTAAATGAAAAAAAAAAAAAAAATTGCACTCCAATTTCGAGGGCTGGGATCTTCTAGTTTTTCTTAAAACGATCCAAACAAGCTTGAGAAATTTTCATTCTTATGCGTTTTTGGTCGACTGTCAACAAATGCGGCACCCATCTTGTAGAAAGCTTTTTCATCTATAGATCTTCATGAAAAATTAAATGGACTCGATCATTTGAGATGCACATGGTACTAGCTATTTCCCGCACTTTTATTCGTCGATCATCTAATACCATATCATGCACTTTGGCTACGATTTCTGTTGTTGTTGCTGTTTTTGGACGTCCACTACGTGGTTCACCTTCAATGCTTGTACGACTACGTTTAAATTCAGCAACCCAATATTTTACTGTTGCATATGAAGGAGCACTTTCACCTAACACATTCACCATATCGTTATAGATTTCTTGTCCCGATAAACCTTTTGTATGTAAATATTTAATGACACCACGAATTTCTAATTTTTCCATTGTAAAAAATCACGGATGCATCTTTTTTGACCAACTGTTTCTATATGAAGGAGTTCATAGCAGAGATGGAGTTCGTATGAAGTTCATAGCAGAGATGGAACTTTTCAAAACACTTAACCTTTTTCTGTTTGTACCGCGCTTTCTGTGCTAGGCTAAGTACTTTACGAAGCGCCTCTGTATTAAAAAATTTTAGAAGTTTACTTTTTGTATTGAAGTTCTGTTGTCTTTTCTTTGGTGTTTAGTTTTTTGATGCTTAAAATTTGGTCATTTTCTAAATAAAGTGCATTTATTTCTGTTTCGTATTACTTTTGTGGAATGTTTTTATTGAGTTCAGCTATTATTAAATAATTCTTAAATTCCTTTTTGATTTTGTATTAATTACTTCATATTAATAAAGCTTTTATCCTGAGTAACTAAAGTGTTTACTTTATTTTGACGCTCACAGTAAATCAGAAAACTTATTATTAAACTTTATATGGAAAATAAAATATTATGAGAGATACGAAAAATATTAGGACGAAATTGTTTCAGTACACAAACTGGTTGTTTTAAATGGAAACTGCAAGAAAAAAAAAATAGTAAAAAAAAATTTTTACGAGAACTTGAAAATTCTTTCTAGTCACGAACTGGATATCAGAGTAGCCAGAAGTAAATTAATATTACTTTGAAATGAAAACAAGTTAATACCAGAATTTACAGAAAACCACACTTCTGGAATTCTGTTGCAGTTAGTGATGAATCAAAAAATATTATTTTCGGCTTCGATGGCAGATCAAAGTTATGAATAAAACCAAGTAAAAACTTTAATAAAGAAAACTTAGTGGTTACAGTAAAACGTGTATGAACATTCTTAAAAAACAATTTCAACAGGATAATGAACCCAATCACACATCATTCCAAAGCAAAGTCCCCAGACCTGAATGCTATTAAGCGCTTTGGAAATAACTGGATAGGTAGATAAGAAATCACGATATCTCGTCTCAAAGCTGTTGAAAAATATTTGAAGAAGTAAACACAATTTGATAGATACCAAATCGGAATTTTTTAAATTATTTACAGGTGTCTCCATATTCAGGTCATATCTTTGCACAATGATGCCCGATTTATCCCTTATTAAATATAAGCCTGCTCGAAGTAATGACAAACAATATTATCCTTATTTTACCCAGGAAAATGGTTTGTGAATGAGCGTGATTTCAATAGATAGACATCGCTATATCAACTCGCAAACTGACATAAGATCGCGACTCCATTAAGTGGTGTTAAATTGTTCAGATATAAAATATTATTACCGTCCGTCGCCAATATATTCTTGCAATATCAAATTTGTTATCAGAATAGTATATTTTTCAGTGCGAAATTGTCGAGTTTTCTACCGGAACTTTTGATTTATTGCTTCAATTTGTGGAAATCTGCAGCTGATACACACAGAAAACGGATTTGTTGTTGCAACCGAATTTTGATAGTCTCGTGTACTATCGCATTATTCTGTTGTGATTACTTTATTTATATATAAATTCGATTGTATGAATTGTGATATTTAGTTGATACAATGGAATATTTAATTTTAATTATTGGTTGTCATAACCATATTTCGGTTTTTTTTTTACTAATACATATGAAATAGAAAAATCAAAAATTATTATTTATATTTATTTTAGTATTAATAATTAAATAGTTTTACATTAAATTAAATAAAAAAAAATCAAGTGTGTCCGATCACAGGGGGGATGTGTAAACATCTAGTAATTAAAGATTTTTAAAATCAAACAGAAAGCGTCATCTATGTATCACTTATAGCAATCATCTGCAGGGGCTCTGCTAATATAAAAATATTTATTATTATATATTATTTCAACCGGTTAATTTTTAATTTTTCGTTTTTCATTTTTTATTTTTAATTTTTAATTTTTTAATTTTTCATTTTTTATTTTTCATTTTTTACTTTTCAATTTTCATTTTTATTTTTCATTTTTTATTTTTCATTTTTTATTTTTAATTTTTAATTTTTCGTTTTTCGTTTTTCATTTCTCGTTTTTAATCTTTCTTTTTTTATTTTTCATTTTTTATTTTTCAATTTTTGTTTTTAATTTTTTATTTTTCATTTAAAATTTTTTATTTTTCATTTTTAATTTTTTATTTTTCAGTTTTCATTTTTCATTTTTTATTTTTCAATTTTCATTTTTATTTTTAATTTTTTATTTTTCATTTTTAAATTTTTATTTCTCATTTTCCATTTTTCATTTCTAAATTTTTATTTTTCATTTTTTGTTTTTCATTTTTCATTTTCAAACAGTTTATTACATATCATAATTTTTGCACCAATACAATCATAAGTCACACCGATTTTCTCTTATGGCTCACAAAATACGCTGTTTTTGTGATGGTATTGTGAAATAGAAGTTTAAAAATTTACCCCACTGCGTGTACAGATGTTTACCCATCAATAATATATTATATGATAAACAAAAGAGGTATCCTCGGCTCCATTATACGGGTATGATCCCGTGCAGTACAATATTGTAATTTCATCATATCCGCACATTTAGTCAGATAACTTTTCTAAAAGAATGAATTTAAAATGTGTGTCCAGGTCAAGTACAATCCGTAGTACTTGTCAATTTCGACTTAGCATTTTGATATGCTTGTTGTCTTCCATAGTGAATGCTTTCTTCTTTATGTACTAGAATATTAAAGGTTCACGCATTCAACAGCGACTGCCTTCCATTACATGGCGTGGAGTACTAACCGAAAAAAACAGTGGTAGCCATCTTGAATATATCAAAGATCTGGTCTGATCATTGAATACATCTTGGAGCTGTTCTTATGCCTCGTCTGGCATATACAATATCTGCACAGATCTTGGTGTACTGATGACAACGAGATAGCCAACTTTCAGGTTGTGTACGTACTCACAGACATTTGTTCAACTATATGCTCGTGTTGTAATCGAAAATTAAGCACTTTTACATTAACTCGAATATCTTCTGAGTATCTCTATAGTACATACCACCTTTGACGCATTGATAGTGAGCGGTTGTACGACAGATTTGTTTCCTATGCTTTCACCAAACACACCAAGAAAAAACTCATGTCATGTGGAACAATTACATCTTCAGTTTCTAGATTAACAGATATTTCTTATTCTTCCTTTTTGTTAAAGTGTTTTGGCACTTTTTCACAAATAAATTATCACATTATATGTATATCTTTTAGCACTTTCTGTATTATATTCTATTTAATTTTTAAAAATGACAATTAAATCAACAAATTCGGTTTGGCTAGACATATTTATATATTATTTGGTATCTAAAAAAGAATTTGATTCACACAATTTCCTTTCGGTTAGAAATACCAAAAGAGTTTAAAAGTTGTGTTTTCTTTTATTATAACCGAAAAATAATTCTTAATAAATATTTTATGTGTAGGACTCTAACCAATTATTTGTTATAATATCTGTTCAACAATTTTCGGTTTGAAATACGTTGTTATAATAGAATTAGCAGTTCCAGTCGCCAATATTTAGGATTAAGGCATGTTATTCTTGTTTTAATTAGATTGCCTCAACTAAATCGTTTGGTAATTTGTAAAAAGACTTTCGTTGGTAAACAGAACTAAATCTATTGCTGTGTATACCTTCATTCTTAATGAATTGTATTTATACGATAGTTATAGAATAATATATGTTATAGAATAATAATATACATTAAAGAAACACAATAAATATTATTATTACCTAAACAAATTTTGCTAGTGGTAACTGAATTCCAACCAATCTTTTTTCTGTGTGTATATATCGACTATGGATATGGTTTAAGAACGGTGAATTTGACGAAAGTGTGCGAAGGCGTCTTATTGGAAGCATTATTGGGTCCATTTTCATGGTAAAAGCAAGAAAAACTTGCACTTATATTTCGAGTAACTCTGCAAGCAATTTCACGTCCACATCCACATGGAAAAACAATCGTGTTGTGTATTTGATGGAATCAGTTTGAAGTTGTCGTGTATTATGAGTTGCTCAAACCGAACGAAACCACTACTTATGCTGTCAACGGAACACAATTGTTGCGGTGGTGTTGAAGACTGAACGAAGAGCATGCCCAACTACTCCAGACACGAAAAAGTTATTCTCCTACATGATAATGTTACATGTTGAGTTGCCGGACAATACCTATTCGGACACACGCCACACATTGTCTGACCTGAGCAGTAGCACTTCACATCATATGAAGAAACCAAAAAATTTTGTCTATTGTTGGATAGCCTCAAAAGATAAAGCATTCTTCCCAAGTGGCAAGCGATAATTGAGAAAAGGCAAAAACTTATTTGTACATCTTATAAATAACTTCTTAATTTAGGATTATATGAGTGCATACTGTGCTTAAACTTTTTTGATATGAGTTTTTGGCCTTTTTTATATTTATTGCCTCTTTATAATCTTTATGGATCTTTTATACATTTTATTTCCATTTATTTTTAACAATATAAGATGTGCGTAAACTTTTTTGGCTGACTGTATTTGTTATCAGGAAAAAAGAAATTTATATACAAACTGCATCTGTGGTCAGTTTTCCTTTAGTAGTTGTATTGGTGTAAATTGTTAACAATTTATTTTATGGGGATTTGTTTAGTATTTCTACATCTGCTTGGGGTTGTTCCTTTAATCTAGATAAGTAAAATTTTAAATTTCAATGTCCTTCTTTAAAGAATTAAATTTTTAAAGATATTAAATTGTTTGTAAGTTGTTAATTTTTTTATGTTTTTTTGTTGTTAAATGTTGTTTAGCATAACTATCAAAACTACATCCTTTAAACAAAATTGTCTAATTAAGAAAACTTTTTGTCATATTAATCATCAACTAGCTTAATTTGTTTTAGTTGTTGTTGTTGCCTGGTAGTTTGTGGAACATTTTTGCCAACTTCATCGCCATGAGTTCGCTAATTATCACACCACAATAATAAACATGTTAAACTCTATTGCTGTAACATCCTTTTACTTTTTCTTTCCTTTTTTAATTTGATTTATTTTTTTTTTTGTAAACACTATGTAAGTGTTCCATTTCCTGTTTACATGATCATACTTATAATGCAGTTTCATATGATACGAACTCAATTTTAGCTACAAACATAGTTGTATACTTTTAAATACACTCACGCACACACACATACATATAAATATAATGCCATTTACTAACTAACATATAGCTATTTGTTACATAGTTGTCATGCTAATTAATGAGTTTAAAACGTGTTACCAGGTTCCTTTTTACACGAATGTGAGAAAAAAGCAAACGAAAGAGAATAAAAATTGTTAGTAACACAGCGAAAATTTCTCATTATAAGCTTCCTTAATTAATAAATAAAAAAAAATTAAATTCAGTTTTCCTTTTTTGAATTTGATACAAATAAATTTGTTAGAGTTTCATTTATTTCCGCCTAAATATAGAAATTATAATTTCTGAAGAAATAATGGTCCCTCGGTTCGAACGACAACTGTTGATTCAAATATCAAATATCATGTGTTTTGTCTTAAAATATTCATAAAGAGTTTATATAATATATTTGATAAAGACATAGTGAATCTGAAATTAAAATCATGATTTGTAATTTGTTCCGAAGGACCACTGTAGATTCAAATAACAATAGAAAATTTTATAGTATTTTCATTTGTTTGACTTCGGACCGATGGATCAATTATAATGAACTATTTATATTAAATAAACCAATATTTTAAGATAAAAAAGATAAGGTATAGTAAGGTTCGAAGGACGAATATAAATCCAATATTATTAGTAAATCGTTCAGTATTATAGACATTTAAAACCTCTTCTGCACTTGGTTGGAAGGCACAACGCAATAGAAAATATATCAAAATTTGAAGATGTAAAGAAACTTGTATGACTTCATTTCGAAGGACCAATGAAAATTAAATTCATCAGTATCTAATATATAAAACAAAGTTTGATTCAAAGAATTAATAATATGCTAGTCAGTAATTGAAGGACCAATGTAAATATCGTGGTTTAAAGACGTGAATGAAATTTCGGGAGTCTCTTCCAAGTATCATTCATTGTGACTAAGTTGTGCAAGATGTTTAACAATTTGGAGAAATCGGTAATTAGGAGTTGTGGAATTTTGGTTTAAAGGATCATTAAAAAAATTTAACCTTTAAGGTATTTTTTAAGTCCGATAGAACTTGAAATTGTAAAAAATAACATAAAAAATTAAATTTTAATAACAAAAATTTTTTTCGAGAGATCTATATATGTCATTACCATTTGATAATAATTTCGAGCATATGGCTACCGCGGCTGTTCTGGACGTCTAATTTTGGGCTACTTTTTCGAGCATTGTTGGCTGTATGTTACTAATGACACAAATAATATTGGCCTCGAAATTTCAACTGTTGTTGGTTTATCAGCATGAACTAGTGGCTTCACATAGCTCTACAGGAAATAATCCTGGCCAATTGCCAGGTCCATTTCTCTGCATCAACTTATCCATCCTGTTTGTAGACATGTCGTCCGGATCAATGTCGTCCATATTTTCAAACAAAAAATCATTGCTCATGGCGCGCTACCGATCTGCATTGATCCTAAAGTAAGTCTCGGCTTCCTCTTTGAAGAAATAAGTAACGATGACGGTACCAGGGGGTAAACCGCACCAAACTGCTGTTATTGCATCATTTAACGAGTTGGGTTCGACGGATGGCTTGTTCAGATTGACGATTATGTGCGTCATAGAATTCACGAAGTCATCTGTAAGTTGCGCGGTGGCTGATTTTCAAAGTAAATTTGGATTATTTTGCAGCAATATGATAGTTCGTTTGACAGCTGTTCCTTTCGTTAGAATCCGTTATGGATTCTAAGATTGAAATATAGTTAAAGAACTGCAGAGTAAAACACTTAAAAAATTGATGGATTCGGTTCGAAGAACCTCGTAATAATCATTGGAGGTCTAACTGCAGTTTTGGAATTCAGTTTAAAGAATCATTGAAACTATTAATTGGATAGCAATTCATCAAAGTAGTGTTTAAATTTATTTAAACTGGTTTAGAAATTTTTAGATATAAATATCATATAAGAACTATGGAGTAAAAGACCTACAACAACTTATAGAATTCGGTTCGAAGGACCAATGATACTTATGTATTTCATGGAAAACCATCAGTAATTGATTGACCAAAATAACAGTAAAGAATTTAAAGCATTTAAAATCTGTGGTCACAAGCGATAACCGCCTAAGTCGACTTAAGAAGGATTTGAGTTATGTATGCTGCCATATTCTACGAAAAACGCTTTATATTTACGTGAAATCCCCATTTCTCTAACACTTTTTTATTAAAAAGTGATTAATGAAAACATACTGACCCAACTCGTAATGAAGCCTCATTACATATATGTATATATATAAATAAAAAGTAATTTTTTGCCGAAAGCATGATATTCGACAATTTGGGTTATGTATGCTATCATGTTTTACTAAAAACACTTTATTTTTATGTGAAATCCCAATTTCTCTAACACTGTTTGCTAGAAAGATATTAATAAAAATATACTGACCTAAATCGTAGCGAAGCCCCATTACATTTATATAAAAAGTTTTTTTTTCTCGAAACCATGATTTTCGACTTTGGCGGTTAATGCTTGTGACCACAGAAATATTGAAGCAGACTATTTTCGAAGGACCAGTGAATAGAAAAGCCATTAGTATTTAAAATATAACAAAGCCATCATAATTTAATACTTCAAACGGGTTGTTGGGTTCGGTTCGAAGGACCACTTTAAACCAAATATCAAGAAAATCTATCAGTTATTGGAAATGGAACTGAAAATTGGGAATAATTTTAAGAGAACATAACTATATATGACTTAAAAGCTGTAATTGAAAGACCAATGAACACGACAATTAAATCAATTAGAAATCCATCTAAATATGATTCGTACAGGAAATTTATTAGTAATTGGAGATGGAAATGGGATTTTAGAATTTGAATTGAATACAAACAGAATAAGTATCAGTATTTGAAGACGTAACGGTTCCGGCCGAAGGCTTAAATCATCATAATATAAAATGGCCAACATGTTGCTGAGTTGGTTTCGAAGGGCCACTTTAAACGAATTGTCAGATAAAATCAGTCAGTTTAACAAGATGGAAATAGAAAATGAAATCCTTCAGTAGTTCAAGATGTAAAAAGACAATGAAAACCCTAATCGTGATTAACTTATTTGAGTTCGCCTTGAAGGGTCAACGTAAATAAAGTTTTTAAAGAAAAACATTTTTTAATATATAAAGCAATAAAAACATAGCTCGTATTTGAAGCTGGATTTAATTATAGAGAATTTTAAACTTCTATAGCTTCTATTTTGGCTTAAGAAAGCCTATATAGCTTATTTTAGATTTGAGTCCATGCCCACTTAAAATGGGAGAATATAGAAAAATTTGTGATAACAAAAACATCACCAAAAATATGTTTAAAAAATTTCTGCAGTACTACTAATTTTGTGGCCGCCACTGTATTTATATTCCTTTAAGTTTATTGCAATATAATGCTTAAACGTGCATGTTTATGTTTACCTCATGAATAAGCATCTCATCATACGACCTATGTACCGCACGTTCCACACTATTGTTTTTGAAATTCATATAGTATAGTTAGTTTTTCGGAGCGAGTTCTACAAAAGTGTTATATGAAGTTTTTGTATAAAGTAAAAGCCGAAGTTATTAAGAATTCATTAACATAACATAAAATTATAAACTGCCAAAAAGTATGCTATAAAATATTTTTGAAAACTAACACTACAAAGTATGCTACATTATTAAAAATATACAATTTTTGAGAGGAGTAGTCTCTAGTCGGTTGATGATGGTACAAAATATTTTAGATTTCGCACTAGCAACAAAAATCTGCCTTAATACTCATAGAGTACTTTTTCTTCAATTAATTAATTTCTCAATTTGAACTAATGAAAAACCTTTAAACTTTTTTCAAGGCTGGCTACGACTATATTCAGGACATTCTTCGGCATCGAGACTACTATGAAATTGCACACAAATGTTTTCATTATTTAAGCCTTCCAAAAGAATTCACTTTGATATATTCGGTTAAAAAGATTTACATACTTTTAACTTGGTTTCAAAAAATTTCATAAAGGCAAAACAAAAAGAGAAATAAAAGGCAAAAACTTTAGATATTTTAGTTTTACTAAAAAAAAAAATAAAAATAGATGCTGAAAATTGTGCTAAAAAATAAGAGAAATTAAGAAACAATGACAGTGTTCTTAATATTCAATTTTTTTTTCTTTAATGGAAGTGAGAATATTTATCATGCATAAAAGCATTTTAGTCCTCCATACATACAGCAAATACTTGGAAATTATGTGCAAATTTTATCATTTTCTTTAAGAAAATTAACAAAGTTTTTGTGGCATAAAGAAACAAGAAAATCTTATATATATACAAGAGAAGTCATTTATGTTTTTTTCCAACCACATTAAGTTGCATGTTGCAACATGTGTGTTGCGCAAATGTGTGCAAAATAATAACAAAATTGAAGATTTTTCATTATAAGTTGCAAAGAATTATAGAAGTTTTCTTTTTTTTTTTGTGTTACAAAAAAAGTTAAAAATTTGGTTTTGGACAAAAAAAATATTTAATATATTCTGTTGTCAAATCTGTGTAATGTTTGTTTTAAAATTGTTTATGTCCAGATTCCGAGCGATTTTTCCTATAGCGAAACGCGGGATTTTTTATATCGAAGAACCTTCAGATTTTGGTCGATTTTTTCTACAGGAAAATCCTCATATTCTGAGCGATTTTTCCTATAGGAAAACCCTCGGATTCAGAGAAATTTTTCCTATAGAAAATACTCACACTCCTGATCGAGTTTTCTTGTTGAAAACCCCTCAGATTTTTAGCGATTTTTCCCTTAGAAAAACTCTCTGATTTTCAATAATTTTTCCCTTGAAAAAAACCTTCAGATTCTGATCAATTTTTCCGTTAGAAAAAGCCCTCAGATTCTGAGCAATTATTCCCTTAGAAAAATCCTCAGATTCTGAGCGATTTTTCCTATAGCAAAATCTTTGGATTCTGAAGAACCTTTTTATATTAGAAAACATTCAGATTTTTACCAATATCATATTCGAGATTTTTATCCAAAAGGAAATCACTTTAAGATCTTGAGGAAGTTTCCCATAGAAAAACCATCACTTTTCGATGAATTTCTTCTTAAGAAAACTCCTCAGATTCTGATTAAATTTTCCTGCGGATATGAAATACCGTCAGCTTTCAACGAATTTTTCTTACAGAAAGCCTTCAAATCCTCATGAATTTTTCTAAAGAAAAATCCTCAGATTTCAAGCGAGTCTTACCATAGAAAACCCTCAAATTCTGAGCGATTTTTCCTGTATAAAAACCCTCAGATTCTGAAAGATTTCGTCCATAGAAAATCGCTCAAGTTCTAGAAGATTTTTCGAACAGAAAAAACCTCAAACTCTGAGTGATTTTTCCTGTAGAAAAATTCGCAAATTCTGGCCGATTTTTCGTATAGGAAAACTCCCAGATTCTAATGAATTTTTCTTACAGTGAAACCCTCTGCTTCTGAGCCAAATTTCCTATAGAAAAATTCCCTGATTCTGATCCAATAGAAAAACCCTCAACTTCTGTGTGAAATTTTGTTTTATAGAATTCATCTAATTTTTTGTGAACTTTTTCCTTTAGCTAAATCCTCACGTTCTGAGGAGTTTTTCCTAAAAAAACCCGCAAATTCTGAGATGTTTTTCCTCTGATTTTGAAGACTTTTTACTATAGAAGGTCTCAGTTTCTTATCAGGGTTTCCTTAAAAAGAAAGAACTGCTGCGTTTTTTATTTTGTTAAAAAAAATACAGATCCATATATGAACACGAAAAAGACACAATCAAACTGAAAAAATCGTTTTCTTTGAAACAACAGCATATTTCGTGTTAAAAAAAACATAAAGTTAAGCAAAAAAATGACAGAGAAAGAAAAAACACTAGAAAGTAACATAATACGACCCTTAACTATCCAAAGTGGTTTAGTTAAACAAGACATAGTAGGTTTACAACTGAACAATGAAACAAAAAAAGATATAGAAACAGGATCATTGACAGCATGGCGTATACCCAGGAAAAGGATAAAAACGAAATAGAACAGCGATAAAAAGATAAGTTTGAAGAAAAACGCAGTGACACAATTATCAAACAATAAAGACAAGATTGTAAAAAGATTGTCAAAGTGCAAAATAAAGTTACGTGATGACAACACGCGAAGCTCCACTCAATTCGCATGTAGAGTTGTATAATATACCAATGGGTGATGTTGTTCCTGCTGCTGCTACAAAATGTTACTCGAACACAATAACAAATGAGTCTCAATATAAAATTACTGGTCGGCATTTAACCAGAAAAACATAAGAAAACAATCGAATTTTTAGTGTTTATAAAATCTGATAACAACTAAACTGAATATAAATTGCAATTCCAGCTGATTATTGAAATATTTTATAATTTTTTTTTAATCTATTTTTATACCCTATACCACTATGTGGTTTGGGTATAATGACTTTGTGCTGCTGTTTGTAACAACCAAAAATATTTGACCTAGACCCATCTTTAATTATACCGATCGAATCAGAATCACTTTCTGAGTTGATTTAACAATGTCCGTCCGTCCGTCCGTCCGTCCGTCCGTCCGTCCGTCCGTCTGTGTGTCCATGTAAACCTTGTAATCAAACTGCAGGTCGCAAATATGAATATATTTTGATGAAATTTGGTATATAAGCTTTTATCGGCCATGGGATGAACGCTATTGAAATTGGTGAGAATCGGTCCATGTTCAGACCTAGCCCCCATACAAATTACCCATATGAAATGGACATAAATTGCCATAAGATCCAAATTGTCATATAGATCTCTTACTCAAATTGGGTTTGTATGCGTTCATTACATCCATTAATGAGTAGTCCAAAAATGATCCCTTTGACCCCATATAGAGCTGCTTCCCGATCTTCACTTAAATCTATTAAAAAACAAAAATATTGCACTGATTCTTCTCAAATTTTGTTTGTATATATTTTTGCAAAATACAAGAGACTTTACCAAACATGATCAGGATCGGTCCATTTTTGGACCAAGTCCCTATATAGATATAGCATCCGATATGAACTTTTTCATATCTGCAGCCAAAAAAATTAATAAAAATCCCACTCAAATTTGGTTTTTGCTTATTTTCTATATCCAGTTAGTTGGGCCTAAGAGATAGGGTCTCTAAACGCATGGTATAGGGTATCGTATAGTCGGTCTAGACCGACTATAATTTTCTTACTTGTTTATTCTTTAATTAGTATTTATTAAAACTTAATTTGCTAATCTTCTGAAAATTTTATTTCAAATAGTTTTTCGTAAATTAATTCGTTTAAGAATAAAATATTAATTCAATATTTATAAACCAAACTGGATTTCAAATTTATTTATTGTATATAACAAAATAACTTTCCTGTTTGTGTAGATTTATTTAGACTAATATGTTGTTTTATTTTTAGTTGTTGGTAAAATTTTTCCAAAGAAAAATGGCTATGTTGGTCTTCAATTTTTATACTTATAAATAAATACAATTACTTTCTTATCTGATGTGTTCTGTGTTTTCTCTTGTCCTAATTGTTTTTATCATGTTTAATTTTTACATTTACATTTCATATGTAAAAATTTAGACATGTCCGTCTATTTATTTAAAATCTTATTAAATTTGAAGCTGGAAACTTTTTAATTTTTTTTCATTCCTATCACTTAAACTTTGTTTTACATAAAAAAGAATTTTAAAAATTTTGACTAAAAATATAAATTAAAATGAAAAAATAATAACAGTGGTAATAATTCTGTTCTAGTCAATTTTTTCTATTTAATGTTGTTGTTAGCTTAAAAATTTATTTAAAATTTTTATTAAATTAATTAAATATTTTTGCCATGAAATTTTTAAAATTTTTCATGTGTAAACACCTACACTCGCAGGGGGTAAAAATCTATTTCATAGTACAATCACAATAACGGCTTAAGTGTAAGATAAAATCCGTGTGACTTATGATTGTATTAGTACAAAAATTATGATATGTAATAACCTTTTTAAAATGAAAATTGAAAAATGAAAAATTAAAAATTAAAAATTAAAAATTAAAAATTAAAAATTAAAAATTAAAAATTAAAAATTAAAAATTAAAAATTAAAAATAAAAATTAAAAATTAAAAATTAAAAATTAACATTAAAAATTAAAAATTAAAAACTAAAAACTAAAAAATTAAAAATTAAAAATTAAAAATTAAAAATTAAAAATTAAAAATTAAAAATTAAAAATTGAAAATTAAAAATTAAAAATAAAAAATTAAAAATTAAAAATTAAAAATTAAAAATTAAAAATTAAAAATTAAAAATTAAAAATTAAAAATTAAAAATTAAAAATTAAAAATTAAAAATTAAAAATTAAAAATTAAAAATTAAAAATTAAAAATTAAAAATTAAAAATTAAAAATTAAAAATTAAAAATTAAAAATTAAAATTAAAAATTAAAAATTAAAAATTAAAAATTAAAAATTAAAAATTAAAAATTAAAAATTAAAAATTAAAACTTAAAAATTAAAAATTAAAAATTAAAAATTAAAATTGAAAATTAAAATTTAAAAATTTTAAATTAAAAATTAAAAATTAAAAATTGAAAATTAAAAATTAAAAATTAAAAATTAAAAATTAAAAATTAAAAATTAAAAATTAAAAATTAAAAATTAAAAATTAAAAATTAAAAATTAAAAATTAAAAATTAAAAATTGAAAATTAAAAATTAAAAATTAAAAATTAAAAATTAAAAATAAAAAAATTAAAAATTAAAAATTAAAAATTAAAATTTAAAAATTAAAATTAAAAATTAAAAATTAAAAATTAAAAATTAAAAATTAAAAATTAAAAATTAAAAATTAAAAATTAAAAATTAAAAATTAAAAATTAAAAATTAAAAATTAAAAATTAAAAAATAAAAATTAAAAATTAAAAATTAAAAATCAAAAATTAAAAATTAAAAATTAAAAATTAAAAATTAAAAATTAAAAATTAAAAATTAAAAATTAAAAATTAAAAATTAAAAATTAAAAATTAAAAATTAAAAATTAAAAATTAAAAATTAAAAATTAAAAATTAAAAATTAAAAATTAAAAATTAAAAATTAAAAATTAAAAATTAAAAATTAAAAATTAAAAATTAAAAATTAAAAATTAAAAATTAAAAATTAAAAATTAAAAATTAAAAATTAAAAATTAAAAATTAAAAATTAAAAATTAAAAATTAAAAATTAAAAATTAAAAATTAAAAATTAAAAATTAAAAATTAAAAATTAAAAATTAAAAACTAAAAATTAAAAATTAAAAATTAAAAATTAAAAATTAAAAATTAAAAATTAAAAATTAAAAATTAAAAATTAAAAATTAAAAATTAAAAATTAAAAATTAAAAATTAAAAATTAAAAATTAAAAATTAAAAATTAAAAATTAAAAATTAAAATTAAAAATTAAAAATTAAAAATTAAAAATTAAAAATTAAAAATTAAAAATTAAAAATTAAAAATTAAAAATTAAAAATTAAAAATTAAAAATTAAAAATTAAAAATTAAAAATTAAAAATTAAAAATTAAAAATTAAAAATTAAAAATTAAAAATTAAAAATTAAAAATTAAAAATTTAAAATTAAAAATTTAAAATAAGAATTAAAAATTAAAAATTAAAAATTAAAAATTAAAAATTAAAAATTAAAAATTAAAAATTAAAAATTAAAAATTAAAAATTAAAAATTAAAAATTAAAAATTAAAAATTAAAAATTAAAAATTAAAAATTAAAAATTAAAAATTAAAAATTAAAAATTAAAAATTAAAAATTAAAAATTAAAAATTAAAAATTAAAAATTAAAAATTAAAAATTAAAATTAAAAATTAAAAATTAAAAATTAAAAATTAAAAATTAAAAATTAAAAATTAAAAATTAAAAATTAAAAATTAAAAATTAAAAATTAAAAATTAAAAATTAAAAATTAAAAATTAAAAATTAAAAATTAAAAATTAAAAATTAAAAATTAAAAATTAAAAATTAAAAATTAAAAATTAAAAATTAAAAATTAAAAATTAAAAATTAAAAATTAAAAATTTAAAATTGAAAATTAAAAATTAAAAATTAAAAATTGAAAATTGAAAATTAAAAATTAAAAATAAAAAAATTAAATATTAAAAATTAAAAATTAAAAATTAAAAATTAAAAATTAAAAATTAAAAATTAAAAATTAAAAATTAAAAATTAAAAATTAAAAATTAAAAATTAAAAATTAAAAATTAAAAATTAAAAATTAAAAATTAAAAATTTAAAAATAAAAAATTAAAAATTAAAAATCAAAAATTAAAAATTAAAAATTAAAAATTAAAAATTTAAAATTAAAAATTAAAAATTAAAAATTAATAATTAAAAATTAAAAATTAAAAATTAAAAATTAAAAATTAAAAATTAAAAATTAAAAATTAAAAATTAAAAATTAAAAATTAAAATTAAAAATTAAAAATTAAAAATTAAAAATTAAAAATTAAAAATTAAAAATTAAAAATTAAAAATTAAAAATTAAAAATTAAAAATTAAAAATTAAAAAATTAAAAATTAAAAATTAAAAATTAAAAATTAAAAATTAAAAATTAAAAATTAAAAATTAAAAATTAAAAATTAAAAATTAAAAATTAAAAATTAAAAATTAAAAATTAAAAATTAAAAATTAAAAATTAAAAATTAAAAATTAAAAATTAAAAATTAAAAATTAAAAATTAAAAATTAAAAATTAAAAATTAAAAATTAAAAATTAAAAATTAAAAATTAAAAATTAAAAATTAAAAATTAAAAATTAAAAATTAAAAATTAAAAATTAAAAATTAAAAATTAAAATTAAAAATTAAAAATTAAAAATTAAAAATTAAAAATTAAAAATTAAAAATTAAAAATTAAAAATTAAAAATTAAAAATTAAAAATTAAAAATTAAAAATTAAAAATTAAAAATTAAAAATTAAAAAATTAAAAATTAAAAATTAAAAATTAAAAATTAAAAATTAAAAATTAAAAATTAAAAATTAAAAATTAAAAATTAAAAATTAAAAATTAAAAATTAAAAATTAAAAATTAAAAATTAAAAATTAAAAATTAAAAATTAAAAATTAAAAATTAAAAATTAAAAATTAAAAATTAAAAATTAAAAATTAAAAATTAAAAATAAGAATTAAAAATTAAAAATTAAAAATTAAAAATTAAAAATTAAAAATTAAAAATTAAAATTTAAAAATTAAAAATTAAAAATTAAAAATTAAAAATTAAAAATTAAAAATTAAAAATTAAAAATTAAAAATTAAAAATTAAAAATTAAAAATTAAAAATTAAAAATTAAAAATTAAAAATTAAAAATTAAAAATTAAAAATTAAAAATTAAAAATTAAAAATTAAAAAATAAAATTTAAAAATTAAAAATTAAAAATTTAAAATTGAAAATTAAAAATTAAAAATTAAAAATTGAAAATTGAAAATTAAAAATTAAAAATAAAAAAATTAAATATTAAAAATTAAAAATTAAAAATTAAAAATTAAAAATTAAAAATTAAAAATTAAAAATTAAAATTAAAAATTAAAAATTAAAAATTAAAAATTAAAAATTAAAAATTAAAAATTAAAAATTAAAAATTAAAAATTAAAAATTAAAAATTAAAAATTAAAAATTAAAAATTAAAAATTAAAAATTAAAAATTAAAAATTAAAAATTAAAAATTAAAAATTAAAAATTAAAAATTAAAAATTTAAAAATAAAAAATTAAAAATTAAAAATCAAAAATTAAAAATTAAAAATTAAAAATTAAAAATTAAAAATTAAAAATTTAAAATTAAAAATTAAAAATTAAAAATTAATAATTAAAAATTAAAAATTAAAAATTAAAAATTAAAAATTAAAAATTAAAAATTAAAAATTAAAAATTAAAAATTAAAAATTAAAAATTAAAAATTAAAAATTAAAAATTAAAAATTAAAAATTAAAAATTAAAAATTAAAAATTAAAAATTAAAAATTAAAAATTAAAAATTAAAAATTAAAAATTAAAAATTAAAAATTAAAAATTAAAAATTAAAAATTAAAAATTAAAAATTAAAAATTAAAAATTAAAAATTAAAAATTAAAAATTAAAAATTAAAAATTAAAAATTAAAAATTAAAAATTAAAAATTAAAAATTAAAAATTAAAAATTAAAAATTAAAAATAAAAATTAAAAATTAAAAATTAAAAATTAAAAATTAAAAATTAAAAATTAAAAATTAAAAATTAAAAATTAAAAATTAAAAATTAAAAATTAAAAATTAAAAATTAAAAATTAAAAATTAAAAATTAAAAATTAAAAATTAAAAATTAAAAATTAAAAATTAAAAATAAAAAATTAAAAATTAAAAATTAAAAATAAGAATTAAAAATTAAAAATTAAAAATTAAAAATTAAAAATTAAAACTTAAAAATTAAAAATTAAAAATTAAAAATTAAAAATTAAAAATTAAAAATTAAAAATTAAAAATTAAAAATTAAAAATTAAAAATTAAAAATTAAAAATTAAAAATTAAAAATTAAAAATTAAAAATTAAAAATTAAAAATTTAAAATTAAAAACTAAAAATTAAAAATAAAAAATTAAAAATTAAAAATTAAAAATTAAAAATTTAAAAATTAAAAATTAAAAATTAAAAATTAAAAATTAAAAATTAAAAATTAAAAATTAAAAATTAAAAATTAAAAATTAAAAATTAAAAATTAAAAATTAAAAATTAAAAATTAAAAATTAAAAATTAAAAATTAAAAATTAAAAATTAAAAATTAAAAATTAAAAATTAAAAATTAAAAATTAAAAATTAAAAATTAAAAATTAAAAATTAAAAATTAAAAATTAAAAATTAAAAATTAAAAATTAAAAAATAAAATTTAAAAATTAAAAATTAAAAATTTAAAATTGAAAATTAAAAATTAAAAATTAAAAATTAAAAATTAAAAATTAAAAATTAAAAATTAAAAATTGAAAATTGAAAATTAAAAATTAAAAATAAAAAAATTAAATATTAAAAATTAAAAATTAAAAATTAAAAATTAAAAATTAAAAATTAAAAATTAAAAATTAAAAATTAAAAATTAAAAATTAAAAATTAAAAATTAAAAATTAAAAATTAAAAATTAAAAATTAAAAATTAAAAATTAAAAATTAAAAATTAAAAATTAAAAATTAAAAATTAAAAATTAAAAATTAAAAATTAAAAATTAAAAATTAAAAATTAAAAATTAAAAATTAAAAATTAAAAATTAAAAATTAAAAATTAAAAATTAAAAATTAAAAATTAAAAATTAAAAATTAAAAATTAAAAATTAAAAATTAAAAATTAAAAATTAAAAATTAAAAATTAAAAATTAAAAATTAAAAATTAAAAATTAAAAATTAAAAATTAAAAATTAAAAATTAAAAATTAAAAATTAAAAATTAAAAATTAAAAATTAAAAATTAAAAATTAAAAATTAAGAATTAAAAATTAAAAATTAAAAATTAAAAATTAAAAATTAAAAATTAAAAATTAAAAATTAAAAATTAAAATATAAAAATTAAAAATTAAAAATTAAAAATTAAAAATTAAAAATTAAAAATTAAAAATTAATAATTAAAAATTAAAAATTAAAAATTAAAAATTAAAAATTAAAAATTAAAAATTAAAAATTAAAAATTAAAAATTAAAAATTAAAAATTAAAAATTAAAAATTAAAAATTAAAAATTAAAAATTAAAAATTAAAAATTAAAAATTAAAAATTAAAAATTAAAAATTAAAAATTAAAAATTAAAAATTAAAAATTAAAAATTAAAAATTAAAAATTAAAAATTAAAAATTAAAAATTAAAAATTAAAAATTAAAAATTAAAAATTAAAAATTAAAAATTAAAAATAAAAATTAAAAATTAAAAATTAAAAATTAAAAATTAAAAATTAAAAATTAAAAATTAAAAATTAAAAATTAAAAATTAAAAATTAAAAATTAAAAATTAAAAATTAAAAATTAAAAATTAAAAATAAGAATTAAAAATTAAAAATTAAAAATTAAAAATTAAAAATTAAAACTTAAAAATTAAAAATTAAAAATTAAAAATTAAAAATTAAAAATTAAAAATTAAAAATTAAAAATTAAAAATTAAAAATTAAAAATTAAAAATTAAAAATTAAAAATTAAAAATTTAAAATTAAAAACTAAAAATTAAAAATAAAAAATTAAAAATTAAAAATTAAAAATTAAAAATTTAAAAATTAAAAATTAAAAATTAAAAATTAAAAATTAAAAATTAAAAATTAAAAATTAAAAATTAAAAATTAAAAATTAAAAATTAAAAATTAAAAATTAAAAATTAAAAATTAAAAATTAAAAATTAAAAATTAAAAATTAAAAATTAAAAATTAAAAATTAAAAATTAAAAATTAAAAATTAAAAATTAAAAATTAAAAATTAAAAATTAAAAATTAAAAATTAAAAATTAAAAATTAAAAATTAAAAATTAAAAATTAAAAATTAAAAATTAAAAATTAAAAATTAAAAATTAAAAAATAAAATTTAAAAATTAAAAATTAAAAATTTAAAATTGAAAATTAAAAATTAAAAATTAAAAATTAAAAATTAAAAATTAAAAATTAAAAATTAAAAATTAAAAATTAAAAATTGAAAATTGAAAATTAAAAATTAAAAATAAAAAAATTAAATATTAAAAATTAAAAATTAAAAATTAAAAATTAAAAATTAAAAATTAAAAATTAAAAATTAAAAATTAAAAATTAAAAATTAAAAATTAAAAATTAAAAATTAAAAATTAAAAATTAAAAATTAAAAATTAAAAATTAAAAATTAAAAATTAAAAATTAAAAATTAAAAATTAAAAATTAAAAATTAAAAATTAAAAATTAAAAATTAAAAATTAAAAATTAAAAATTAAAAATTAAAAATTAAAAATTAAAAATTAAAAATTAAAAATTAAAAATTAAAAATTAAAAATTAAAAATTAAAAATTAAAAATTAAAAATTAAAAATTAAAAATTAAAAATTAAAAATTAAAAATTAAAAATTAAAAATTAAAAATTAAAAATTAAAAATTAAAAATTAAAAATTAAAAATTAAAAATTAAAAATTAAAAATTAAAAATTAAAAATTAAAAATTAAAAATTAAAAATTAAAAATTAAAAATTAAAAATTAAAAATTAAAAATTAAAAATTAAAAATTAAAAATTAAAAATTAAAAATTAAAAATTAAGAATTAAAAATTAAAAATTAAAAATTAAAAATTAAAAATTAAAAATTAAAAATTAAAAATTAAAAATTAAAAATTAAAAATTAAAATATAAAAATTAAAAATTAAAAATTAAAAATTAAAAATTAAAAATTAAAAATTAAAAATTAAAAATTAAAAATTAAAAATTAAAAATTAAAAATTAAAATTTAAAATTTAAAAATTAAAAATTGAAAATTAAAAATTAAAAATTAAAAATTAAAAATTAAAAATTAAAAATTAAAAATTAAAAATTAAAAATTAAAAATTAAAAATTAAAAATTAAAAATTAAAAATTAAAAATTAAAAATTAAAAATTAAAAATTAAAAATTAAAAATTAAAAATAAAAAAATTAAAAATTAAAAATTAAAAATTAAAAATTAAAAATTAAAAATTAAAAGTTAAAAATTAAAAATTAATAATTAATAATTAAAAATTAAAATTTAAAAATTAAAAAAAAAAGAATTAAAAAATGAAAATGAAAAATGCAAAAAAAAATGAAAAATAAAAAAATAAAAATTAAGAATGACAAATAAAAAATAAAAAATAAAAAAGTAAAAATAAAAAAGGAAAAATAAAAAATGAAAAAGGAAAAATTAAAAATTAACCAGTTAAAATAATAAATAATAATAAATATTTTTATATAAGCGGAGCCCCTGCAATTGATTGGTATAAGTACACACAAATTGTATGACAAATTTATTTTATATAAACATTTCTTAATATTTTTTTGTTAATTAGTTTAAAAAACTTCTTTTACACGAAAAGAAAAAAAGTATACCTGAACAAAAATGCTGAAAAAAAAGTTACACAAGAATTACTTATTATTTTTGGTTCTTTACTGCGACATTATTACTTATTGTGTTTCTCTATAAAATTTCATGTCAAATTTCTTTTACACAAAAATATGATTTCCACAAAAATTGTGTAAAAATTTAATTTATGCAAACTATTGATAGAATTTTACTTAAAAAATTATACAAAATTTGAAAAATTGTTTTTAAACAAGAATTGTGTAATATTTATTTTCTTTTAATTAATTAAAGTTTTTTATTTTTTTTTCCCAAAAATTTAAAAAAAAATTTATTTTTCAGTAAAATACTAATTTTGTACTCAAATTTTTTATTTATTTTATGGTTGTTCTTTTTATACACCAGCTATAAATAATTTTTACACAAAATTTGTGTAAAGTCTCTTTTATGCAAACATTTTTGTGAAAATTAATTTAAATAAACTTACTTTAAAAACATACACAAAAATGGTTAGATTGTTTTTAAATAAAAATTGTGTTAAATTTTCATATTAGTTTAAAAGATTTACTTTACACAAAGCAAGAATAACACAAAAATGTTTAAATTGTTTTCATGCAAGAATTGTGTAACATTTTACATATTGTTTTTTGTTTCTTTACTACCAACGTATTACTGTTATACTATTACTACTGCTTAATCAGCTATATAAGTCAAATATTGGAAAGAATAGAAATGAGGAATGTTATTTTTTTTAATTTGCTCACGTCTTTTCTTTCAAATGTTTGAAGTAATAGGCAGAATGATGCTGAAGATGAACAAGTCGTGTTGTTCGAAAGTAGCTAATCTATCTAGCGGTGTCTTAACTTTTTTCAATATTTATCTTATATTACAAAAATTATTATTTTTCTATTGTTAGAAAATATATACATGATCTCAAACCAATTTGTTTTTGCGATTGTGGATTTTCTTTTCTGAATTCTTAGTCAGTTTCAACTCTTTAATACCCACTGATTTTCATTCGCAAACAAAGAAATTTCAAGTTTTTCCTATTCTTGCATTTTTAGTGATTTATTTTAGGTCAGTGAATTCTTAAAGAAAGTTTCTGTGTTCTTTAGACCAAAAAATGTTTACAAATTAAATATTTATGAAAGTATCGTTTTTTTTTTGCTGAAATTTTTATAAATTTCGCATAAGAAATTTTTAAGCAATTTTCTTTTATTTTCTTTCATTTCATTAATTATTTATCTTGCTTTCATGACCTGATGATGTGTTAAATTATAATTAAACCACAATACATTACAATTTACAAAGTGTCAAAGTAGAATAATGCTTTATTTTCCACTATCACCACCTTCACATTTATATACATACATAAATATATAATTTTATATGAGCATATACGTGAACAGTCAGGAGGAGACAGCCAAAAAGACATATATTTAAATTTTGTGTTGTGTTCTTTCATGCATTAAATGTCATAAAATGCAATTAACTTAAGTAATTTTCAAGTAATTTTCTCAGCAACTCAGATTATGGAAACCATAATCATTTAATAAATAATAAAATTTATTTTAAAAGAAGCGGCATTGTGTGAAGGAATATTAAAGCCATAACTAAATAAGCTTGTTCTGTATATTTTCTTATGATCTGTCAACGATCTGTTAAGTAAACATTGATATTTTAAACACCACAATTTTCATCAGACTCCCTGATGAGACGAGATGAACTGAGAGAATCATATAATTTTTTTTACCATTTACATTCTTGCCCCATTAACGATTTGCAAAGTATTAAGTTATTTAACTAATCCAAAATTTGTATTTGCTTTCCTAAAATTTAATTTAAAAAATATGTTAACAACCTGGTGTTATTACTTTTGTTATCAACCAAAGGAACTCTTATACTCTACTTGTTTTAACGAATCCTTTGTTAGCAGCAATAAGATAGAACAAAGTTGCACAAAAATCTCTGTTGTAATCCAATAAGACTCAATTTCAAACACACTTTAACACATAAGTTTAAATATTTTACAAGACAAACAAATGTGGCTAAATGTTTGGTATTTAAATGCAAAAACGTTTACAAAATTCAGCCTAAATGAAATAAAGAAATAAATATACGATTTTTTTTTTGTATAACACAATATTTTGAGATCCTGCACTTGAATTTAGAATTTTAACCCTATTGGGTGATTTGGGATTTGAGATAAAATTTTTATACCCCATACCACTATGTGGTAGGGTATAATGACTTTGTGCTGATGTTTGCAGCTACCAAAAATATTTGACCTAGACCCATCAGAATCATTTTCTGATGTCCGTCTGTCCGTAAGTCGGTCCGTCGGTCTGTGTGTCTATGTAAACCGAAAATCAGTTCATGGTCAGACCTAGTCCCCATACAAATGACCCCTATGATATCGACTTACATTGCCATAATATCAGAATTATCATATAGATCTCGGTCAAATTGGGTTTCTGTATGTGTATTACATCCATCTATCAGTAGTCCAACAATAAACCCTATAAGACAATTCTTCATCATAGCCCCCATTTGAAGCTAATTCCCGATCGCCACTTTTTTTTTCTTATTAACCAACACTCAGGGGATGCCCCCTACAAATGCAGTGCATTGTGTTGATCTCAGGGAAATAGGTTATGGGAAGGAGGAAAGACGGAGTAGTGTTTGTGGATATTTGACTTAAATTTTATTAGATTATAACTGTCAGGAAAGACCTCTGTGGGGAGTTTATTCCACATACGGCTAGTTCGCGTGATGAACGAATTTTCTCTGTAATACGTGGTGCGGTCAACCGGACAATAGACTACAAACGGATGTGATCTACTAGAGAAGCGGGTAGAGCGAACCGAAACTCGGGCACTTGGAATAAGTTCGCATGGTAATATCTACAGAACAGTGCTACACAACCCACATTCGGACGATGTTCCAATGAATCAATAGAGTTGGATAGCCTACTGTCATTGATAAGCATCAACGCCCTCCTTTGCACAATGTCCAGTAGCTCCAAAATAGACTTTGAAGCTCCTGCCCATATATGGGAGTTGTATTCCATTTTCGATCGGATGTAAGTGGTATAAATTTTAAGGAGATCAGAGGGAGTGAAGTAATTTTTGCACCGTTTTAGAAAACCAAGACACTTGAATGCTTCTTACGACACTTGAAAAACATTCTCGTTCCAACGAACATCACATTGAATTCTCATGCCTAGAACATCAAGAGTATCCGATTCCTCAATACCTATACCACCCATAAATACAGATGACATTATTGATTCCATGGTCCTATGGGTCAACATACAACATTGAGTCTTCAGCGCATTAAAATCAACCTTATTTGATTTACCCCACTCAGAGATTATTAACAGGTCTTGATTGAGTGTGTCAGTTATTGTCAACCTCGAAGAGGCTTGCCCTACAATTAAATAAAAATTAATGACAAATGCTGCTGTCATCTGCGAAGGAGTCTATAGAGTTAAAGGTTTGATC
Source organism: Cordilura impudica (assembly GCA_963682025.1). NCBI lineage: Eukaryota > Metazoa > Arthropoda > Insecta > Diptera > Scathophagidae > Cordilura > Cordilura impudica. The sequence continues at coordinate 351,991,038 of OY821517.1, forward strand.
AAGAAGGTCGTTCAGAAAGATAAGGAAAGTGAAGGAGAAAGAACGTAACCTTGGGGTACCCCTGAATTAAGCTGAAACTCATTAGATGAGACCCCATCAATAACAATACGTATTGTTCGGTCTCTGAGAAAACTCGATATAAATCGAGAGAAGTCATTACCGACCCCAAATGCAATAAGCTTTGATATCAATGCACCGTGCCATACACGATCGAATGTCTTGGAAATATCTAGAGCAACCACTTTACTTTCGCCAAAATTGCGAATGGATTGACTCCAGCGCTCAGAAAGTAGAGCTAACAGGTCTCCCGTGGAGCGATTTCTACGGAAGCCATACTATCGATAATTAAGAAGTGAATTGGCCTCTAAGTAGTTCACAAGATGGAAATTGATCATGCTCTCCATCACGTTTGAGAGCGCAGAGCAGATTGCAATTGGACGGTAATTTTCAGGGTTATTAGCCTCACCCTTTTTAGGGATTGGTTGCACATTAGGAACTTCCCAGCAAGAAGGAAAGACTCCCGCACGGTACTAAAGGCTGAAAAGGTTGGCCAATGGACTGGCTAGGGTCGAAGAGCACTGTTTCAGCACCAGTGCTGGTATACCATTCCTGAAGACTTATTAATGTTGAGATCCGAAAGAAGATACACTGCCAAGTTCGGGCAGAGGTTGGTCGCTATCCACCAAAAATGAGTTTTTTGCAAAAAGTTCAACTAAAAGGTTTGCCTTATCAACCGGTTCAGTGAATATTTGGTCATTCATTAAAAGAGTTGCGATAGCAGAACTAGCATTATTCTTTACACTTTTAGCAAATGACCAAAAGCTCTTACTACCCCGAGGAGCAGAGAGAACTTTAGCACGGAGACGCTGATCGTAAAGAAACTTTTGGCGCCTTAGTGTTTTGGAACATTCAGTTTTAGCCTGTTTGCGTTGCAGCCCAGTGATTTTTATTTTCACGACAATATCTGAATGCTTCCTCTCCATAATTTTTGATTAGGTTTAGCCGAAATGGGCTTTGATGGAATGAATAATCGCATACCAAGTACTATTATTTTTTCACATTTTCGCAGCAGCTTCAACATTTTTATCCAGGAAACAAAGTTTCCAGTTGAAATGCTTGAAAAAATCGTTGAGCTCAGCCCAACGAGCCTTTTGAAGTACAGAGTTCGAAAAGGATGCGGAAATGGTGCAGTGATCCGAATTACGGAGAGGTGCAAATATTTCTACTTCATACTTATCAGGGTGTGAAGTGAGAAAAAGGTCGAGAGTATTTTGTCGTTGCCCTCCAATGCACGGAATGTGCGTTTATTGACTCACTAGTTGCGCTAGATGGTTATGCGCCGCGAAAAACTCAACGAAACGGCCTTCACGAGTTATTTGACTCGAATGGTGAAGCCAAGTAGAGCTATGGATATTAAAATTGCCGGCAACAACGATTTCACTATTCAGGCAACTCTCTACGATTCTAGATATGGATTCAGAAAGGGCGTCGAAGCCATTATAGGTATGCTCCCTTTCTGTATTTGGGCGTCTAACTATATAGAAACCTGAAGTGCAAAGTGTGTTACCTGATTTTGAACTTAACCCAAAGTGAGTTAAATTCTGCATCATTACAGTTCAAATTTTGCTGGTACTGGTACACAACATTGTCGCGAATGTACATAACAAGGGCCCTATGGAGAACAAAAAGGGATAGAAGGTGAAAAAGAGGTATATCAAAATCCTGTGTATCAGCATCCCCACTTACCTAGGTCTCACATAAGGCGAAAACATCCGGCCGATGAAAGCAAATGTGGGCATATACAGAGAAAAAATTCGATCTGGATCCACGTATGTTGGAAAAGTCGATACGAAAAATACCTAACATCAAATAAAATAAAAATTAAGTCAATTTTCCTTACGATAGTACAAGTGCAAGTATCTGCTTTATTGCTGAAACGATTAATTGTGATCAGTGCTATGCCTTCATCACTAATAAATCCAACAACAACACAGATACCAGCTGTTGTACTACGTAGAAAAGGGAAAATCAATAAGAGGAGTGTTAATCAACAACAATGACACTGATCGTCGTAAACACAAAATCCATTTGCTTGGTCATATTGCAGAGAAAAAGATTATTTAAAAAAAAACTGCATGTTGTTGAAGTGCTCTTGTGATGAGAGTAATAATATGTTTATTTTTTCCTGCGTGAGTTGGTTTGTTATTTGTTATTAAATCGATAAAGAAACAAAAAATATTGCACAGATTTTTCTCAAATTTGTTTTGTATATACTTTTGCAAAAAATAACTGACCTTACCAAATATGGTCAGGATCGATCCAATTTTTCGACCTAGTCCCCATATAAATATAGCACCCGTTATGAAACCACTCAAATTTGGTTTATGCTTATTTTCTATACCTAATTAGTTGGACCTAAGAGATATGGTCTCAAAACGCATGTATAGGGTATCGTATAGTCGGTCTAGACCGACTATAATTTTCTCACTTGTTAGATACTTTTATATACAAAAGTATTCCTTTCCCTATATTTAAAGTATTGAATTTATTTTCCCATAATTATTTTCAACCTTTAAACACAAGTATTTTTTTCTAATTAAATTTGGTTTTTAAACAAAAATTGTGTAATATAGTTTTTATATTTTTTATTTTTGCATTTTTTTTTTCAACCTTGAAACATATATGTTATTTTCTTAGTATAATTTTGTTTTTTTTAAACAAAAATTATGTAATATCATAAATATTTGATTTTTTAAATTTTTATTGTTTTTTTTTTTGTTATATTCTTTATTTTTGCATATTTTTTGGACCTTTACACGCAAGTGTTATTTTCTTAATATAATTTTGTTTTTTTAAACAAAAACCGTATCATATTTTAGATATTTAATTTTTAAAATATTATTATTATTTTTATTATATTTTTAATTTTTATTATTATTTTTTACACAAAATCCTTTCTGCACATTTCTTCCATACAAAAATGTTAGCTTCAGTAATTTTATATTGAGCTTGCAGAAAAATAAAAAATAAGTATATAAATAAATAAATTTTTATACAAGGATATTTTTTTTTTAGAAATATGGTTTGTTGTACAACAGTTTTATAAATTGTGATTTAAACAAAAATTTTGTAGTGATTATTTGTATTACTTTTTACACAAATAATTTTACTCTTATAATTATTTTTAGCCCTTGCAATAATGTGGTTCTTGTAGTTGTTTGCTCAGCTTCAAGCAAATCTTTTGTGTAAAATTTACATAAAAATTTGGTAAAGTTTTCTTTGAACCAAGCTATTTATGCAGAAATTAAATCTTGCAGGCCACTAAGCACATTTCTTCTTTACAATTATGTACTTTTGCAGATACACAAAGATGCTGTAAAACTTTTTATAGAAAATATTTGTGTGCAATTTTATTTATAAAATTTGCTTTTTTGTACATGTTTTTTAAACAAGTATTGTGTTAATATATATATGTATTTTTTTACTACATAATATATTTTACTTTAACATATTTTTTTTGTTAATAACTGTTTAACTGTTTGTATATATTTTTTTAAACAAAAATTGTGTAAAATTTTATAAATTTATTTTGTCCCAAAGATTTTTTTCTATCCTTATGCTTATCCTTTAAAATTTCTTTTAAACAGACATTTTTTCAACAATTCTTTACTCAAAAGTTGTGTAATATTTATTGTTTCAAAACAGAAAAAAATTAAAGTTAAATTAAAAACAATTTTACAGAAACTTTTTTCAAATTTTTTTAAACAAAATATTTAACATTTGATTTACTTGTTTTTTTTTCCTAATTTCTTGTATAGAAAATTAAAAAAAAAAATTTCTAATAAAATCTGAGTTCCATTGAGTTATTTTTTAAAACATAAACATAAGTTGATACCCTGTGATATTACTTTTAAGTTGTGTTTTAAATGTTGTGTGTAATTAAATGTTATTTTAAATTGAATGTTTTTGTTTATATGTAACAAATATTTTTATTTTAATGTAAAGACAAATCCATATTACTGTGAGTTATAATTGCTGTTGGTGAATTATGTATTTTTGTAATAATTTATGTTTTATTTTTCAAATAGACGACCTTTGATAAAGTCAACATAAAATTGACGAAACGTCAGGAAAAATGGAATAAGCGGTTGTTTTATTTACATTGGAAACGTTAGGCCTAATTAGCTTAAATAAAATGAAAATAAATAATTTTATGAACTTGGCCAAAAAAATAAGTAACATATAAACATAAAACATTTTTTTAAAACATAATTTAACCCTTTTTTTTGGTAATAACTGTAACTGTTTGTATAAATTGCTTATTTTTTTAAAGAAGAAATATCTAAAATTTTATTAGTTTAATTTTGTCGTACAGATTTTTGTCTATCCTTACCTTTTAATCATATGCTTTTCAAATTTCTTTTAAACAAAAAGTTTCTTCAACAATTTTTTACTCAAAAGTTGAGTAATATTTATTTATTGTTAGAAAAAAATACAAACCATAATTTAAATATTTACACAAACTTTTTTTTCAAAATGTTTTCAAATTGATTTTTAAACAAAAATTCCATTTACAAAATTTTGAACAAAGTTTTTCCTACATAGTTTGTTAAGCAGAAAATTTTTTTAACAAATTTCTGATACAAAGTATAAGCGCATTGAGTTCCACAAAAAGTATTTCATTTTATTTTTATTCTCAATAACAGAATCGTTATGAAATATTACAAAATTTTACTTTTTAATAAAAAAACTTATTACTTATATATATTTTTACACAAAATTCTGTTTTTGGTATCCCATGCCAAATAGGGTAATTGTCTTTATAAGGACTCTTAATCTTTGAGACAACCAGGGGCTGCACAAAAGATCTAATTGGTCGCAGTTCGTAAAGCCTTCTTGATCTAATATAATCTTCCTTTTGTTAATGTATTAAATTTTGTAATTTTTTTTACACAAATATTGTGTAAATATTGTTTTTTTTATTTATTTAATTATTTTTTAATACATAATCTATTTTATTTCACAACAATATTTTTTGTTAAAAACTGTTGGCATATATATATATATATATATTTTTTTTTAACAAAATATATGTAATTTTTTTGCCCGAAGATTATATTATCCTTTTAAATTAATAGTTTTTAAAACTTCTCTTATACAAAACAAGTTTTGAACAATTTCTTACTCGAAAGTTGTGTAATCTATAATATTAATAGGCTACGCTATTTCTTTTCACCGATGATTTGTTCTACCGTTTTATCCAGATTTTGACCAAACGTATATTATTTGAAAGATACTTCTTTTTAACCGTTTTGCAGATTCACAGATTTTTAAATTGTTTCCTTTATTTTGAGTAAGTTGCATTTAAAGTTGCTACTAACACATAAATAAAGTTACACATATGCTACGTGTGTTTTATTAAATTTTTTAATGTGTTTGTTAATGAGTTTGTTATCTTCATTCACAATAATAATAAACCAGTAAAGTGTTGGTTTATGAATTGGCTAAGTTGAAAAATAAAGCTACCTAGAAATTGCGCTCGAAATGGAATCTGCTAGTATATGTATATTATTTCTAAAAAAAAAGTAAATTTTAAATATATTACACAAACTTTTTTCATAATTTTTGAAATTTGTTTTTTAAACAAAACTTGTTTAACATTTACTGAATATTTTTAAGTTTTAACTACATAATTTATTCTGACATCAAAATTGCGTACCTGAGTTCCACAAAAAATATTTAATTTTATTTAGAAAAGTATATATACTTTATAAATTTTAATTTCCTAAAAAATATTACAATAGAAAACATTTTATTTATATATATGTATGTATTTTTACACAAAATTCTCTTCAACTGCTTTTATTTTATTATGTTTACATTCTATACACTGTTACTATTTTTACACAACAAATTGTGTTGAAACTTTTATTTACACAAAAGTTATGTAATAATTTAACTAACACAGAATGTTTAATTATTTTTTATACAAAAACATTTTTTTAACCTGTTTTAAACAAAAAATGTCTGGTTATTTATCATTTTTAAAGAAATTATGTTTAATGTTTTTGCTTTAATAGATTTCTTTTGTTAAAAACTTTTGTTAGTACTATTTACAGAAAATACTTTCTCTTTCCACAAATATTGTCAACATTATTTTTATAGCATCTTTTGTAACAACATTTTTTTTCCATGAAGTGTTATTGTTATTTTTTTTTCTTAACTAAATGTGACTTTAGTCATTTGAAAAAAGCTAAATTGGCATTACCATTCCCACAATTAAGTTTCATCTTCTACTGTTTTTACTTTGTTCTTTTATTCAACACCTGAATTGTAAAAAAAAAAAATGTGCGAAAAATTCAGAAACAGAATTTTTTTAATGTGTTAAGTAAAATTTTCCATTCTCTTGAGGAATAAATAGTTAAAACGTTCTCAGGTTTTTATACATTTGTACAAATCTACAGACATACATGGATTTATAGTTATACATACTTACACTTATCCACAAACATACAAAATAAGAAAATGATAAGTATAACAATTTTGTAACAGCTGATGCCGCATTTTCCGTGCAAACTGACTAAAGAACTTTTCATTTTTTTTTTTAATTTATTTTTTTTAACATGCATATTCCCAAGCTCATCTTTTCAGCACTGAAAAGTAAAGAGAAAAGAATAATTCCACCCACATATGAGAAAATACCTAAAAAAAATTTTAAAAACAATTTGGTTTTCAACAATGCTACATATAGTTGTGATAACAAATATAGATACATTGTGGAACATTTTTCTAATAAGAAAATTAATCAACTTTAAGAAATTTTTTTCACCGTAATTAAGAAAATATTTGATTTTGGAAAATTTTTTGTAAAAAAAAAAATCAAATTGCGGTATTTTTTATTTGGAAAAATATATATGGGGCGTTTCATATCAAGTGATCCAACTTTTGAAACCGATGTCTTCCGATCGGGATGAAATTTGCACCAATGTTAGTCCTATTCGATAATCCTATTCAAAAAAAATTTTGAATTTGCAAAAAAAAAGTCAAAAAAATTTTTTTCTCGAAGGACTGAAGAAATACATATCTACACTATATGGGACAAATTTTGTTAAGAACAATAGCTAAAAAGTTACATGGATGAGAAAAAACACCTGTTTGGTCAAAATGTCAAATTTTAACCGCCTCTAACTCAGAGAGTTCTGAACCGATCTTGTTGAAAAATTGTGTCTAAACTACTATCCAATAGGACTAACCTTGGTGAAAATTTCATCCCGATCGGAAGACATCGATTTCAAAAGTTGGATCACTTGACATGAAACGCCCCATATATATTTTTTTTAATTCTAGTGATCCAGCGTTAGTCTTAAATTTATTCCTTTTATTTTTATACATATTTTAAACTATATTAATTATCTTAATTTTCTTTTTAATTTCAGGTAAGTTCAACATAAATTTTCTTTGATTTTCTATTGTTACAATGGTAAGTCAATTTATATATTTTCTTGCTCTATTTTTACTCTGTTCTAAATAAATATATGAAAATTTCCGATTTTATGCAAATAGTTGCAAATGAGTTTTACATGTTAAATGAAGTATGTTTTAAAAATGAAAAAAAAAAACACACACACTACATTATGGAAAGACGTACCGCAAAAAATAAGAAAAAACAAAATCATCATAAATTTATTTCCAATTTGTTGTTGATGATGTTTTCTTTCATGTCCTTATGACAAACAAAAGAAGATGAACTTCTTGTGCATCATTACTAGCTAAGTGTGTGTAAAAAAGCTCGTATTTCTTAGCATTACTTATGTCTAATACTAACATAAACACCAACACACTTGTGAAATGATAGTGATTTCCAAAAAATGAATAAATTTGTTAAGTAAAAATTACTTTAAAAGTTTTCTATAAAAACGAAATACGGCTGTAAAATTATTCAACTTTTACACTACAGAACAAACTAAATGTGTAGTGTCTAAGATTATTCATTATATATTATTATTTTAGCTTCAACGAGGCAATCACTCTCCTTTTTTATATCTACTCTAGATTTATCTTTTTAATTCGTCTAAACGCCTTACTGATTTAATATTTGTGTTAAAGTAGTCAACAAGAAAATCACTGCATTAAATTTGATTTCATTGTACGAGTACATATGTGCAAGCAGAAGTACAAGTGTCATTCTGACATATGTTAAAATTGAATTTTGCTATAACTTTGCAAAAAAAAAAAAAAAATATGAAAATATTGGAGTAAAATAAAATTCTCAACCTCATGTTATGTTAAAAAGTTGTATTTTTGCCACTTACCACAGAGTGAAACAAGAATGTGCTTTACAGTTGACAATGGCCCATAAAAATTCCTTTTTGGTATAAATGTATACAAAATTTAAAAATTTAAAAGACAATTTTTTTAATGGAAAATTTGTGATTCTCTATAAAATATTTCACATATACATACATATTTTTTTTATTGTTCCTAAACTCTGATATAATTTATTTTATGTTAAAAAAAATTTTTTTGATTGACAGTTTATTTAAAGAAAAAACTTGTGATCTTAGGCCTGATTAATTTCTAGCTCAATTATTAAAAATGGCAAAGATCGAAAATAAAATTTTTTATTTTTATGAAAAATAATTAAATTAAAGAAAAAACTTTTTTATGTAACATTTTCAGCGATATGCTTAAAAATTAACAAAAAAAAATAAAGTACTTTTGTTAAACAAAAGAAGATATATAACAAAAGGTACTTTGTAATTAATGGGAAAAAAGGGAAAGTTATTTTTTACAAACATTACTCTTTTTTACAAAAAGGTATTTTTTTTTTTAAACAAAATGTTGTTTTTTAACAAAAGGTACTTTTTTACCAAAATGTACTTGTTTAACCAAAAATGTTGATTTTTGAGCAAAAGTTTATTTTTTTACTGTTTCAAACAAATGGATGGTAGCGGAACCTAAATACATTCAAATTTTCAAATTCCAAGCTGCAATATATTAACACTTAGACGTATGAGTAATAATTTTATAAAATAAATATCAATCATACTGTGTTAGATATCAGTGAGTCAGTCACCGATTTGCGTTATTACATACCGGGTGATCGAAGTAGAGATACTTTTTTCAATAGCCTTTTTTGACAGATCACGTGTGAGTCGTGTCATGCTGTCATGTTATTTTTGTTTAGTATTGTTTGGCATTTCATCATGGAAAGACTTACGCCTGAACAACGTTTACAAATCGTTCAACTTTATTACGAAAGTTCACGTTCTGTGAATTATGGTCAACATAATCGGCCTACTGAGCGTACTATTCGCAACACCATCACATATTTGCCGCATTTGGGACGAAGAGCAAACTGATGAGATTCAAGAGCTGTCACTTCATCCAGAAAAAACAACGGTTTGGTGTTTTGTGGGCCGGTGGAATCATTGGTCCATATTTCTTCAAAAATGATGCCGGTGAGAACGTAACCGTCAATGGCGACCGTTATCGTGCCATGATAACCGACTATTTGATGCCTGAAATTGAAGCTCGGCGACATTTGGTTTCAACAAGACGGCGCCACTTCCCACGCAGCGCATCAATCAATGAATTTATTGAGAGAACACTTCGGTGAGCAGATAATTTCACGTTTTGGGCCGGTCGACTGGCCACCAAGATTTTGTGATATCACACCTTTAGTCTTCTTCCTGTGGGGATATGTAAAGTCTAAAGTTTATGCGGACAATCCCGCTTCGGGAGCCGCGGCCAACATTTGATAGACATAATCTTCAAAAAATAAATGCCAAAGAATGTTCTTTCAAATGATAATAAACATTCCCCACTAAATCTTAACTTTCTATGTTTTTTTTTTCTTTAAAAAAGTAGGGAACCACGAAATGGATCACCCCTTATAAAGATATTATCTTCTATATAGTATAATTTCTATTGTAAATAATTTTTAAAATGTTGAATACATTTGTACGCGGAAGACTATCCCGCTAAAAGCGTTCGACTTTTAGGACTTTTCCTAGACAATAACCTCTGTTCGAGTGATGTAAAATTTTCAGAATAAAACCGCAATTCTTAGGACTGTCGATAGAAGGACTTTCTACCTTGAAAACGTTTTTTTCCTATATAACTATGAAGTTTTCGATTCTGAAAATTTTTTTACAATATTATTTATAGTCTAAGTAGTCATTTAGGATGCTTTCAACATAAGCTCGAAATTCTTAAGACTTGTTATAGAAATTTTTATTAAAAACCCTGATTGTGATATAAAATTCTCTGTTAATTTTTTTTTATTTAAAAAGCAGCAGCTATTTCGGAGCACTTTTTATATATATATATATATTCCCTTCGATCCTATAAGGAGCATAGGGCCTCAACAAACTTCCTCCACTCAGATCTATCAATCGCTATGTTTTTTACTTCGCTCCAGCTTTTACGCATTTTTCTTATCTCGGAGTCGATTTGTCTTCGCCACGTGTGAGCTGGTCGCCCTGTTCTACGACTTCCCTGAGGGTTCCATTCAATAGCATTTCGGGCAATATCGGACGGTTGTTTGCGGAGTGTATGTCCGATCCAATTCCACTTTCTTCTCTGTATTTCTACGCGCAGCGGTGTTTGCATTGTTTCGCGCCACAGGTTGATGTTCGAAATAGTTCGTGGCCAGAAGATTCGTAGAATTCTTCGAAGACATTTGTTAACGAAAACTTGCAAGGATTTAATGTCTCGGCAGGCAGCGTTCCAAGTTTCGCATCCATATAACAACGTTGATTTTACGTTGGAGTTGAATATATTAATTTTAATACGACGTGATATTGTGGACGATTTCCACACTTTATTGAGCAGACCAAAGGATTGTGTGCCCTTTTTTATTCGACTAGCAATATCTTCGCTAGATCCTCCAGTTCGATTGATAATGGCTCCAAGATAGCAGAATGTATCGACTTCTTCTAAAGTTTCATTATTTACCAGGAAGGAATTTACGTTTTCGGCGTTAATACGCATGACTTTTGTCTTTTTTATATTTATCTTGAGCCCCGCCTTCTCTGATATGTCTATAAGTCGTTTCAATTTTGTGGACATATCAGTGTGGCTGTGAGAAAGGAGGCATATGTCATCTGCGTATTCGAGGTCCTCTAATCGCTCGTTTAAACCCCATACGATTCCTCGGTTGCCCACCATTGCGTGCTGCATCACAATATCTAGCACGATATTAAAGAGTAGTGGTGACATTACACACCCTTGACGAACGCCTGTACCAACCTCAATCTTACGGCTAAGCATGCCATCGTGTAGGATTCGGCAACTTGCTCCCGTGTATAGGCATTTTATAAGTTGGATAAGTTTACGTGGGACGCCTTTACACTCAAGAGCATTCCAAATCACATCATGTGCCAGGGTGTCAAATGCCCTTTCAAAATCGATAAATATAAGGTAAAGAGGAGATCGCCATTCAACTGACTGCTCTACTATTACTCTTAGTGAGTTAATGTAATCAACGCATGACTTTTTGGGGCAAAAACCAGCCTGTTGTCTTCTTAAATCTGGCATTAAAGAGTCCGATAACCTCTTAGTTATACGTGGGCTAAAACTTTATTGATCATACTTAATAGTGTGATGCCCCGCCAGTTGTTACGATTTGTTAAGTCGCCCTTCTTGGGGATCTTCACTATAATACCTTCTTTTAGCTCGTCTGGAATTATCTCTGATAACCAGATTTCCTCAATAATGGGAAAAATAAGTTCTGCGCTCGTTCTGGAGTTTAACTTAAGGAGCTCTGGAGATATGTTGTCGTTGCCCGGACTTTTGTTGTTTTTAAGCGCTTTTACGGCTTGTACAATCTCAGATATTACTGGAGGGGTAATACTGATATTTGATCGTGTGTTGTGATTGATGCAGCTACATATAGGTGCAATTTCTTGTGGGCGTGGGGTGAACATTTCAGAGAAGTGTGTAGCCCAAAGTTCAAGCTGTTCATCTTTGGACGTGATTAGTGTGCCAGAGTTGTCTTTCACTGGTTTACCTGTGACTGAGTAGTTGTTACTTGATAACTTCTTGATGAGTCGGTACAAGTCACTGGTGCGGTTCGTCTCTGCCGCTGCTTGAGCCTCTTCGGCTATGGCATTCGTCCATGCGCGTTTGTCTTTGCGGGCACTGCGTTTTACTTTACGATCTAGACTTGCATGTTGGTTTTGAAGAGTCGACTTTTCACTTCGCGTTTTTGCAGAGTTAAGTGCAGCTTTAAGTTTCTTTCTTTCATTAATTATTGTCCATGTCTCTTCAGATAGCCATTCTTTACGTTTATTTTCTTTGAGACCTATATGTTCTGTGGCAGCATTCACTAGTATATTTTTTGTAACTTTCCAATCCCTTCGTTGATCTTGAGGTGTTGACGTCAACGATTCATTTATGGCATTAGAAAAGTTCGATGCGACGGATGGGATTTTCAGTCTACTAACATCGAATCTCTTAGATATACGTGGGTCGTTCTTTTTTATAGCCGCTATCTTTATGCGCACACTTGCGATGAGTAGATGATGGTCACTGGCTACATCAGCACCTCTTTTATTTCGCACATCCAACAAAGAACCACGCCATTTTCTAGATATAGCTATATGGTCTATTTGGTTCTCTGTAACATGATCGGGTGATACCCATGTTATTTTGTGTATTGGTTTGTGTGGGAAGAGTGTGCCCCCTATTACCAGATTATTTTCTGCGCACATATTCATAAATAATTCCCCGTTTTCGGATCTTTGGCCCAAGCCGTGTACACCCATGATACTTTCCAGGCCGGTGTTATCTGAGCCTATTTGAGCATTGAAGTCGCCCATTACTACCAGTATATCACCACGATTTGAAGATGTGATTGCTCGATCAAGAAGGCTATAGAATTCTTCTTTCACGTCAAAATCGGAGACTTCTGTAGGCGCATAACATTGGATGCATGTAATGTTTCTGGCGCGTGTGCGTAATCTAATGGCGATTATGCGGTCAGAGTATGGTTTCCAGCTAATAAGAGCTTTATGTGCTTCCCTGGAGAGAAGAAAACCAACACCAGATGATCTTTTTTCGTTGGCGGGTTTACCAGAATACAAAAGGTGAAGTCCGTTTGTTGTTGTAGTTTCTCCTGAATCAGGCCATCTCATTTCATTTATGCCCAAAAATAATAAGTTGTAATTCATAAATTCTTTGCTCAATTGAGCCAGGCGTGATGCCTCCATTAGCGTTCTAACATTCCATGTTCCAAATCTTGTCCGGGTTTTCATGCTAAAGGTTGTCATCGGTAGATCATATCGTTTTATTTCATTTGTTGTGGTTTCGTTAATCAATTAGTTTTAGGATGAAGTAGCTGATTAGGCTTCCGCAACCGATCCTGGCACTTTTTGAAAACCCTAAAAATCTAAAGATTTTAACAATATAAAATTTTTTATTCGATTTATATCAGATTAAAGGGGATGCTAATGAAAAGAATCAATTTCAATAAACTTCTGAAGAAAATAAAATCAGTTTGTAAATTGTTATTCTATATAAATTAAAAAAAATTTGTTTCTGAGAAATTTCTAATATAAACTATTTTCGGAGACATATTTCGAATATTATTTTCTATATAGCAAAATTTCTATTCTACATAGTTGTTTTATTCGGTACGTATTGCGTAATGCGTAAAACGCCTTTTAAATAAACAATTCTCGAGATCTATATACTTTTGCCATCGAAAGCTTGAATTAAAATGATTTTGTCTAAGGGAGATTTTTCGGATTTAAAAGTATTATTGCTAGAAAAAATAAAATTCTTAACACTAGTTAAATATACATTTTTAGATTCTATAAACTGTTTCTCAAGTAATATTATTTGCTTTAAAATAAATTTTATATTTTAATAACTTTGCCGCTGGCAGCATTAAAACCTGACTTTGTCTTATGAAAAACTCTTAATCGCCGAATTAATTGAAAAACATTAATTCAAATGGCTTTTTCCAATGGAAAAGATTTTTTCTATAAGTGAATTGTTCGATAAAAAATACTTTTAAATTATTATGATTTACACCTAACAAAAAATGATAAGTTATAAAGCCTTTTTACTGCAGATTATAGTGAAATCTTAAAAATTTGGTGATTTTTTCTAATTTTTTTTCTACACTTTAGTTTAAAGTTTACACTTAATATTGGAGTTTTGCCTATTTTTCCGCTATTATAGCCCATTGTGCATTACTTATCGGCTAAAGCATTGCGAGTGCGTATGCATTTTTTTTTTTCATTTTTCATTTTATTTCCCTTGGTTGTGACTTTCTTCTCTGTATTCTTTTGTCTGTGGTAGTTTTCAAGAATATTTAAATTTTTGATGCATTTGTAAAAAAGACGTAATTGGATTTTTTAGTTTTTTTCTTGTCTGTGACATGAGCATGAAATATGTACATAACGAAAAACAAATTATTCAATATAACAAAATGCAGGTTTACATATACAAAAAAAAAAAAAAAAAAAGAAAAAAGAAAAAAACTTAAGAAAAGTTCTTAAAAAGTTATGCTAAATTGGTGCATAAAGATGAATCGGTACGGAAAACTTTTAAATGCCTACCATTTACGTTTAATACATGAAAAGCATAAAAAAATTCTCTGAAATTTGTTCTTTCAATTATAAATTTTTAATCGGTTAGAAAGTGCTCTTACTTTATTGAGCAACCGTGGCGCTTCATGTTCGTTAAGCTGTAAATTGTTGCAGAATATTGTTATTTTAGTTCTTTTTAAAAATTTTTTTTTGAAACCTATAGTTTTTTGTAGTCTATTTTTCGAAATGTATAAAGGTATTTTACTTTATGAAATGTTTAGGATTTTTATTTAAAAATTTTAGTTTTTATTTAAGTGATTTAAAATGGCCTTAGAGCGCATGAGTAACTTATACAATCTCTTAATACTCATACGTAATGCGCTCACAATTTTTGAAATTCGATAAGAGAAATCTGAAATGTAAAAAAAAAATATTTGGCAATAATATAAATATTTACTTTTGCAAAGGAATAAATAAATGGTTTTTGTTACATTCTTTTTTTTTCCAATATACCGTATGGCTTTTAGTGTCCTTAGAATAAAAAAATAGCCAGCTTGTCTTGCAGTGTTTGTACTTATACATTATTTTTTATAGACATCATTGATATCTATAATATTAATAGGCTAGGCGATTTTTTGTGACCGATGTTTTGTTCTACCGTTTTATCCCGATTTTGACCAAACGTATATTATTTGAAAGGTATTTCTTTTTAGCCGTTCTGCAGATTTACAGATTTTTAAATTTTTTCCTTTATTTTGATTAAATTGCATTTAAAGTTGCTACTAACACATACATAAAATTATACAATGCTATGTGTGTGTTTATTAAATTTGTTAATGTGTTTGTAATAAAAATTAGTTTCTTGCGTTGATTTGTGAATTCGCTATAATTGATTAGCATACCTTTAAAGTCTATCTTTAATGAAAAAATAAAATTTCGTAGGAGTTGCACTCGAATTTCGAGGTCTGGAATCTGCTAGTAAAAATAAAAGTTTCAAGCAAAATTTGCACCAAATGTTGCACTTCTGACTTTTCATATACGAATTAATATACAAATTTGTAGCTCAACAATGTTCGTAAACAATTTTGTTTATAAAAATTAAGGTGGCCCTTAATAAAAAAAGTGTGAAAACTCTCGGTCGCACCCCCTAGAAATATACGAATAGCAATAAAAACTGAGGAATACAAAGTTTTGTGCCAATCAAAAAACATTTAGAGGTGGCTCAACGCGATTGAAAATTTCAAGTGTGTTCATATGGGGAAAATATGATTTTTTTCAGATTTTACTTAAATTTCGTTCTATAGTTAAATTTTTTCGACAAACTGTTATATAATTCGGCATCGGTATTAAATTATCTTTTCAAAAAGCTTTAAAACTTCAAAATCGAATAAAAACTCACCGAGAAATGGCAAATGCCCCAGACCACTTTTGTCAAAAAAAAAACTTGGTCATGAAATTTGATGGCATTTTTTCAAATTTGTGAAATTGATTAAAGCCATAAATTTTTTTTGGTCTCTATACCTATATGTACTTAGAAATGAGGTATTGTTTTATTACCACGTTCTTAACCAATTGCGCATTGAGACCGAAAATGAGAAATTTTGTTGATAAAATTTTGAAAACTCCCTTTTCAAGTTTTAAAAAATTTTCTTAAACAAAATTTAAAAAAATGGATCTGGTACTTTAAGGTTTCGTTAAATACATGTCACGGATTTTTTTTTTAAACTTTGTTTAAGAAAATTTTTTAAAACTTGAAAAGGGAGTTTTCAAAATTTTATCAAAAAAATTTCCCAATTTCGGTCTCAATGCGCAATAGGTTAAAAATGTGGTAATAAAACAATACTTTATATCTGATTACTTATAAGTATAGGGACAAAAAAAAAATTATGGCTTTAATCAATTTCTCAAAGTTGAAAAAAATGCTATCAAATTTCATAACCTAGTTTTTTTTTGCACAAAAGTGGTCTGGGTCATTTGCTATTTCTTGGCGAATTTTTAATTGATTTTGAATTTTTATAGCTTCTTGAATATATAAGTTAATAGTGATCCTGATTCTTACAACAACTTGTCGGAGAAATTAAGCTATAGAATAAAATTTTGGTAAAGTCTCAAAAAAAGTCATATTTTCCCCATATGAACACACTTGAAATTTTCAGTCGATTTCCGGCGCGACTTTTCTTTATCCTATTATCCCCAAACTTCACATTTATTAGTTTTATATGGAAAGGTAGCAAACTGGACCCCGTCAATCCTCAAAATCGCATTTCTGTTGTACAGTACACAAAAATAGTTGGAAACTTAAAAACTAAAACCTGGCCAAAAACTATTAAACTGTTTAGCGCTTTTTATGAAAAAATATTTGCATATAGCTGTTTTCCATGTTTACGATCATTTTTAAATTTGATTAAGTTAAAAAAAAAAAAAAGAAAATTTGGAAGTTCCTGAATACATGTTTAGTATTTTAAAAAGCAGAACGCTTCTGCAAAAATTGGATTAGTAATACAGTAAGCGAAATTTACTTAAGCGCATAATTTTTTTATATTTTTTATGCAATAAAAGATGTTAACTAAATTTATTTGCTATTGTTTAAAAGGTCATTAGGAAATCATTTTTATATATTTTTAATTTTTTTGAATCTAGTTGTAATTGTTAACAAAATTTTAGAAATAAAGAAAAGTAAAACGAAATTTCTTTTAACGCATTTCATCATATATTCTTGCTATTCATTTTGAATAAATTTTTTTTTGTATTTAAGCATTATTATATTTTATTTTATTATTCCTGCTTCATTTGTTATGACATCAAATAGTCTGTTAGGCATTGAATCTGTCAAAGTCCTGAGAGTATCCATTTTAACGTCTAGCCACGCTTGGCTAATTGCTATTTTTAACTCTCTTACGCTGTCACTCTGCTTACTATTAGCAGAAACGGTCCTTGACATTATACCCCAGACGTTTTCTGGTTCTGACTTCTAGCTAGCCACTTTAAAAGTAGGCTTGAAGCTTGCGAAAGTTAGTCCTTTGAAAGCTTATGTACGTGAATGCTCGCGTTGTCAAACTAATAGGTAATATTTTGCTCCGAATTTTCCTTCAAACAACCAAGTAAGACATCCTCTAGCATTTCAACATAAAGTTCAGATCTCATCTTTGTTGAAATATAAATTTCCAAAGTAGCTAAAACCACCCCACACCATAAAACGGCCACTACCAAAGTTTCTGCTCATTTTAGGAACATTTGGCTTTTGTAAATCATGTCAATAAAAACTGTGACCATCAGGTCTGTCTAAGTTAAATTTTTTTCATCAGAAAAAATTACATTTTGCCATTCATGTGTCTATTCTTTTAGCCTTGTGATTCTCAATGACGGTGGTTGTTTTGCTGAACTTTTTCATTTAATGTTCGAGTCCATTGACAGAATTTGTTGGACTCGTCGTTTTCCAACAAGAAGACCCAATTTTGCTGCAATTTTGGCAGCACTAAGTTCATTTTTTATGGCCTCTTCTTAATAAGATTTATTTATGGGTGTGAAAACTTTGAATTTCTCTTATTTTTTTTAGAAGTTTTGTTCATAATGTTGACAAATCTTCGAACAAAGAATTCAAATCTACCGATTTGTCTGGCAATTTCTCTACTAGAAAACCCATTTTTCCTTAATATTTTTATTTGGGTTTTTTCATCCCTAGAAAATATTTTCCTCTGCTCATTATTATAATTTAGAAAATTATATGAATTATATTTTATGTCCTGTGTCTGCCACGACTAGAACTATATTAAAACATCCTTATTTGTATATTCTTCACATTGAGTTTTACAACGGGAATTAAAATTTTATAACAGAGCGCGTTTAAAAAATTTCTCTCTCAATTTTGTGTTAAATAAAAGAAATTACCGTTAATTTTTATATATATAGAATGAAAAATGTATTTATTAAAATCTATTAATGCATACCTTAAGTAATATTAAAATATATAAAATTTTAAAATACATTAAAAAATATGGGAGACAATTAGAAAAAAACTCTTGCGTTTAAGTTAATTTCGCATACAGTACATGCCTTAATAAAGTTATCTATATTCTGCAAGTTCTCACCAACAACCATCAGCAGCACCCAAAAGCAATAGCTTGATTATTTCATTAAAAATTAAAGTTAAAGTTTAAATATTAAAAATAATTGCATGATTAAAAATAATCATGGTATATAGATTTATAAGTGAACAATAATTTTTAATTTAATTATTTCAAAAATCTATTAAATAATTAATTGCTTCATTAAGTAAATATGTTGTCAGAAGTGTAAAATAAATTAAAAATATAATAGTGTACAATAAAACAAATTGCTAAATACTTAATTTTTAATTGAAAAATTTTTGGCAATAATTTTTTCTATGCAAGATTGTAACGTCTAAGATATTTCTACTTATTTTGTAGTTTTTGTTATTGTTATTTTCTTTTTGGTTAAAACTGCAAGAAAGCATTAGCATGTTTGTGAAAATACAAACATATATATATATATATATATATATATATATACTCAAATGCATTCACTTTTATATCACGAACACGACACTCTTATGTATTCTCATCTTCATATCAGCACTTATGGCAGAACATCAAAAACATTTTAGTTTTACAGTTTCTTCTTTTAAAATTCTTCATCTTCTTCTTGTTTTTTGGAAAGAAAATTACATACAAAATGTTATAGAAGCATTTTTTGCAAAACTAACAAAACTTCATAATGTTTAATGATGATTATAACCATACAGTTTCATGAACAAAATACTCACGCTTAGAGAGATACATTTTATGAAATCATGTAAAAGATTTTCTCTATTAAAAAATTTCTAAAATTCATGGCCAGCATGAAGGGGGAAAAGCTAAAAAACAAAAATCAATTTAAATTTTTATGCTATTCATAATATAAATTTTAATGTTAGGAAGAAAATTTAAAATAACATGACTGATATAAAAATTCATTTGTAGAACTGACTATTAAAAACACGCCAGTTTAGAGCAATTTAAAAATTCATTATGGTTTTCTAATATAGTTTCTAGCAATTGTTTTTCTATGTTTTTACTATCTGCATACTCGTAATAAATGCAAAATTTCAATCCATTATATATTTATTATTGTTTTGTTGTTGTAGCACAAAAATAATTTTTGTTCGTGTTCAGCTGATATTGCTTTTCTCAACTATTGATTGAAGTTTTATTTTTGATTCTTTATAAATATATGTTGATAAGTAAAAACAGTGATTTTTACAAATTTGTCTACGTGATTTATAAAACAGAGAACAATGAAAATGATACTGGTTCAATATCAGAAGAGGAGATAAAATTTTGGGTTAAAGAAAACATAAAAACAAATATAGAGAAATTTCTGAATTGATCAAGGACTTTCTGTACTATTTTCTGGGAAAATTTTCCAACAGTAACAAAGTTTACAAATTTATTGATTTTAATTCAAAAAAATATAGTTGCAGAGCCGTGCAATTTAGGTCGTCCTTGACTTAACTGTAAATAAAATGAAAGAAAAACCTATAAACTAAATTCTATTATGCTAAAAGCCTGTTAAACAATAACAAAATTAAAAGAATTTTTTTTTTCATGAATATAAACTAATTATTCATTACAGTTTGCATTGTATTCAGAAAAAATAAGAAACATTTATATATTTTGACCAACGTATAGATTGGAAAAGATAATCTTTATGCAAGTAAAGATAGTTGGAAAAGCTTTTTTGAAAATAAGAAATTAAAGGATGATTCAGAAAAAAGTACATGTCAAGTAAAAAATGATTTTAAAATTAAAATATGTTGAATGCAAGCTGATAAAAAAAATAGAAACAAATCTTGTTTCAAATTAAATTATATTTTTAAATTAAACCAAACTAAAATAACAAGTAAGAAAATTATAGTCGGTCTAGACCGACTATACGATACCATGGCTTAGAGACCCTACCTCTTCGGTCCAAATAAGTGGATATAGAAAATAAGCATAAACCAAATTTGAGTGGCATTGTTAATAATTTTTCTTGGCTGCGGATATAAAAAAGTTCATATCGGATGCTATATTTATATGGGGATTTGGTCGAAAAATGGACCGATCCTGACCATATTTGGTAAAGTCACTTATATTTTGAAAAAATATATACAAACCAAATTTGAGAAAAATCTATGCAATATTTTTGTTTTTTGATAGATTTAAGTGAAGATCGGGGAGCAGCTTTATATGCGGGCTATGACTAAGAATTGTCTTATAGGGGTTATTTTTTAACAACTGATTATTGGGTGTAATAAACACACACAAACCCAATTTGGCCGAGATCTATATGATAATTTGGATCTTATGGAAATATAAGTCGATTTCAAAGGGGTCATTTGTATGTCAGACTAGGTCTGACAATGGACCGAATTTCACCAATTTTAGTAGCATTCATCCTATGATCGGTAAAGGCTTATATACCAAATTTCATTAAAACATATTCATATTTGCGACCTGTAGTTTGATTAAAAGGTTTACATGAACTCACAGTCGGACAGACGGACGGACGGACATCGCTAAATCGACTCAAAAAGTGATTCTAAGTCGATCAATACAATAAAAGACGGGTCTAGATCATATATTTTTGGTAGTTACAAACAACAGCGCATAGTCATTATATAAAAAATGGAAAAATAAAAAAGTTGTCTATAGAAAATCAATGGAATTTCCTTTTTAAACTCTTTCTTTTAACTCGTACTCTCTGTCTCTCTGTCTGTCTGTCTGTTGTGGGTCAACCCCATTCCCCCTTATCCAATTGATCTGAAACTTGGCCCATATTCTCGTTGTGACTACAGATTAATTTTGGGGTAGTCACGCACAGTCACGGAGAGATCTAAATGTCATTTCCCTCATCCGGTCGATCTGAAACTTGGTACATACACTTGCTGTGAAAAAAGATTAACTTTGGCTTCGTCACGCACAGTCACGCACAGTCACGGAGTGATCTAAATGTCATTTCCCCTCATCCGATTAATCTGAAACTTGATCGATAGACTTGCTGTGAAAAAGGATTAATTTTGACGTAGTCACGCACAGTCACGCACAGTCACGGAGTGATTAAAAACCCATTTCCCCTCATCCGATTGATCTGAAACTTGGTCGATTGATTTGCTGTGAAAAAAGATTAACTTTGACAGAGTCACGCACAGTCACGCACAGTCACGGAGTGATTTAAACCCAATTTCCCCTCATCCGATCGATCCGAAACTTTGTCCATAGACTTATTGTGACCAAATATTAATTCTAAAATAGTCACGCAAAGTCACGCACAGTCACAGAGAGATTCAAAACTCATGTGCATAAAAGGAATGGAAGAGTTTTAATAAAAACTTTATTTCTATGGGTTAGGTTATTTGCCGTTTTTCAATCAAAAATACTTTCAAGTTCTTATGTTTGTTAAAAAAAAAAGATTCAAGTGAAATATTCATACTTGCTCGATTGGGCGAATAACCGAATAATTTCATTATATATTGCATAAGCGAGCAAGTATAAATATCTTACTCGAATTATTCGTTTTAATTGAAGAACCAAAAAAGCTCTATTTTGTTCTCTTAAAACGAATATTTCGTGTTATAGTTTATAGTACCTTGATTAAGCGATTAAACTCTAATCATCAATAGCAATAATTAAAAATTTTTAAATTTACTCGATTA
Organism: Cordilura impudica; assembly: GCA_963682025.1. NCBI lineage: Eukaryota > Metazoa > Arthropoda > Insecta > Diptera > Scathophagidae > Cordilura > Cordilura impudica. Next base: position 352,013,271 of record OY821517.1, read on the forward strand.
ATAATTTTTTTAATGCAAAATAATTTTCTTTTGTTTTATTAAAACTACTAATCCCCTTACACGATAATCGATTAATCGAATAATTTCTAATTCATTGTATCGTTCAGATTAATTCTCAATTATTCGAGTAACTTAAATATTTATAGTTAAATTATTCAAAATTTATAAATTATTCGAATAAGTATAAAATTAAACGAGTATCTCAACCGGAGCATCCAAATTATTTTCTTCTTCTTTTGTTTGTTCAGAAAGGAAAAAAAAGAATATATCAATAATTTTATATCATCTGAATTATTCGAGCAAATCAACTAGATCAAATCAAGAGATTCGAGCAAATCAAATAAATGAAATTGTTCGATTAAGCGATTAAAATTAATTCGAATTAATAGAATACTTTCGGTAATTCTGAATTATTCCAATAAAGTAAAAAATTTTGGATTCAATTTATGCAAGCAAAAGATATATATATTCATTTGTTCTATTAAAACGGATTATTCGAGTAAGACATGTATTTATAATTGCTCAATTTAGTGAAAAAATAAATAATTATATCATGTTAGAATGATTCGAATAAAAAAATTCAATCGTTTAAAATGAATAATTCTGGTCCGATTTTCAGAATTCTATCATTCAGAGCTTAAAACTAAAATGTCAGCAATTCTGAATTATTCGAAGAAATATTAAATAAATCCAAGTAGAAACGTTATTAATCGAATAAAAAAAAATTCAATTACTAAAAAAAAAATCGAAAGTATTCGAGTAATTTATATTTTTTTAATCGAATAGTTTAAACATTTATGAAAACTTTTCAATATTCGTTTAAATAAAGAATCATTTGATTATCGAAATCAATCGATTTTTCTTTTAGAAATTCATCGATTAATTTCAACATTTTTCAATTATTCGTATAACTCATCAACGTAACCAAATAATTAGCTTATTCTTTTATTCTATAACGACAAGTTATTCGATTAAACGGTTGAAATACATAATTCAATTGGAATAATTGCATAATTTCAGCGGTCTTGAACTACTGGAAAAGATTTATTATTACTCGAATCCAGATATATTTTTGTTATTTTGTTCTTTTGTTCGATTAAAATGATAAATAAGAGTAAGTGATTAATAATTGCTCGATTAATAGATTATAATGTAAAATTGATAAGAATTCATTGAGCATTTTTGAATAAACCGAATAAATAAAAAATATTCGAGTAAATTTATCCAAATTATTCGATTTATTTTTTTGTTCTATCAAAAGGAATAATTTTATTTTGCTCAATTAAGCGTTTAAAATATCAAATTGAATCGAACAATTTTACCATTTTTTGCATTATTCGAATAAAAAAAATAAATAATAAAATAAATTTTATTCGAGTAAATTCCAACATGCAAATTAAAAATTTTTCGTTTGTGCGATAAAATCCAATAACTCCTGTATGAAAATCATAGTTGTGCGTTTAAGCTATTAGAATTTAAAATTAATTAAAAGATTTATACATATCAAAATTATTCGAATAAATTTTCAACTAGTCGTAATTCGATACAAGTTTGAAAATATAACCGCTTCGAATAATTTCAGCAATTCTAAATTATATGAATAATAACAGCATTTTTTAAATGATTCGAATTCAAAAATATTTGAATAAATCTAGGCAATTATCGTTTATTGGTTGTTTCTTGAGTTCGATTAAACCGAATAGGTGGAGTGAGATATACTCAACTAAGCAATTCATTATTCGAATAAATTAAAAGCTATTCGTATAAATCGATTCAAGTTTAAATTAATCTCCTTTTTGTTCGATTTTTCGATTAATCTTTAGAACATAAACGAATAATTTCAACAATTCTAAATTCTACGAATAAATTAAAATATATTCCAGTAAATAAATCCAGCTATTTAAGTTGTTTCCTTGTTCTAATAATTCAAGTGAAATTTTCGATTTATTGTAGTAATATCAACATTTTTTAACAGATTCGAATAAATTCAAAAATATTTTAAAATTCTATGTATTCTTTAGTTCGATTAAAATGAATAGTTCGAGTAAAATATTCTCGATTAAGCAATTAATCAAATAATCTCAACATTTTTGAATTATTCGAGTATATCTTTTGTGTTGTTAAAACGAATAATTCGAGTAAGGAAAATTAAAAATTATTCAGGAAAATGCATCAAAAATTTTAATTATTCACCATCTTTTTTTGCTCACTTTAATCGAGATATTTTGAAAAATTTAAAATTTTTTAATTATTCGCATAAATTAATCTAATATTTTTTTTGTAGAATAATATCAAAACTTTTAAATTATTTGAATAAATTTTTAAATTATTCGAGTAAATAAATGCAAGCATCCTGTTTATTTGATCTATCTCCTATCCAATTTAAAAAAATAAATGCAGTAAGATAAATAAATGAAGCAATTAATCAAATATTTAATATCAAAAAAGATTTTTTACATTTACACTCATACTTTTATAAAAAACTGTTTTGCAAAACTTTTTTACTTTTCTCAATATTTTGTATCGATAATTGTGTCAATCTTTCTTTCAATTAACAATTATTTGCTTGTTAAATTTTCTTTTAGAAAATGTAGTTTTTATCAATTAATATCTATAACAGAGTTTCCAAGCCCTGAGGTCGTGTTGGAAAGAAAGAAGTATTTTTTTCAAGCAATTGATATTTCCTTGGTAAATTTTGTCAATTTATTTTATAAATTACCCTAAAGCTATAACTATTTGTTTTAAATCCGTTTTTTATGAATATTTTTTCTTCTTGTACAAGATATTATATCTGCTGCAGCAAGAAACTTGTTATGATAGACACAAAAAAGAAGAAGAAATCAATGAAGCAAAGATCGTTAAAAAGATACACTTTTTACTCTTAACAAGTATAATTTAGTGTTAATAGCAAACAATTTGTTGTCTTGTTAAGTTTTGGTTATTCAAAAGCTTTTTAGTTATTGTTCACTACTCAAATGCCCTAAAGTATGCTTTGGAATCTTAATTGGAAAATACTATGAATAAGAAAGATTAATGATAAGAAAAAATGAACAACGACAATAAAATTATTGATCTAAAAATTAGTTTTAATAAGAAAAATATACTAAAAATAAATTTTTATAATTTTAAAATTTACAAAAACTAAATATATTAAATATTTTTTTAATTTTTTATCATTCATTCTTATCTTTATTGGATCTTCACTTAGTGAACTAACAATAATTATTCTAATCTTAAAGCTAATACTTAAATATTAAATCCAGCTAATACCGGAAACAATTCATTTTTCTACATAAATTCAGATTAAATATATATTCATTGATATTATCAGATATTTGGTAAACAAAAGTAGAGGTGCATTTTTCTAAAAAGTTCTACATATTTTCGTTTACAAAAAAAAAAAAAAAAAAAAAATACTCTTAGAATTTTTCTATGGAAAAAACTTCACAGAGTGGGAACTTTTTTGTCGAAATAATTCCTCAAAATAGAGAATTTTTTATTAGAAACAATTTCTCAGAATTTTTCCATACGAAAAGGTCCCCAGAATTTCTCTATATGAAAAAGTCTTCATATAAAAAAATTATATACAATCTGAGAATTTTTTTGAATGAAAAATTACTAGAAATCTGAGGTTTTTCTATGTAAAATAGTCCATAGAATCTGAGAATTTTTTTATACGAAAAAGTCCTTCGAATCAGGCATTTTTCGATATGAAAAAGTCCTCAGAATCTGAGAATTATTACTTATGAAAAGGACTTAAAAATATATAATAAAAAGTCTTAGAATCAAACGGTTAATCTATACGAATATGTCGTCAAAATCTGACAATTTTTTAAGACAAAAAAGATCTTAGAATTCAGAATTTTTCTGTACGAAAAATTACTTAGAATCTAAGAATTTTTCTATTGGAAATTTATTCAGAATCTCAGGGTTTATCAATTGGAAAAATTACTTAGAATCTGCAGGTTTTTTTATGTAAAAAAGTGCCTCGAATCTGATAATTTTTCTTTTCAGAATCCAAGAAAGTTTCTTTACGAAAAATCCACAGAATCCGAGAATTTTTTTGCGGCAAAATCAATCTGTATGTGTGGGTTTTTAAAGAAAGAAATTCTTAAATCAGAGGGTTCTCCTGGAGGAAAAATTACACTTCATCTAATGCTTTTTCTGGAGGAAAAATTGAAAAATTTTCTCTTCGAAAAATTTCTTTTAATCTATGGTTTTTTTATATGAAAAAATTCTTTGTCTGACAATTTATCCTTGCGTAAAAGTATTTACAATCCATGAATGTTTCTTTACGAAAAAGACCTCAGAATCTGATAATTTTTTTCTACGTCAAAATTATTATTATTATTGTAGAAAGAAATACTTAGAATCAGAAGGTTTTTCTAGAGGAAAAACTACTTCAAATCCGAGGCTTTTTTTGAAGGAAATATTACTCAGAATTTGAGGGTTTTTCTATAGAAAAACATTACTCTGAGTCTGTGATTTTTTTCTATAGGAAAAATTACTTAGAATCAAAAGGTTTTTCTATAGGAAAAACTACTTTAAATCCGAGGCTTTTTCTGGAGGAAATATTACTAAGAATCCGAGGGTTTTTCTATAGGAAGAATTACTCAGAATCTGCGAATTTTTTTCTATAGGAAAAATTACTTACAATCAAAAGGTTTGCCTAGAGGAAAGACTACTTTAAATCCGAGGCTTTTTCCATAGGAAAACCTACTCAGAATCTGAGGGTTCTTCTATAGAAAAAATTATTCTGAATCTGAGGATTTTCTATAGGAAAAAATACTCAAAATCTGAGATTTTTCTACACGAAAAAGTTTTAAAAACCTGAGAATTCTTCTATACGAAACAGACCTTAGAATCTGACAATTTTTCTTTACGAGAAAGTAGTTTATCGGTACGAAGAAATCCCCAAAATCTGAAAATTTTTTTTTACAAAAAATTCTCATAATATGGGAATTTTTCTTTATGTAAAAGACTTCAGAATCTGAGGGTTTTTCGATGGAAAGACCTATCCAGAAGCTGAAAATTTTTCTGTGGGAAAAAAATCCTTAGCATCCATAAAATATTCTTTATGAAAGAGTCTTTAGAATCAGACATTTTTCTTTACGAAAAAGTTCCCAAGAAGTTTTCAATGATTTTTTTTTTTATAATTAAACTTTAATGCTTTAAGTAGCAATTGTTTCTCAAATACTAAACCCAACATAATAGTATCACAGTAAACAGTATAACATCCACTTAGGAAACAAACAGCATAACAAAAATAGATCCATACGTATTTATACATAAATACGAGTATAAACTATGACAAATGTAAAGCGCATACATGTGTAAACACATATCCATGAACAAATACAAATGCATTATTGGATACTCTTTTATGTATGTGTTGTTTCTCCTATTTAATCTTCATAATATAAGTTGTTGGTATGTGTGTGTTTTATTTATATTTGGACAGTGTTCTCAAGTTTAATTGTATTTGTGTATGTGTGTGTGTGTTTGATTATACATATTATACTATAATTTCTAATTAAAAGGGTGTATTTGAGGATTTTGTATGACAAAATATGAAATATAATTTTTGTGTTGTGTTATGATGTTACTTGGTCATGTTTTTGTGTGGAGCAGTGTGACAAATATATGAATTTTCACAACGAAAATGTATAGGACTTTGTTTAATAACTGGTGTCAACACGATTTATTTTTTTAAAAATTGTGTTTGCTTAGGAAATTTTATGTTTTAAGTATAAAATAATGATATTAGAAATGTAATAATTTTACATTAACGTAACGACCAACAAATGTGGAAAAATGTAAACAACTAAATAAGTAATCATGAAGATACATTTTTTAATTAAACATTTACGAGGAGGGATCCACAAATCTGAAAATGTAGAAAAAATTCATGATATGGTGATAAGAGAGTGAATGTGTTCGAGATTGTTGATGCTATAGGTATATCATATGTTTAAATTTTAAATTATCAATTGGGGCTTGAAAGCTGTCCTTATGAAGGGTACCGAGTTGGCTCACATTTGACCATAAAAGCAGTCGTGTCACAATTTCGAAGGAGTATTTGGCGTAACCCCAATATGGATTCGTTTTTCCGTCATTTTATAGCGGCGAATGCAACATTATAATACACCGGAGCCCAATCAGTAGTCTAAGCAATTAAAAAGTGTGTAAACATATTATTAATATTTTTTGATTTAGAACTTAAACAGGCTCAAGATCAAATATTTTTACTTTAACGAAAGCAAAAACACTGGCACATTTGTTTCAAAATATTTATCAATATTCTGCATGACGGCTCAAGTCACCAGCCCTCATCAATTTTTTGCAACATATGTGCCAATGTTTTTTGCTTTATTTAAATTAAAAATATTTGATCTTGAGACTGATTAAGTTATAACTCAATCATTAAAATGATAAAGATTTTTATTTTAATAGAAAATAACAAAATTAATATTTTTTAAAAATATTTGTTTGTTTTACCCATATTTTTTTTCAAAATTTAGTTTTTTTCTCTAAATTTACATCTTATTTTCAAATTTTAAATTAAATAATTAAAAAAAATAAAGAATAAAAATAAATAAAAATTAATTTTTTTCGCTTTCCCACAAAATAAAATTTTGTTTTTAATATTTAATTTTCTTAATCTTAAAAAAAAAAAAATAACAATAATAATATGTAAGAATGAGAAGAAAAACTACTTAAAAAAATGTATTTGATTTTTTTCAAAATTAATTTTTTTAATAAAAATTTACAAGTTATTCTAAAACTTTCAATTCAAATAATTTTTACAATTTCTTGCATTCTTACCATACGTATTTGTCAATTTATTTATTTTTTTTGGAAAACATTTTCTTTTCAAAATTAATTTTTATTCAATATTTTTAATTCATATAATTAAAAAAAAAAATAAAAAAATATATGTCAAGTGATCCATGTTTTGAAACCAATGTATTCCGATCGGGATGAAATTTGAACCAAGGTTAGTCCTATTGGATAGTAGTTTAGACACAATTTTTCAACAAGATCGGTCAAGAACTCTCTGACCAAACAGCTGTTTTTTTCTCATGCATGCAACTTTTTACCTATTGTTCTTAGCAAAATTTGTCTCAAATAGTTTAGATAGCCATTTCTTCAGTCTTTCGAAAAAAAATTTAAAAAAGATAAAAATTTTTTGACTTTTTTTCAAAAAAGGAAATTTATGTATTTTTTTTTTTTTTTTGCTCAAACGAAAGCTTAGGTTTTTCCTTTAAGAACTTTTTGGTCGCTTAGTTGGATGCGAGTGGGATATCTATCAAAAAAAATTTTTGTAATTCAAGACAATGGTTTTTCAATTTATACCATATGCACTAATTTGAATTTTTTTCATTAGAGTGTGTTTCTAAAACCTTAAAAATAAAGCATATACTAAGAAACTAGACAAATTAACCTTTCCGATGCCAAGAAAGGATTGCCTAAAAAGCAGCAAATAAATGCGACAAATAAGCTGGATAAAAGACTGGGTATTTAAAAATTTACAAAACTTAAATACTTCATCAGCTGCAATAAATTAATTAAAAAATAGTTATGTTATAAATTGATCTAATGTGATTAAGATTAAATTTTATCAAATTATTTATCTATTTATTATGATAATTATTATTATTATATATTAATTTAATTATTATTACAAATAAATAAAAAAAAATAATTTTTCAACATTTCTATAAAAAAGTGATTTTTTCGTGAGGTTAGCATATTCTGGGTATTACAGTATTGAGGGTATGAAATTTTAGTTATGTATGTTACATACCGTCGGAAAGGTTAATTTGTCTAGTTTCTTAGTATATGCTTTATTTTTAAGGTTTTAGAAACACTTATACTCTAATAGGAAAAAATTCAAATTAGTGCATATGCTAAAAATTGAAGAACCGTTGTCTTGAGTTACAAAACTTTTTTTTTTTTATAGATATCCCACTGGCAACCCACTAAGCGACTAAAAAGTTTTTAAAGGAAAAAGCCTAAGCTTTCCTTTTGGCAAAAAAAAAAAAAACACTTTTTTGAAAAAAAGTAAAAAAAAATTTGATTTTGAAAAAAAAAAATCAAAAAAAATTTTTTTTTCTTTTAATTTTTTTTTCCGAAAGACTGAAGAAATAGCTATCCAACCTATTTGGGAAAAATTTTGCTAAGAACAATATGTAAAAAGTTGCATTGATGAGAAAAACTCCTATGTGGTCAAAATGTCAAATTTTGACCCCCTCTAACTCTCCAATAGGACTAACGTTGGTGCAAATTTCATCCCTATCGGAAGACATCTGTTTTAAAATGTGGATCACTTGACATGAAACGCCCCGTACATTATTTTGTTTTTTTTTTTCAAAATTAAATTTTTTTTAAATTTTTATTTCATATAATTAAAAAAAATTATTAAAAAAATATATATTATTTCTTCAGAAAACATTTATTAATTTACTTTGCACAAGTTGAAATTGTTTTGTTTTCCAAAATAATTTTTTTTTTATAAAAATGTACATGTTATTTCAAATTTACCATTTACAACAACCATACACGTTTTGACAAAAATATTTTTTTTTTTTTTTTAATTTTTTTTTTTTTTAATATTTTTTTTTTTTTAATAATTTTTTTAATGTTTAGTACAAATAATTAGAACAAAAATTTTACAAAAAAAAATATTTTAAGGATATAAATATTTTTTCAACCATATTTATTCAGTATTTTTTTTTCAAAATTTATTTTCTTTTTAAAACAATTTACAAGTTTTTTTTCAAATTACCATTTAAATAATTTTTGTGATTTCCTTCTATCCTTTTACAATTCTATACACGTTTTTTTTTTCTTTCCTACATTTTTATTATCCCCATTATTAGTTTTTTTCATAATTTTATTTTTTCTAATAATTTACTAGTTATGTTAAAATTTTATATTCAAATTATATAAAAAAAATTAAAAGAAAAAGTTTATTATAAAAATATTAATTTTATTTTTTTTGAACGTTTATTTTTTATTTTACACATAAGTAAAATTTTAATTTTTTTTTTATAAAAATTTATAAGTTTTTTCCAAATACAATTGAAATAATATTTACGATTTCCTTGTAATTGAAAAAAAAAAAAATATTAAAAAAACATATTTTTTCATTATTAATATTTTTTTATATTCAATTTTTGTCTAAAATTTTTAATTTTAAATTCCAATAATTTAAAAATAAATACAAATTATTTGTACATTTTTTTCCTTCCAGAAACCCGTTATCTTTTATTTTACCCATAGGTTAATTTCTTTCTAAAAAAAGTATTTTTGTTAAAAACCAAATTTTTAAAAATAAAATTTTTATTTTTTATTTTGAATTTAAATAATAAATCAGTAAATAACCATAAGCGATTTACACAAAAAATTACATATTATATATTATTTTTGAAAACTATTTTATTTAAAAAAAAGAAAAAAAAGTTTTTTCAAAGACCACATTTGTATTTTCCCCATATTTAATTTTTTTGTTTCCTCTAAATTTTTTTTCCCCATAAGTTTTCTAATTTAAAAAACGTTTCTAATAATTTTTATGATAACCCTAGTTTTTCCTTCTTTCTCCGAATTCGTGGTAATTTCATTTTATTTAGATTTTTTCTGTTTTCCTTTAGCTTCTAAGCGTAATATCCTTTTTGCATCCTTTACCAATTACAATACACGTTTAAATTGCTGCCAGTTAGTTTTTATCCTTTCTCATATATAAGTAGAAGCGAGGAGGACAAAAAAAATAAATAAAAACAAGCGACTTCGTCTAAACAAAACGGATGTCACGCGATGATTCGTATCCGTTTTTATGTTTTTTTATTTGTTTGTTTATGTTTGTATTTATGTTTGTTGTTTTGCCACTGTATGTTAACAGTTAATTTCATTTTTGCAGAAACATGTTAGGAATATCAACTAACTTTTTTTTTGTTTTTTTTGTTTTTTTTGTTTTTTGTTTTTGGTTTGAGACATGCGAGGACAGCATAAATATCAATGTAATTATAAGGAACAGGTTATGTTTAATATAGAGGATTAAACATGATTCTTAGAAAAAACGTTATAATTAAAAAAAGTTCAAGGAAAGTAGGAACGTTTTCCAGAAATTTATTAATAAAACAGAAACTTTTTTCAAGTCAAATATTGAAGGGGAATCATAATTATGTTGTCGCATAACTTTATTATTTATATTTCACAAACTATATTTTAGCGCATAAGTACTATCCAATAATCAACGTTTTCAATGCAGCAAAGACACCAACCATGAAGTGTGTTGGTTTTTAGTTAAATTGCTTGTTTGATTTGTACACTATTTTTAAATGAATATTTATGTAAAGTAAAAAACAATTGAACTTGACCTTGAATTACTTTTACTTTTACTTTTGAATTATCACAAAATGATAAAGATGGCAAATAAAATACTGAAATAATAAATAATGAAAATAAAAAAAATATAATATATTATTTTTTATTTTTACCACTTTTTTGATTTTTAAATTTAAACATTAAAAACTGTATTCGCAGAAGACATTATCATCCTGATATCATAAGCACATGACAAATTGGAATTCAAACCGTGCGATATTCGGTAAAAAATTCGATAAATTAAAAAAAAAAATTTCTTAATTTTCGACTTTTGTAAACATTAGTAAAAATAGTGATGCCAAAAAGGTGTTCGTTTTGTTATTGAATAACTTGGTTTTGTTAAAGTGGTAAATATTTATTCCAATATTTGGGCATAATTAATATTTAGAGGTATTTTTTTTTTTCGTTGAAAGAGAAAAATTTGTTTTAGGTTAATAAAATTTCTGAGATGAAATAATACGTATAGGGTGAGAAAAAAATATGGAGTAAAACTTAGCTGTTTAGAAATTTTTGGGGTGAGTTAATTATCCCCGCTTTTTTTTAATTATTCATATTGAATTGAATATTCACACGTATTGGGTGAATAATAATTATAACTTGCAGATTCCAGTTCTCGAAATTCGAGCGCAAATTCTACGAAATTTTATTTTTTCATTAAATAAAGACTCTGAAGGTATGCTAATCAATTATAAAACAAACTCATAATTATTACAAACACATTAACACATTTAATTAACACACATAGCATTGTATAATTTCATGTATGTGTTAGTAGCAATTTTAAATGCAATTAACTCAAAATAAAGGAAAAATATAAAAATCTGTAAATCTGCAAAACGGCTAAAAAGAAATACCTTTAAATAATATATACGTTTGGTCAAAATCGGGATAAAACGGTAGAACAAAACATTGGTCACAAGAAATCGCCTAGTATATTAATATTATAGATACATTACTATCATCGGTCATATATATTAACCATCTCCGACCCTCGTTACTGATTTAGTTAACAGTAGGGGTTAGTACTTGCCCCAGATTTAGCGACTTCGAAGTCATAAGCTCGCCAGTCATAAACCGTCGAAGTCATAAACCGTACGGATTTTAGTTTTGTTGAAAATTGTTATACAAATCTTAACATTAATTCGTATTTGAAGGTGGGAAAATAATTTGAGGTACAAAAAATTTTAGATTTAAATAATATGAAAGTTAAAAATTAGGTATTAAGAAATGTTTGTGGTTTAAAGAGAAAATAAAGTGGATGTTAGTTAGCATTTCCTTGGTGAACTAATTTTTATTAGATGTGCTTTTTTTATTTTTTTGGTAAGAAGTTATTAAAAAAAAAAAAAATTATTGTTAAGGTTATTATAATTTTTGTGGTGAACTCATTTTCATAAGGTGAAATATATTTTTGAGGAGTAATTAAATTATTAATTTTTTTGTCTGTTAAGTGTTAAGAAAATCTTTAAGGTGAAAAACAGTTTGAGGTTAATATAATTTTTCTCGCTATTTTGAGATGGAAAAATAATTCAAGGTAAACAACTTTAAAGGTGAACAAAAATAAGTGAAAAAACTTTTGAGGTGAAAAAAAATATATTTTTGCGGTCTAAATAATTATGTAGGAAATAAAATAAGTTTAAGGTGGAAAACTAATTTGAGGTGTATAATTTTTTTCCAGCACAAGTGAAATAAACTTTTGAGGGGAAAATTTTTTTTAAGATGAAAAGGAGAAAAACCTTAACAAAATCTTTTGTGGTGAAAAGTTATGATTTATGTTGAAAATTATTTTTGAGATTAACAATAATTCAAACGTGAACTAATATTTATAAGGTGAACAAAATTTTAATGTGTAAATATTTATTTGGGTTTTAAAAAGGCAGAACATAATTTGAGGATAAGACAGTTTCACCGCTATTTTGAGGTGGCATAATAATTTGTGTTGAAAAAATAAAATTTTAAGGTGAAAAGAAAATACAGTAAATGCCCTGTTATCCGGAATGCTTTGAAATAAGAGCATTCCCAATAATAGAAAATTCTAGATAATTCATTGTTTCATTAAAACTAAAAATTTTACTAGAATTTCGCTTAATTACATTATATTATAGAATTCCCGTTTTTATACCCTATATCATTATGTGGTTTGGGTATAATGACTTTGTGCTGCTGTTTATAACTACCAAAAATATTTGACCAAAACCCATCTTTTATTATACCGATCGACTCAGAATCACTTTCTGCGTCGATTTAGCGATGTCCGTCCGTCTGTCCGTCCGTCTGTAATTGTAATCAAACTACAGGTCGCAAATATCAATATATTTTGATGGAATTTAGTATATGAGCTTTTATCGGTCATAGGATGAACGCCATTGAAATTGGTGAAATTCGGTCCATGTTCAGACCTAGTCCCCATACAAATGACCCCTCTGAAATCGACATAAATTGCCATAAGATCCAAATTATCATATAGATCTCAGCCAAATTGGGTTTGTATGTGTTTATTATATCCGTTAATCAGTAGTCCAAAAATAATCCCTATAGGACAATTCTTAATCATAGCCCCATAAAGAGCTGCTTCCCGATCACTTAAATCTATCAAAAAGCAAAAATATTGCAGAGATTTTTTTCTCAAATTTGGTTTGTATATAATTTTTCAAAATATTAGTGACTTTACCAAATATGGCCAGGATCGGTCCACATTTCGTCCTAGTCCCCATATAAATATAGCATCCGATTTAGTTTATGCTTATTTTCTATATCCAATTAGTTGGTCTCTAAACGCATGGTATCGTCTAGTCGGTCTAGACCGACTATAATTTTCTTACTTGTTTATTTTCAAATTATATACTAGAAAACAATTTATATACATAACAATAAAATATCGAAAAATTCAGACTTCGATATTATTGGACTTCAAACTTCATGGGCTTTATAAAAGCCACTATCTTATGTCTAGTTGTTTGGTAGATTTCTATTTTTTTTACAAGAAAATTTTTCTCCATGACATAAATCTGCATACATATGTACGTACGTATATTCAATATTTCACTATCATAACTATGTAATTATTCAAATAAAATAATGCATGGACCAAAAAAAAAAAAAAAATGAGGGAAGGTATATTTCCTCGAATAATAAAAAATATTCTCTAATGAAAGAGCAAAAAGCAAAAAAAAAAAAAAATTGGGAAACATTAAAATTCCGGTCAACTGAGTATTTCGGTTACTTGGATGTGGTATAATCGGGGTTTCACTGTAGTGAATGCTAAGTATTTTGTATAACAGATAAACAGTTTTTGATTTAATAGAAAATATAATTTTAAATGAAATAAATTTTCATTGCAATTGCATCGGTTTAAAGGCAATATAGTACCCTCCAGCCACTAACTACTTCAATGAATATGATTAACATTTGCTCTCATAACTTTTAATTTTATTAACAGATTTTGCTAATTTTCAATATCAATCGTTTAAGGATAACAAGATAAACTTGAGTGCCTTTTTTTAATTCAATTTCAATCACTTGACAGTTGATTAGGGTCTGAAAATATAATATTTCTAAAAAAAAATTTTCGGCCACACATATTACTGCAAAAGCACTCCTTTAAACTTTTTAAAATGATCATAATTAAGTAATTACCAAACAAATGTTTACATTTCTCTTTAGTAATTGTTTTTGTAACAGCTACTAACTTGTTTTACAACAATACTTGTATAGAAAATATAAAAAAAATGAAGTAAAATAAATCTCTATGATGCTACAAAAGTTTTATTTTATACCAAATTACCAGTTTAAATATGAAATAAAATTTCTCATATTATTAAAAAAAAAAAAAAATAGAATAAAACTGCATTGTAAGTATTTTGTAGAACTGCATTGAGTCTTATAAACCATTAGCAAGAATACAACAATGACAACAACAAGAAAATAGTTACATTTTAACCACAAGAACTACATGTTGATGATGATGATGATGCTTTATTTAATGACGTATGAAATGACGAAGATGAATGTATTTTGTGAATATTTTAAACACACTCGTACAAAGTTAAAGTGAATTTCATAACAAAACCACACATACACAGACATACACTTGTAGTTTTTGTTCTCTACCCACACAACAATGATGTTGAGTAACAAGTGCAATTACCTCTTTGAAAAGAAAGAAAGCCGGAGATTTAAAGTAGTTAAATCTTTGAAGGAAAAAAAAAAACATTAATTAAAAAGAAAATTTTATTAAAAAATTTTTTTTATTAAAAACAAAATTTAATTAAAAAAGTCAAAAAATTCGTTTCTTATATATGTTCATTCAAAGAGTAAATAAAAAAATGATTTTTTTGACTTAAATTGAATGAAATCGATATAGGTCGTATATGGTACCCCACATAATTTTCAGCGCTGACTATTTTGGGCAATTTTAAATATGGGAAAGTCAAAGATTCATTGATTTGTGCAATAATTTCGTCAATTTTCCCCAAAAAGATGAAAAAAAATCCCAAAAAAAAAAATGCACGAAAACGCCACCTGGCGACTGTTAAAGATAAAAATAAATATGAAAAATGGATTTCCCGACGCAAAACTTCACTTACATCTGTCAAAATACAAAAATATTGCACTGATTCTTTTCAAATTTTGTTTGTATATATTTTTGCAAAATACAAGAGACTTTACCAATCATAGTCAGGATCGGTCCATTTTTGGTCCTAGTCCCCATATAGATATAGCATCCGATATGAGCTTTTTCATATCTGCAGACAAAAAAATTAATAAAAGTCCCACTCAAATTTTGTTTATGCTTATTTTCTATGTCCAGTTAGTTGCGCCTATGAGATAGGGTCTCTAAACGCATGGTATAGGGTATCATATAGTCGGTCTAGACCGACTAAAATTTTCTTGTTTTAAATGAATATTTATGTAAAGTAAAAAACAATTGAACTTGAGCTTGAATTACTTTTACTTTTGAAGTATAACAAAATGATAAAGATCGGAAATAAAATAATGAAATAATAAATAATGAAAATAATAGAAGTATAATATATTTTTTTTTTATTTTTACCACTTTTTTGATTTTTAAATTTATACATTAAAAACTGATTCACCGAAGACATTATCATCCTGATATCATAAGCACATAACAAATCGGAATTCAAACCGTGCGATATTCGGTTAAAAATTCATTTTGATGATAAATTAAAAAAAAAAAAATTTAAAAAAAAAAATATTTTTTTTTAATTTTCGACTTTTGTAAACATTAAACACCTCTTGAAAGAAAAAAAATTGTGATGTCGAAAAGGTGTCCATTTTGTTATTGAATAACTTGTTTTTATTAAAGTGGTAAATATTTATTCCAATATTTGGGCATAATTAACATTTAGAGGTAATTTTTTATTTACGTTGAAAGAGAAAAATTAGTTTTAGGTTAATAGAATGTCTAAGATGAAATAATCTGTATAGGGTGAGAAAAAAATATGGAGTAAAACTTAGCTGTTTAGAAATTTTCGGGGTGAGTTAATTTTCCCCGCTTTTTTTTTATTATTCATTTTGAATTGAATCTTCACACGTATTTGGTGAATAATAATTATAACTAGCAGATTCCAGCCCCCCAGTATATGCATTTTCAATATTTTTTTTTTACATTTGAGTATTATGGAAAATATCATGAATATATTATCTTCATCGTTATTTTGGCAGGCTCCCAAATGATCTTAGAGGTATGGTTCCGTGGGCAAATAGACTTGTAATGGCCCATAGTGCCTGAATGGCGATGAACCCATGTATATTTTTTCGGACCCTGCAATTTGACCCACCCTAATATTTATATAAAAGCGAGACTTTCTTTTTGTTTGTTTGTAGCTTATAGGAAGCTAAAACATTGGACCGCTCTTCCTGAAATTTCTTACTGTGTATCTAGAAGGACTTATATGCTATTCAATTTTTTTATGTTTTTAATGGGTGGTACCTCCCACTCAAAGTGAACTTTTAATATCATAAATAATAAGTACTATGACAGGTAGGACTGGTGCGAGGTCACATAATATTAATGATAGTAGTCGTGCCGAAAACGGTCAGGATCGGATAAGTGGGCGTGCCACCTCCTATACAAAGTAGTTATTCAATATCATGTATCTCGAGTACCATGACAGAACAGATTTGCAAATTTGTTTAAGGTTATTTAATATTAATGTGAGTAGTCGGAAAAAAATGATGCGTGAGGGACCAACGAACGTGTCACCCCAATACAAACTAAATATTAAATGTCATATGTTGGGGCACAGTAACAGTGAGAGCCTTAGAACTTTGCGCCCATAAGATGTTTTTGTCATTAGTCGAACAAACAATGGGGATGGCACCGCCAATACAAAGTAAATATCTATAATATAAATAAGCTAGGCGATTTTTTGTGACCGATGTTTAATTCTACCGTTTTATCCTGATTTTGACCTAACGTATAGTATTTGAAACGTATTTCTTTTTAGCCGTTTTGCAGATTTACTGATTTTTAGATTTTTCCTTTATTTTGAGTAAATTGCACTTAAAGTTGCCACTAACCCATACATAAAATTATACAATGCTATGTGTGTGTTTATTAAAATTATTAATGTGGTTGTAATAAAAATGAGTTTGTTTTTTGTGTTGATTTGCAAATTGGCTATAATTGATTAGCATACCTTTAGGGTCTTTATTTAATGAAAAATTAAATTTCCTATAATTTGCACTCGAATTTCGAGGGCTGGAATATGCTAGCAAATATATAAGCATATAACTGAAGAACTATAAGAGGGAAAGCCTTGATACTTTGTATGAGTCCATTAGATATTAATGTTAGTAGTCAAAAAGAGGGCGGGATAGAAATTGTGACGCGGCACATCCTATACAAAAATATGAAGTACTGCGATAGCGACAGTCATGAAACTTTTGTCAAGTACATTAATTACCAATGTGAGTACATGGGCGGAATCTGTTGATTCAGAAATAGCCACAATCAAAAATCACCAAAACCTAAAGTCACCAAAAACAAAACTCTTCAAAATCAAAAATCTGTAAAATAAAAGATGCCCACAATCAGAAATCGCCAAAACCGAAAATCGCCAAAACAAAAATCGCCAAAAACAAAAATCTTTAAAATCAAAAATCGGTAAAATAAAGGATCGCCAAATCAAAAATCACCAAACCGAAAATCACGATTAGCAAAAACCACAAAAAACAAAAATCTTCAAAATCAAAAATCACCAAAAATCAAAAATCAGCATAATATTCCGAATTCAGGGCCAATCGTTAAGTGTTGCCCGAATTAATTTAGAAAATCCATGTTTTTCTCATGGGCAGCTATATGTAGCTTGCCCTAGAGTAGGAACGCCGAAAAATGTTTTAATTGTACAATACAAACTTCGTAGGGAAAATTATTTATGAAATAATACATGTCCATAAGTCTCGGTAAGTCGTGGCGAAGCAAGCATACCAGTGTATTAGAAAAACAAAAATATTTAATAAATTCTTCTCAATATATTTAATAAAACAAAACTTAAGTGACTTTCCCAAATATCGTCAGGATGAATCCCTTTTTCGACCTAGTCACTTTATATATACTAGCGGTTTCCAGCCCTCCAAATTCGAGTGCAAATTCTAGGAAATTTTATTTTTTCATTAAATAAAGACCCAATTCACAAATCAACACAAAAAACAAACTCATTTTTATTACAAATACATAAACGAATTTAACAAATACACACATAGCATATGTATAATTTTATGTATGTGTTAGTAGCAACTTTAAATGCAATTTACTCAAAATAAAGGGCAAAATTTAAAAATTTGTAAATCTGGAAAACAGCTAAAGAGAAATACCTTTCAAATAATATACGTTTGGTCAAAATCGGGATAAAACGGTAGAACAAAACATCGGTCACAAGAAATCGCCTAGCCTATTAATATTATAGATAACGTCCGATGTGAACTTTTTGATATCTGTACATCACAAACTAATAACTATAGCACTAAAATTGGGTTTAAGCTTTTTCCCATATCCAGTTATTGCATCTCGACACGAAAGGTAGAGGGTATAAAATAGTCGCCCGGGTCCGACTATAATTTGCTTACTTGTTTTCATTACTATTATTATCTTTTTTTGGTAATAACGTTGGAAATAGTACGAAAAGCAAAAAAAATAATCAAATATTTACTTCTTCTACAAATCTTATCCTCATTCTATTCTTTTACAGTTCTTTTACCCTGTCCATACAACTATTTCGTTGGCGTCTATCTGCAAATTCTAAAAAATCCGATTCTAGTTTTGTGTTGATACACACATTGATGTAAATTTAAGGAAATGACAAGACCAAATATTTTTGTGAGAAGACCACTTACTTACCCTCAATTTTTGTTTATTTTAAGTTTTACACATACAAACAGAAGATGGACACAAGATAGACAGTCAGACAATGGACAATGCCTAGGTTGGCGTTAAAATTTTTGCAGTTATTAAAGCATTTTCAGAAACATGAAAGTAACTTGACACCAGTAAAAACTTAATACCCAACAAAAAAGTGAAGTCATTCTAGAGGATTTACTTGTGCAATGCTTTCAAAGGAAGAGGTTTTGAACAACTGACAAAGATGCCAGTATTAAGTTTTAGTAAAGAACAATATTTAAAATATTCAAAAAAAAAAAAACCCAAATAAATTTAGATATTCAAACTAATATTCAGAATTATAAATTGATGTCGATAAATAATTAATAAACATTTTTTTAATATAAAAAAAAAATTTTTTTAAGTAAAAAATTATATAAAAACAAGTAAGAAAATTATAGTTGGTCTAGACCGACTATACGGTACCCTATACCATGCGTTTAGAGACCCTATCTCTCTGGCCCAACTAACTGCGTATAAAAAATAAGCATAAACAAAATTTGAGTGAGATTTTTATTAATTTTTTTGGCCGTAGATATGAAAAAGTTCATATCGGATGCCATATCTATATGGGTACTAGGCCCAAAAATGGACCGATCCTGACCATGTTTGGTAAGGTCTCTTGCATTTTGCAAAAATTTATGCAAACACAATTTGAGAAGAATCAGTGCAATATTTTTGTTTTTTGATAGATTTAAGTGAAGATCGGGAAGCAGCTCTATATGGGGCCTATGACTAAGAATTGTCCCATAGGGATCATTTTGGTCTACTGATTAATGGATGTAATAAACATATACAAACCCAATTTGACTAATATATATATGATAATTTGGATCTTATGTCAAATATTTTTGGTAGTTACAAACAGCAGCACAAAGTCATTATACCGAAACCACATAGAGGTATAGGGTATAATTAAGTTGGGAAAAGGATAATTCATATTCAAATAGGAAGGAATGTTGTGTTAATAGAAAATACTATAGAGAAAAGAGAAGAAAAAGATATAATGAAGACAAGTAAGAAATTTGTGTCGGTCTAGACCGATTATACGATACCCTAGAAAGGGAAGGTCTTGGATCCAACTTTGTTTACGCTATAACTGGATATAGATAATAAGCATTAACAAAATCTAGTGGTACTGTTATTAATTTGTGGCGCGTAGATATGAAAAAGTTTTTATCAGATCATATTTTTATATGGGGACTAGATCACATAAGGACCATGTGCAGTAAGGTCACATGGACCAAATTAAAAAAAAAATCGACGTAAAATTTGTGTTTTTTTTATACCCTCCATACCACTCTGAACAGGGTATATAGGTTTGTCATTCCGTTTGTAATGCATCGAAATAAATTCCGGAAATCCTTATAACAATGGGAGCTGATTTAGCGATAACCGTCTGTCCGTCTGTCTATGGAAATCACGATCACGCCTTCAATAACTAAGCTAGACTCTTCGTTTTTGCATAAGATTGTTTGTTAACATCACAACGGAGTTGCTATTTAATATCATCGAAATCGGTCCAAAGTGTCAAGAAATATGATTCAAAAAGTGAAATACTCAATGTATTTGTTGTTCTTCTTAAGATATGTACATGTTATAATTTTTCTTATTGTTGTAGTCGTTATAGTCACGCATTATTTTCATGCTATAATAAAAAAATCACCAATATGAAAAAAATATAATCCCTAAAAAATTTAATTTTTGTTAGAAATTCTCTTTCTTTACAAAGTACGTTTTCTTTACAAAGTACCTTTTCTCCGAAACTACATATGTTTAACGTGCTTCTTCTTATAAAGGTAAAATGACATTAAATAATAATTCCGTTTTTAAAAAGTTATTATTCTTAAAAATTACCTCCTTTCTTAAAAAATACATCTTTTTAAAAAGTTACTATTTAAAAAAAAATAAAAAATTTTTTTAAGTAAATTTAAAATTTAGATTTTAACAATTGGATTTATTATCTTATTAATTGCTATTATAGTAATATTATTAGCTTCAATATTATCAAAAAAAAAAAAAAAAAAATTGAGATCGAGAAAAAGCCTCCTCATTTGAATGTGGAATTGATCCGAAATCATCTTCTCGATTACCCTTTTCATTACGATTTTTTTTCAATACTATTTTTTTTTTAATTTTTGATGTAGAAATTGTTTTAATTTGACTTATTATTAAAAAAAAAGTAATTCCTTTTACCCTTTTTTAAGAAAGTACGTTTTTTAAAAAAAGTACTATTTTTTAAAAAGAATATATAATTTGTTAAAAAAGTTAGCGTTTGTTTAAAAAAGTGCCCTGTATTTTGAAGAAGTACCATATTTTTTTAAAAATATACTCTTTTTAAAAAAGGACCCTTTTTTAAAAGATTATATATATATATTGTAAAAAAATTATATAATAAAAAAACCCTTTTTTGAGTACCTTTTTTGAAAAAAGAAACCTTTTTAAAGTACTTTTTATAAAGTACCCTTTTCAAAGTACATTTTTTAAAGTACTCTTTCGTAAGAGAAGTACTTTTTTTAAAGCACCATTTTTTTAAAGTACCCTTTCCACAAAAAGTAACCTTTTTTAAAATGTAATTTTTTGCTATGACTAACTTTTCTTAAAAAGTACCCTTTTTTAAATAAAGTACCCGTTTTTTTAAAAGTATCGATCTTTTTTAAAAAGTGCTCTCCGCTTTTAAGAAGTACCCTTTTTTGAAGTGATATCTTTTTTTTTTTTAAATATCCTTTAAAATAAGTAACAGTTTAGGTCTGAACATTTATCGATTTTTACTTATTTCAATACAGTTTGCCCTATGACCGATAAAAGTTTATATACTAAACTTCATTAAAATATATTCGCACAGATAGACAGACGGAGGGACAAATAAACAAACAGACCGACGGACGGACGGACATCGCTTAGTCGATTCAGGAAGTTATTTTGAGTCGAACGGTATAATAAAAGGTGGGCCTAGCTAAAATATTTTTGATAGTTATAAACATAATAACAAACTCATTATACCCTGACCACATAGTGGTATAGGATATAATGCTTGAAGTAATTATCAAAATGGCTCTGTTTAAAAAAGTGATTCATCAACATTCACGTAATCCAAAGCCCTAGTTAAATCATATCTATAACAGACAACTTCTGTTCTATGTCACATAATTTTTACTTATTTATTTCATAAGTCTAAGAAATTCAAGAATTATTCAATAAAAGCTTAACTCAATAAAAACATTAAACAAAAGTAATACAAAACAGATATAAATGCACTTTATTTAGAAATTTACCAAATTTTACGCGTCCAAAAAAAGTAAACAGCAAAGAAAAGGCAACAGAACTTCAATTACAAAAGTAAACTTTATAAATTTTTTTATTTGGTTTATTTTCATTAGTCTCCTAGGCATTGGCGCAACAAGTTTTTTTCGTTATATCGGGCGAGATTTTGCTCCATTCTTTCTTTAGAGCCTTCTTTAAGTTTTCCTTGCTTGAAATAGCCCTTCGACTTATTTTTCTGTTAAAATTTTCCCACAGATCCTCGATCGGATTAAGGTCCCGAGACTGCACCAGCCACTCTTTCACAATTTTAGATCGTTGTCCTGTTGAAAGATCCAGCTTCAGCCATGCCTTCTTTCTCGATGCTAGGGCCAACATTGTCGTTCAAAATGGCTAGGTAATCCATATCATAGTGAAGTAAATAAAAACAATATTACCAACACATGTTGCTTCCATAAAGCCCCAAACCATAACTAAACCTCCAATGTGTTTGACAGTATTAGTAACACACTTTTCTTTGAAGGTTTCATTCTTGACACGCCATATTTTTGGGGGCCTTTTCGAGCCGAAAATTTCGGATTTGCTCTAATCTATACATAATATATTTACCTTCCCAAAAACATAGAGCCTCTTTTTTGTACTTTTTATCGAAATTCATTAGGTTGCTCTGATTCGCCTTGAATATGTATGGTTTCTTGCATGGTATCCTTCCATGTGGGCCATTTTTGTGAAGCGATCTCCTTACTGTACCCGAACATACTGGTTTGCCTGATGCCTGCGTTATGCTTTCTGCTAATTTAACTGTACTTTAGGCTGGATATATCTACTTCTCTCTCTTACTACAGCTCTAACGTCGGTACCACTAAGCCGCTTTGGGCGTCCATGTCTCGGTAAATCTTCAACCCAATAGTGTTTGGCATATTAATCAACTATTTTTTTTATGGTGCAGTGGTTCCTACCCAAAAATTCCGCCAATTTCACGCAGAGATTTACTTTTTTCTTTTAAAGCTAAAATAATTTTCCGATAATCAGACGATGTTGGCTTTCCCATAGTTAGATTAGTTTCTTTTACTTCCCTTTAGTTGTTATTAATTAGTACAAAGCAACTTAAAAAAATGATTTTTAGTAAAGTAAAACACGGGATCAGTACAAATTTGTCACAAGAAGTCTATGTTTTTACCCGTAATAAAAAAAGCGAAGTAAGTGTTACCACTGCTTAATTTATTTTCACACTGAAAACATGAAGAAGCATTTTCACTTTCGAGAGATTTGTGCAATGTTCCCACCTGATATGATTCCAGGTTTTATAGTAGTCAATCTCTAAATGGTATAGTAGTAAACTCTGTAATATTGCTTTTTATCGCAAATCAATAATAACTTTGGACTAAGACAATTTAAAGATGAAAAATTGATGTTTACTTTTTGTTACGCTCACAGTATTTAGGCCCATTATTATTAAAATTGACACATTTGTTTCTGCCAGTTAGATATGAACTAATCCAAATCACACAGGTACTGTTGAACCCCATTAGGTGTAACTTTTTGAGAAGAAGAATATGATTGACTTTGTCAAATGCTTTATTAAAGTCATTATAGATGTGACCGTATTTCAGGCACATACGAGGGCGAATCAGTAAGTCCGTGACTTTTAGAATGAAACACAGTTTTTTTCAAAAAAAAAAAAAGATATTTTTCAACATAAGCTCCTTTTAGCTCAATGCACTCAGTCCAAAGTTTCTCCACTTTTTGTATCCCTTCCAAAAAATAAGATTTTTCGACGTCCATATAATAGACATTTTTGATGTGTAAACATCTATACGCGCAGGGGGGTAAGTTTCTATTTCACAATACAATCACAAAAACAGCGTAAGTTAGCCGTAAGACAAAATCGGTGTGACCTTTTTGAAAATTAAAAATATAAAAATGGAAAATAATAAAAAATTAAAAATGAAAAATGAAAAATAAAAAATGAAAAATAAAAAATAAAAAATAAAAAATTAAAAATGAAAAATAAAAAATGAAAAACAAAAATCGAAAAATGAAAAATAAAAAATTAAAAAAGAAATATATAAAATGAAAAATAAAAAACGAAAAATAAAAAATGAAAAATGAAAAATAAAAAATGAAAATTGAAAAATTAAAAATAAAAATGAAGAATGAAAAATAAGAAATGAAAAACGAAAAATGAAAAATAAAAAATTAAAAATAGCAATGAAAAATTAAAAATTAAAAATGCAAAATAAAAATGAAAAACGAAAATCGAAAAATTAAAAATTAAAAGTGAAAAATAAAAAATTAAAGAAAAAACTGAAAAATAAAAGGAGAAATAAAAAGTTAAAGATAAAATATGAAAAAAGAAAAATGAAAAATTAAAAATTAAAAATAAAAAATTAAAAATAAAAAATGAAAAAAAAAATTAAAAATAAAAAATGAAAAGTGAAAAACGAAATATGAAAAAATTAAAAATAAGAAATGAAAAATGGCAAATGAAATATGAAAAACGAAAATGAAAAATAAACAAGTAAGAAAATTATAGTCGGTCTAGACCGACTATACGATACCCTATATACCATGCGTTTAGAAACCCTATCTCTTATGCCCAACGAACTGGACATTGAAAATAAGCAAAAACCAAATTTGAGTGGGATTTTTATTAATTTTTTTGGCTGCAGATATAAAAAAGTT
Organism: Cordilura impudica; assembly: GCA_963682025.1. Taxonomy (NCBI): domain Eukaryota; kingdom Metazoa; phylum Arthropoda; class Insecta; order Diptera; family Scathophagidae; genus Cordilura; species Cordilura impudica. Next base: position 352,038,004 of record OY821517.1, read on the forward strand.
CATATCGGAAGCTATATCTATAAAGGGACTAGGTCCAAAAATGGACCGATCCTGATCATGTTTGGTAAAGTCACTTGTATTTTGCAAAAATATATACAAACAAAATTTGAGAAGAATCAGTGCAATATTTTTGTTTTTTAATAGATTTAAGTGAAGATCGGGAAGCAGCTCTATATGGGGTCAAAGGGATCATTTTTGGACTACTGATTAGTGGATGTAATGAACGCATACAAACCCAATTTGAGTAAGATCTATATGACAATTTGGATCTTATGGCAATTTATGTCGATTTCATATGGGTAATTTGTATGGGGGCTAAGTCTGAACATGGACCGATTCTCACCAATTTCAATAGCGTTCATCCCATGGCCGATAAAAGCTTATATACCAAATTTCATCAAAATATATTCATATTTGCCACCTGCAGTTTGATTACAAGGTTTACATGGACACACAGACGGACGGACGGACGGACATTGTTAAATCAACTCAGAAAGTGATTCTGATTCGATCGGTATAATTAAAGATGGGTCTAGGTCAAATATTTTTGGTTGTTACAAACAGCAGCACAAAGTCATTGTACCCAAACCACATAGTGGTATAGGGTATAAAAACGAAAAATTTAAGATTATCTGGTTGAAATAATAAATAATAATAAATATTTTTATATTAGCAGAGCCCCTGCAGTTGATTGCTCTAAGTGATACATAGATGACGCTTTCTGTTTCATTTAAAAAAAGTGCCATAAAAAAATCTTTAATTACTAGATGTTGACACATCTCCCCTGTGATCGGACTCACATGATTTTTATTCATCTTGGAGCTAAATCTCTTTCCAGCGAGTCATTTCTTTATGTTTGGAAATAGGAAATAGTCACTGGGGGCTAAATGCGGACAATATGGTGGATGAGGCACCAATTCGTAGTCCAATTAGAATTTTGCCATTGTCACGCGATTGCGTATATGGTCAATTGAGAGCAAACGCGGCACCCATCTTGCAGACAGCTATCTTAAACCCAACTGATCATTTAAAATCGAAACCACACTGCCATATGAAATGCCTATGGCATCAACAATCTCACGCACTTTTACTCTTCGATCGGCCAACACCATATCGTGGATTTTTTCGACATTTTCTGGTGTATTTACCTCAATTGGCCGTCCAGAACGTTCAGCGTCATTTGTATTTGTGCGACCACAACGAAAGTCAGTAAACCACTTTTTTTACCATTGAAATCGACGGTGCAGAGTTCCAACAGTATTTATCAAGCTTTTCCTTGCTTTGATTGACGGTTTTTTTTCGCTAAAAATAATGTTTAATAAGCACTTGAAATTCACTTTTTTCTATTAAAAAAAAAAAAAAAAACACGAGGTTGTATGTTTTGGACAGCTGTTAAGTGACGGAACATACTAAAAATTTTACAGTAGTCTACTAACAGGTGGTACTTGATTGGAGCAGTGTTGCATTTCATATAACTATAAGGGAAGTTCGAGAAGTCACGGATTATTGATCCGCCCGCGTATAAAACATGATCGTTAATGGTGTCGCTATATCATGAGCACAATTGATAAGTATGCAGCTGGGAATTCCGTCAGGGTGACTGTTGTTTAAAGTTTTAAAATGTTTTAAACTCTTAATAATATCTGCATCGGATATATAGGGAAATTATATTGATTGATGCTGTATAAGTGAGAAAGTATATTTGTTGGACTTATCGTATTCAATATCAGTATGTGTGGCTCTAAAGATTTTAACAAACATGTTACTGATCACCAAATCTTTACCACACTCGTGCTCTAAATTGTCATGATAGTTGCGTAGCCGATAGATTTCCTTTATGAATTTACAAAAATTATGAAAGGAGTTTGGATCTCTTTTAAAATTCAATTTCATATTGTTTAGGTAAACGTAATATTAATTCGTACCGAATAAGTCATTAATGATTATCGAAATTTTCACTTTATCCAGATCCCAATATGAACATCAATTCTACATGGTGTGTTCTTTTTTGTTGCGTACTCTTTGTTATTTGAATGTGTTAGTGTATTCCATAGTTTTTGACTGCACAGCTATGCATACATACATATAGCTCGAAGCTTGACTTTGAGTTGTGGTCAGTTGGGGTTTGTTTAATTTTTTTTGGTTTTTAAATCTTGTGTTAATGGTCATTTTTTGTTCTGTTGTTCCTTCTTTATAAGTCTGTATGTGAGTACCTATGTATGTATGTATTTGTGTTGTTTCTGTGTTGAGCTTAACAATCATGTATATTGTTGTTGTACGTAGTGTTTGGTATGCATGTGATATGACAGTGATGTGTTGCTACTTAAGCTTATTCTTCTTTTTTACTGTCGACAACAACATGTTTTGTAGCTTCTGGTGAATTCATTTGATGGTAGTCTTTCAAAATATTGACGAAAGTTAGCAGCATAGTGTTTTGTTTCAAGTATAATGAAGATGACTAAATGCTACTAAAGTTCAAATGTTTCTTTTCTGGAATATCTTTGTTACTCAACACAGTCATTTGTTCAAATATATGGAAAGAGAAAATAAAACCTTCAGGAAATGTGTGAACGTTATTGCGGAAAATCACAATTTAGAAAAAAGTGATTAAGAGATCCAAATATTAGATTTCCATGCACAAAAAGTATTTTAATCTACAAACTGACCACTTTAATTTTTTTTTTATTTCATTAGATATTCATTTAAGTGATTTTCAGAATTAAAAAAAATCATCATTATTCTACAAAAATCTAAAAGTTTTCCAAACTAATAATATTAACTAGCTGATTCCAGCACTCGAAATGCGAGTGCAATTTCTAGACAACTTTATTTTTCAACTTAGCCAATTCACAAATCAACATTTTTTGGTTTATTATTATTGTGCATGAAGATAACAAACTCATTAACAAATACATTAACAAATTTAATAGACACACACATAGCGTATGTATAATTTTATGTATGTGTTAGTAGCAACTTTAAATGCAATTAACTCAAAATAAAGGAAAAAAATTAAAAACCTGTAAATCTGTTGAACAGCTAAAAAGAAATACCTTTCAAATAATATACGCTTGGACAAAAAATCGCCTAGCCTATTAATATTATAGATAAGCTTTAAAATGCATTCTTTGGAAAAATATGTTCTTGTAATTTCATATATAATTAAAGATGTGAACAGTTTTCTACATGTTTTATAAAAATGTATTGTTTGTAAAATATATTTTTGATACACCAATATAGAAAAACTGATTTTTTTTTCCGATTTCGGGATTGGTAAGAGTTTTTTTTCCAAGTGGGAACAGTTAGAAAAAAATTTTAGACTATAGTTATAAAAATGTATTGCTTTTATGATTTTATATAAACCGTAATATTTTTGGCCAAAATTTACTTAAATTTTGTTTTAAGATGGGAACTGTTATTTTAAGAGTAGTTTTTCTAAATGTTCATTTTGATAATTAATAACAAGTTTAGTATTTTTGTAATTCTATAATTTTTAGGATGTTTTATTATTACAATGGGAACAGCTAAAAAATTAAGCTATAGTTAAAAAAAAATGCTTTTTTTAAAATGATTTTAAGCTGTCCTATATTGGCTGTTATATTTTAGGCCTTTTTCATGACTTAAATTTTGTTTTAAGATGGGAACAGTTTTTATAAAAAAAAATTATATACACGTTTATTTTGTAAGTCGAAAAACAAAAGTTTAATATTGTTACAATTATATGAACTGGCAGATTCTAGCCCTCGAAATTTGAGCGCAAATTCTAGGAAATTTTATTCTTTCATTAAATAAAGACCCTAAAAGTATGCTAATAAATTTTAGCCAATTCACAAATCAGCACAAAAAATAAACTCATTTTTATTACAAACACATCAAAAAATTTAATAAACACACACATGGCATTATAGTTATAATTTTATGTATGTGTTAGTAGCAACTTTAAATGCAATTTACTCAAAATAAAGGAAAATATTTAAAAATCTGTAAATCTGCAAAACGGCTAAAAAGAAATACCTTTCAAATAATGTATGTTTGGTCAAAATCGGGATAAAAAGGTAGAAATAAACATCAGATATTTAGGATGTATTATTATTATTAAAAAGGGTTTCTTAATGTTATAATATTAGGAACTGTCTTAAAATTCAATATTGGCAACGGTTTAAAAATGTCTTATTTTGAAATAATTTCTAAGATTTTTTAATTTAACAAATGCGGTAATTTTATGATTTTTCAACTCTTTTAAAGTGGACACAGGCTTTATAAAAATTGGAAACAACTGAAATATTTCAAATAGTTTAAACTAATTTTTTTATGTGGTAACATTTCTTTTGTAAATATGAGACGACATTTTTAAGAGTTTTAACTATTTTTCTATGTATGATCATTTTCAAATAAATTGGGAATAGTCGCCAAAATATTGTAAAGAATTTAAAATTTGTTTTTATTGATATTTCTACAAGTTATTGTTATTGGTTTTCACGAATTTAATTTTTTTTTTTCAAAATTAATTGTTGCATTGTTTGAACTTAAACTTAAATTTAAACTTTTTTGTTCATGTTCGCCCAATTTTATTCTCTAATTTAGAAAAATTTAATTAATTTTTTTGATATATAAATTTTAAATATATCAACAGTTTTTTTAAAATGATAAGTGTTAAGTAGTTTCATATTTTGAATATAATTTTTAGTCTATTTTTTTGAGGGGGAACAGTTTTTGTACAATGGCAGCAGTTAACAATAGTTCTTAAGTTTTTGCAATACATTTGTTCCTTAATAATTATTTATGGTTGGATAATTTTCAAGTACATTTTATAGAATTTTTTTATAAAAAAATTAATTTATACTTACACTTAATTTTTTTCTTTTATTAAATAAATTTTTAAAGTGTTAACAGTTTTTAAAATAATGGTAAATACTTCCGATATTCAAAACTTTGAATAAAATAAATTTATTTTTTTTAAGTGCGAACAGTTTTTTTATAAAGAGGGAACCGTAATTTTTTTTGCTTACATTTTACAATATCAGTATTATTCCTTAATGAATATTTGTGGTTGGATAATTTTTTAGTTTATTTTTTTGAAATTGAAATTTTATAAAGTGAGAACAGCTCACATTCGTTTTTCTTAAATTTTTGCAATGCAATTAATGTTTCTTATGCAAAATTTAAGTAAGGATATGTCCTTAGTACATTTCCTAAAAATTAAGAAAAAGTTGAAAGTTTTTTAATTAATAATTTTTTTATATTGTAAAAACAAAACCATTGGCATAGGTATTGTTGAACATTTGAACAAATTCTGTAGTATTTTTACAAATTTAAAAAAAAAATTTTTTTTGACTGGGAACAGTTTTTTTAAAAGTGGGAACAGTTACTTTTTGTCTTTAAATATTACAAAATTAATTTTATTTCTCAATCAATATATTAATTGTATAAATTGTAGTACATTTTCAAACTAAGAATTTTTTTCGTGGTTATAATAATTTCTGAGTGGAACAGTTTCTTGCAAAGTTATTCTTTAATTTTTACAATATAATTAATTTTCCTTATCCACTATTAGTGGCAGTATAATTTTTTAGTACATTTTTAAAATTTAAAAAAAAAATATTTTTTGAACGCTAAAATTGTTTTCAACAATATTTATTTATTTTTTTCTTTTTTTTTAAAGTAGGGAAAGTTTAAAGAAATATGTTAATTGATTAAGATATTTCAAACTTTAAATTAAACTACAAACAGTTTTTAGTGTGAAAAGTAATTTTTAAATAGGGAACAGTTATCAATTAAATTTCACAATATTGGTATTATTTATTTCTCAATCAATATTTGTTGCTACGTTTTTTTTTTAAATAGGACAATAGTTTTTTAAAAGTGTTAAATATTATATATTCCAATCTTTGAACATAGACTAAAGTTAAACTTTTTTTTGTATGGGAATTGTTTTTTATAAAGTGGAAACAGTTTTTCAAAGTGGGAACAGTTTAAAAATTTTCTTTAAATTTTCAAATCTTACTCCTCAAATAGTATTTGTTGTATAATTTTTTAAAAATAAATTTTTGTTATATTATTCTTTTATTTCAAATATTTCTCTTTATTTACTTATTTTATACATTTTACTAAATTTTTTGTTATTGCTTTCTTTTCAGGTAAGTTCTCTTTAAGATTTATTACGGAAAAGTATTAATTTCGTATTTTTAATACTTCAGCTGATTTTAATGGTAAGTCAGTTGTTAAAAAAGTTTTTGTTAAATAAAAAAGTTCTGAAACATTTTGCCTTGGATTTTTCCCTATTATTAGTTTGCTACCATTTATTTATTTACTAAGAGTAATTTTATTTGAAACTTGCATCATGCATCAAACACAAAACAAGTTCATTATTTTTTGTTTCCATAGGAAAGTGTTGCATAGCGATGTTGCACATTGCACATTATATAAAAATAAAGTTTTAATAAATACTCTTGACATGTCTCAAACAGGCTGTGATTATGTTGGGAAAGGGGGTCAGCCTTTTTTGGATATACAATTACTTGTTACTTGTCTAGTTAGCTTTTGTTACAAGCTTGCATCAGTTTTTGGAAGTATAGCAAGAGAGAAAAAAATCAAAGAAGTCGTAGATTAAATAAATAATTTGTATTACATTTCAAGATAAAAACTTACATCAGCCTTTTTTCCTTTTTTTTTTCTTCTTAATAATGCGTGAATGAAATCTTTATGAAATTCCATTAAATTTTTCATAATTGATAATAATACAGAACTAATGCGTAGTGTAAGGAAATGATAAAGTAGACTTTAATCTCAAAATAGGAAATTGAAATCAAATAAGAGTTTGCTAAGTTTTGTAATTATGCTGGCTGGGCCTTTTTAAAATACAGCGCAATTTATTTAATATTTCTGTTGATGTTTGTTTATTTTAAGTATGGAATTAGTTTTTACTATTTTAAGTTTTAATAATTTCTATTAATTGAAAGAATAACCTTGAAGTGATAATATGTATCAGTTAGGAAAAATGAAATTAATTCAAAATTCCTTTGAAACATTTGAAATTTTGTGGGGGATTTTAAGAGAGGCTTCAGCTTCATAAAAAAATATTATTTTAATTAATTTTTTGTTTTTATATAAATTTATTACAAATAGCGCTAAAGGGTTTCAAATGTCATAAATTTTAGCTAATAAAATGAAATGTGTAGGATTTTTCCCCGTAAACTAAAAGAATTGTTCTTCTTTCATTTAATCATTTTTCCTAGTTTGTTTTTTAATTAAAATTTTTATGAAATGTTTTTGAGTTAATTTTTTTATTATAAAAGGTTGATCTTTAATGTTTTAAATAATTTTAATTTTTTGCTGCATGATTTTTTTTCTGAACGACTATGATAAAATCATTTTGTTATTTATTATTTGATTTGGTCTTTTTTTACATTAACCATATGCACATCAACGATATTAAATAAATTACCGTCATATATAATGAATATTTCTGATAAATTCCAGAAAAAAAAAACTAATTAAAAAACACTTCCTAATTTCATAATGAATATAAAATAAATTGAATTATTTAAATTTAAATAAATCACAGACAAGCCAATAGGCTTCGTGGGTTAGATTAAGTTATATTATAAACTTACACTTGTGGACATGCAATTAAGTTACTCATGCAATATATTTTTCCAAGTGAAAAATAACGGTAATATACAAAGATATCATACAGAATAATCTATACAATGTTTATGCTGATGATTTTCTACTAGCATGGATACTCTGGGATGATATTCAGGCGGAATGGAATAAAATTACTCGTTAGCAGTGTTCCGCTTTAGCTAAAACAATGCCAAACAGATGTGCAAAGTAATCCTCCAAAAAGATTACCCTACAAAATACTAAAGTTTTTACAATTCCTTTTCGGGTCACCTAATTATATGTGCACACAAAATAGAAGACTGATATTTGTTTGTACAAAAAAAAAAAGTATTTACAATAAATATTTTTTTTAATTAATTAAGTTTTAGATATTTAAACTATATAAATAAATAGAAATTGGTTTTGTTCAAATCTATAGTATTAATAGGCTAGACGATTGCTTGTGACCGATGTTTTGTTCTACCGTTTCATCCCGATTTTGACCAAACGTATAGTATTTTAAAGGTATTTCTTTTCAGCTGTCCACCAGATTTACAAATTTTTAAATTTTTTCCTTTGTTTTGAGTAAATTGCATTTAAAGTTGCTACTAACACATATGTAAAATTATACATATGCTATGTGTGTTTTATTAAATTTGTTAATGTGTTTGTAAATGAGTTTGTTATCTTCATTCACAATAATAAGAAACCATAAAAGTGTTGGTGCGTGAATTGGTTGAAAAATAAAGCTCCCTAGAAATAGCACCCGAATTTCTAGCGGTGGAATCTGCTAGCTTTTATAAATGGCTTAAGATTTTAAAACTTTTTTTTTAAATTTTTGTTAAATTATTTTCTGAATATATAACATGTAGAGAGTGTTGCTTTAAAATTTCAAGTAAATCGGAGCAAAACTAGCGAAGATATCAGCTCTCAGACGGTATATCGTATAGAAATCAGTTTTTAAAAAACTTTAAATCGATTTTTGAAGTCCGCGAACATCATATCTCAAAATCTACATGACCAATCCTTTTGAAATTTTATACACTATTTCTACACATAAATCACCAGGTAATCAGAATGAATTTTATTGTTATTATTTTTTCTCATTTTTTAACAACAAATTCACCGAAATTTTTTAGCAAAAATCGTGTTTTTCACTTCAAAATGTTGTCAAAAAAAAAAAAAAAAAAAATTAAAAAACTATCTGATTACCTCGGGAATATTTCACATTTTAAACGCATTTCGATTTTTTTATTTTACAAGATCCGGTAAAAAGTTATGATGATCACCGTAAAACAATCTTTTTTTGACGAGCCTCCGGAGGTTCTCTGCCACGGACTTATTTATCAAAAATTTTAATTGAATCTTTTTCCAAAGATACCTTAAATGTTATAGTATAACATGTATATGAAATAAATAATCCAGCTTTATTAATATCTTAAAAAAATCATGAAAATACGCCTTTTTTACCTTTAAAACCTTACCCCCACCCCCTTAATTGTATGTCCACAAGTGTATATTACTCAGTTGTGTAACAAAAATCGTGTTTTCACTTCAAAATGTTGCCAAAAACAAAAAATAAAAAAATCAAAAAAAACTCTCCCTGATTACCTCGGGAAATATTTCACCTCTTAAACGCATTTCGATTTTTTTTATTTTACATGATCCGGTAAAGAGTTATGATGTTCACCGTAAGACAAGTGTCTTTCGAAGCGCCTCCGGAGATTCTCTCGGACTTATTTATCAAAAATTTTAATTGAAACTTTTTTCAAACATACCTTAAATGTTATACTATAACGTGTATATGAAATAAATAATCCAGCATTATTCATATCTTTAAAAAAAAAATCATGAAAATATGCCTTTTTAAACTTTAAAACCTTCGCCCCACCCCCCTTAATTGTATGTCCACAAGTGAAATGAAATGAAAAACAAAAAAAAAAACAAAAAAACTTTCCCTACATTAACTTGTTAAAACTATGCCTTATTGAAACTTAATTTCATAACAGAAATAAATTTATTAATTTTTTTTTAATTTGGACTCTATTGACCTACTTTATTTATTAGTTATTCAAAGAAAAAAAAAAAAAAAAAAAAAAACTGCATATTAAAAATATTCTATACCACATTTCCTTGTGCGAACGACATCGTCAACGTCACGTCACGTCAAAGTCGTCCCATTAGCATTGATACATAAATAAATATAGAACAAAAGCTAAAATATAATTCACTACAAGTTGCTTAATGTAAATAAATAATAATAAAAAAATTAAAATAAAACTAAAGCTGCCTTCTTGCTGCTTATCAATTTTTAATTTTTATTTTGCTTAATTTTAATGCGTTGCATTAATTTTTTTTCTCTTTAAATTGAAAGTTTTTTTTTTTTTGTAATTTTTGTTTTGCTCGTCTGGGTAGTTTTTTTATTTATTTGTTTATTTTTTTTTTTTGTTAAGACGTAATATAACTAATCATTAGATTCGTATAAATTTGTCTGTAAATGAAACATTGAGCTATAGAAAGAAGTAAACAAAAATAATATGAAAATTTGTGTCAATACGTATTATGGTTAAAGAACAGTTTACAAGATTGAATTAGAGTAAGAAACGGCTTTAAGATTAGATTAGGAAAAAATAACACCAGACGAGCAAAACAAAAATTTATTAAAAAAAACTATAAATTAAAAAAAAAATCTATATATGAATCCAACAATGTTACCATGTATAATAGACGAAAAATCGCATATAAAATATCTTCTATATAAACTTACGTTCATCACTGACTTGCTGATTCGATGAATGTATAACGGTCTACGTATATTTTTAATTTAAGCATACAAAACAAACAAAAAATTGAAAATGCACGGACATTCGATTGTTTTTAATTAAAGCAAAATTGCGCAAAAAACAAAAAGCGCAAAAACGTAAAATTACAAAAAACACAAAATCGTAAAAATATAAAAACGCAAAGGCGCAAAATCGAAAAAACGTAAAATCACAAAAATGCAAAATCGTGAAAACGTAAGACCCCAGAAACCCAAATCGCATATAAAAATTAATATCAGATTAAAAGGTTTTTTTTTATTTTTTTATATTTTTTTTTTTTATATTTTTTTTTAAAGGTTTTAATTCTACAATAAACCAGTTTATCACAGTCCACTTTATTTTTTGAAAAGGGTACTTTTTTTCCTAAAAAACGCTAAAAAAAAAGTACTTGCGATACAAATTTATTTATTCGAATAAGTAATTATGAATTCATTTTATTGCTTTATTAATTCATTGGTGACATAATAATAGCTTTTAACGAAAACAACTGAGATAATTATAGACCAACCATAGCCTATACCATGTGTTCAAAGAATGGGTCTTATTACCAACTAATCGAATAATCAAAATAAGCATAAGGGGGATTTCATGTCAAGTGCACTAACTTTTGAAACTGATGTCTTCCGATCGAGATGAAATTTTTTTTTTTTTTCATAAGAAAGCTTAGGATTTTTCCTTTAAGAGCTTTTTGGTCGCTTAGTGGGATGAAAGTGGGATATCTATCAAAATAAATGTTTTGAATTTATTCCTATTTGTGTGTAAAACCTTACAAATAAAACTTATACTGAGAAACTAGACAAATTAGCCTTTTCGAAGGTATGTAACATACCTTCATAACATAACAGAAGAGAATGGTTATCTGTAACCTGAAAGAGTTATTTGCAACATTTCAATCTGAACACGAGGATGTTAGAATTGGCTTCACGAAATTAACCCAAATGAGGCCAAAACATTGCGTTTTGGCAGAAAGCAGCGGAACTCACACAGTATGGGTTTGCATTTACCATGAAAATGTTAAACTGATGTTGAAGTAAATCAACTTAAAGTATTTAACAGATGATTCGGCAGAACATTTACACGATTACCTCGATTGCCTTAAATTGACTATGTGTCCTAATGCAACAACTTCTTGCCACTTAGGTGAATGTACCAATTGCCCGAAAACCACATTCATCAAAGAAAATTTAATCAACTCTTTAGATCGAGAATCTATAGAGGAGGTCAAATTTGATTCTTGGATTAAGACTAACAGATACACATTGAAAACAATCATTTTAAATGTAGTTGATTTTGTGGAAGAAATGTGTACAGGATTGCTAAACTTGAGAACCCATGACTTTTTAGTCATAGAGCAATGGTCATTCTTCATGGTCATGATTTGAAGATACATTTGAAGTCTGGTGAATTCGTCATTTCATATGATTTCACAGAAAACTATAAATATGTTCTTCAGGATGCCATACAAGCATTCCACTTCAATAACGACCAAGCAACTATATTCACAGTAGTTATTTACTACATGAAAGATGAAAAACGGAAACACAAAAGTATGGCAATCATATCCGACGATTTAAAACATGATACCGTTGCAGTTTATGAGTACCAGAAGAGAACACTAAAATTTCTAAAATCTAAATTTACAGTAAAGAAGGTATACTAGGTTTCGGACGGAGCTCGTCAACATTTTAAAAACAAAAGTAGCTTGGCAAATCTTATGGCCCATGAAAAAGATTTTGGAATGCCAGCTGAGTGGCATTTTCATCCTACTGCTCATGGTAAAGGAGCATGTGATGGTATTGGAGCAAACCTTAAAAAGAAATGCAGCAAAGTATAGCCTCCAGTGCTCTCATCAAGATCGCATCTTAGATGCGACTGCTTTATTCCATTGGGCAAAGAATTATTGTAAAGAAACTAAAGTAGTTTTTAGTAGCAAAGAGGATCATCAGGAAACATTGAAAACACTGAAGAGCAGATTCGATGCTGCAGTAACAATCGATGGCACCGCTCAATACCATGCTTTTATACCGCTTGTCGATGGAAGACTCAAGTTGAAAAAGTTTTCTGCCTCTTTTCAATGCGATTTCTTTCCAAAGCCAACAAATAAACCAGCAGCGAAATCAACAGCTGAACCTAGTAACACCAAGAAAGGATTGACAAAAAAACGCAGTAAATAAAGGCGACAAAAAAGCTGGATGAAAGACTGGGTATTTAAAAATTTACAAGACTTAAATACTTCATCAGCTACAATAAATTAAGTATAACAAGTAAGAAAATTATAGTCGGTCTAGACCGACTATATGATACCCTATACCATGCGTTTAGAAACCCTATCTCTTAGGCCCAACTAACTGGACATTGAAAATAAGCAAAAATCAAATTTGAGTGGGATTTTTATTAATTTTTTTGGCTGCAGATATGAAAAAGTTCATATCGGATGCTATATCTATAAAGGGACTAGGTCCAAAAATGGACCGATCCTGATCATGTTTGGTAAAGTCTCTTGTATTTTGCAAAAATATATGCAAACAAAATTTGAGAAGAATCAGTGCAATATTTGTGTTTTTAATAGATTTAAGTGAAGATCGGGAAGCAGCTCTATATGGGGTCAAAGGGAGCATTTTTGGACTACTCATTAGTGGATGTAATGAAGGCATACAAACCCAATTTGAATAAGATCTATATGACAATTTGGATCTTATGGCAATTTATGTCGATTTCATATGGGTAATTTGTATGGGGGCTAGGTCTGAACATGGACCGATTCTCACCTATTTCAATAGCGTTCATCCCATGGCCGATAAAAGCTTATATACCAAATTTCATCAAAATATATTCATATTTGCGACCTGCAGTTTGATTACAAGCTTTACATGGACACACAGACTGACGGACGGACGGACGGACGGACGAACGGACGGACGGACGGACGGACGGACGGACATTGTTAAATCAACTCAGAAAGTGATTCTGATTCGATAGGTATAATTAAAGATGGGTCTAGGTCAAATATTTTTGGTTGTTACAAACAGCAGCACAAAGTCATTATACCCAAACCACATAGTGGTATAGGGTATAAAAATAGTTATGATATATGTACATGGATCTAATGCAATTAAGATTAAATTTTAATAAATTATTTATCTTTTTATTTTTAATATTATTATTATTATACATTAATTTAATTATTATTAAAAATAAATAAAAAAATAATAATTTTTCAACATTTCTATAGAAAAAAAGCGATTTTTTTCCTGAGGTTAACATATTCTGGGTATTACAGTATCGAGGGTATAAAATTTTAGTTGGGTATGTTATATACCTTCGGAAAGTTTAGTTTGTCTAGTTTCTCAGTATAAGTTTTATTTGTAAGGTTTTAGACACAAATAGGAAAAAATTCAAAATAGTGCATTTCTGAAAAATTGAAAAACCGTTGTCTTGAGTTACAAAACATTTATTTTGATAGATATCCCGCTCCCATTCCACTAAGCGACCAAAAAGCGCTTAAAGGAAAAATCTTAAGCTTTCTTATGAAAAAAAAAATGCCCTTTTTTAAAAAAAAAAGGCAAAAAAATGCTTTAATTTAGCAAAAAAAAAGTCTACAAATTTTATTTTTTTTTTAAACTATTTTTTTCCGAAATATTGAAGAAATAGCTATCTAAACTCTTTGGGAGAAAATTTTCTAAGAATAATAGGTAATTAGTTACATGGATGAGAAAAAACACCTGTTTGGCCAAAATGTCAAATTTTGATACCCTCTAACTCAGAGAGATCTATACCGATCTTGTTGAAAAATTGTGTCTAAACTACTATCCAATAGGACTATGCAAATTTCATTCCGAGCGGAAGACATCGGTTTCAAAAGATGGTGCACCTGATATGAAATCCCCCATATACTAAATTTGAGTGATTTTGTTATTATTTTTTTTGCCTATGGATATGAAAAAGTTCATATCGAAAATTAAATCGATACTGACCAAATTTGGTAAAGGCACATGTTTTTGGCAATTTATTTATAAAACATATTAGACCAAAATCTATGCAGTATTTTGGTTTTTTAATAAATTTAAGTGAAGATCGGGAAGCAGCTTTATATGGTTGCTATGACTACGAATTGTCCTACAGGGTTCATTATGGACTAATGATTAATTGATTAATAAACACACACTAACCAAATCTGATCAAGATCTATATTATAATTTTGATTTTTATGAGGACTAGGTGTGAACATGCACCGATTTTCACCAACTTCAATAGCGTTCGTTCTATGACCGATGAAAGCTTATATATATACCAAATTTCATCAAAATGTATTCATATTTATGACCTGCAGTTTGATTACAAGGTTTATATGGAGACATAGACAGACAAACGGATATAGCTAAATCGACTCGGAAAGTGATTTTGAGTAGATGGGTATACAAAAAATGGGTCTTTGTCAAATATTTTTGGTAGTTACAAACATTAGCACAAACTCATTATACCCTAACCACATAGTAGTATAGGGTATAAAAAAATATTATTAGTTGCTAATAGTTGCAACCATTAGCTTCAGCACATATGTATATTATTACGCTTTGAAGAGATGGCCTCATGTGGGGAAAGACCGGCAAAGGTTTAAAAATGAATTTATTTATTTTTTATTTCCTGTTTATTCAAGAATGAAATATATATATATAATAAACTGCCTTAGCGTCACTTCTGCATTATTGAGGCGAGCTGGCAAAATATATATAAATTCACAACTTTTTATTAATAAAGACATATAAAATTATTTGTATATCAAATTTGCAATAGTTGAAAATTTTTTGAAAGAAAATTAGAAAATATGAAAAGCTTTTTTTAGATTAAAATAAAATAAAACAAGTAAGAAAATTATAGTCGGTCTAGACCGACTATACGATACCCTATACCATGCGTTTAGAAACCCTATCTCTTAGGCCCAACTAACTGGACATTGAAAATAAGCAAAAACCAAATTTGAGTGGGATTTTTATTAATTTTTTTGGCTGCAGATATGCAAAAGTTCATATCGGATGCTATATCTATAAATGGACTAGGTCCAAAAATGGACCGATCCTGATCATGTTTGGTAAAGTGTCTTGTATGTTGCAAAAATATGTACAAACAAAATTTGAGAATAATCAGTGCAATATTTTTGTTTTTTAATAGATTTAAGTGAAGATCGGGAAGCAGCTCTATATGGGGTCAAAGGGATCATTTTTGAATTACTCATTAGTGGATGTAATAAACGCATACAAACTCAATTTGAGTAAGATCTATATGACAATTTGGATCTTATGGCAATTTATGTCGATTTCATATGGGTAATTTGTATGGGGGCTAGGTCTGAACATGGACCGATTCTCACCAATTTCAATAGCGTTCATCCCATGGCCGATAAAAGCTTATATACCAAATTTCATCAAAATATATTCATATTTGCGACCTGCAGTTTGATTACAAGCTTTACATGGACACACAGACGGACGGACGGACGGACGGACGGACGGACATTGTTAAATCAACTCAGAAAGTGATTCTGATTCGATCGGTATAATTAAAGATGGGTCTAGGTCAAATATTTTTGGTTGTTACAAACAGCAGCACAAAGTCATTATACCCAAACCACATAGTGGTATAGGGTATAAATAGTAAAAAATTCAAGATATGCCAAGCTTTGTTTTGCTCTTTTGTACACTTTTCATACTTTAATTAACATACACTTTTTTTTTAATTTGTAACTCTGAGTAATATATTACCAATTCGTGCACAAATATCACAATATGGAATTTTCTTTGATAAAATGTGCGATTATCACAAATTTGGTATTTCTTTGATAAAATTTGCGATTATCCCAAATTTGGTATTACACAAAGTATAATGATCACTTTCAATCTGTACAACTGTGATCAATCCAATTAGAAAATTAATTAAATTTATAATTCTTAATTTTTTTTAAAAAAAAAAAAACTTTAATTTATACTTCTCAATGGCTATGGCGACCAGTGAAATTAATTCCGATCGGCCTAAAATTTCACATATATATTAATTACACATCTACTGCGGGAGCGTCTACTAAGAGCCAAAGTTCAATTGGGTGATTAACAAAAAATTAAAAAATTCTTTACAAACTGATTTTAAATAAGAATGGAGAGTATTACATTCGTAGTAGCACCCTTGCAAGGTTTACCAATTCCGTTTAATGTGTGAAAATTATAATTTCTTTAGAAAAATTTATGTTTTATGTGATAGTTGGGAATCTTGTAAAAACGTAAACACGAAGTGCACAGTGGGCAGGCGGAAGCAAAGAAACAGTAGAAAACAAGTCTAGAGAACTCTACCTATTCATGGGTTAACCACCTAAGTGAAGGTGGGCTAAGTAAGCCATCAAATTCATTAATGGCAACGCTGAAATCGTGTGATGCAATATTTTTAAAAATAAGTGGCGAAAAATTGTTGCTTACAAGCGCATATTATCGAAAACATTTGTTAGGACATTGAAGCAAATGAAGAAGTGAAAATCTTTTTTCTAAATTTAGAATGTAGTTTAGAATATGGTACTAAATGCCGAAATTGCTTAAAATATCAACAGACGAAAGAGAAAATTTACTAAAATAACAATGCAGTAAAAAACCATTTAGTAATCTTAATCTAAAGTACCGAACAATGGCCTTTAATTTTTTTTTTTAAATATTTAGTGAATATAAAATAAATTAAAAAATTTATAAAAATTAAATTTTTTTTGCTAACAAATAAATTGGGGCGAAAAATAGTCAATTGTTCCACTGTTATGTTTATGTGTACGTTTGAGAACTGGAAATTATTAGCCAATAGGAACACAGTTTGCGTGACGTCAGAGTGCCTACATGCGCAGAAAATTTCAATTTTGTCTGCGTTAGGGCGTAATCTTCATTTTATCACTTTTGGCAGAAATTAATATTAAAACAAATCGAGTGTTCGATTATTTTCAAAGTCAGATATTAGAAAAGCTATCCAAAAAATTTTCATATCACTTGTATGGTTATTTCTAGGCTTTCTAAGGTGTAAAGCCATCTTCGAAAGTAAAAATAAAAATCAATTGATAAGACCAGATTCACAAGTTATCCGTCAAATAACACAGTGCAACAGCCATTCTGGGGGTTGAGAAATACCAAGTGAGGGTGAAAGTACTAGGCCAGTATAGTAAAGGGTTTGGCGTTCTCAGGCCAAACTTTTTTTTGTGACCTTTTATATTTTTTCCTTATCTTGCTTAGTTTTTCAGCTAAAACTCAAGAAACAATGATGATTTCTCATTTCATTCTTCAGCAAATAGCTTCCGCAAATCAAGTTGGACTAATCTTATTGAATGAAATCTTCAAAAATTTGCCATTTCCCCATTTTTAAACTCTTTCTTTTAACTCATACTCTCTATCTGTCTGTCTGTCTGTCTCATGCAATTAATCTGAAACTTGGTCCATTGTCTGGTTGTGACTATAGCTTAATTTTGGGGTAGTCACACACAGTCACGCATAGTTATGTACAGTCACGGAGTGATTTAAAGCCCATTTCCCCTCATCCGATCCAACTGAAACTTGCTGTAAAAAAGATTAACTTTGACATAGTCACGCACAGTCACGGAGTGACTTAAACCCATTTCCCCTTATCATATCGATGTGAAACTTGATCGATAGACTTTAAGATAGCCACGCATAGTCACGCACAGTCACGGAGTGATTTAAACCCCATTTCCCCTCCAATCAATCTGAAACTTGATCCATAGACCTGCTGTGACCAAAGATCAATTTTAAAATAGTCATGCAAAGTCACGCAGAGTCACGGAGAGATTCAAAACATATGCATAAGGCAAGAAAGAGTTTTAATAAAAACTTTGTTATTATGGGCTAGATTGTTTTAAATAAATATTTTGACTATCGTGACGTATTCAGGGGGTACATCAGTATTTTTTTATTCTATTTTTTAATCTTATATATTAAAAAAATGTATGAAAAATAAAGTCATTCCGTCTGGCCGATTTCCTTCATTTTTTTTTTTTTAATGAAAGGTATTTAGACACAGATATGACATCAATCATTTAAATTTACTCAGCTACCACCTGACTGAAGTTATTCGCAAACGCGATTCTTCCTTGTACATTTCTTATGGGACACATTCACTCAAGCAATTCGAATTCTCATAGCTCCTCTTCCAATGAATGGATCTTGATCGTTTCACTCTCAGAACACTCAGTGGATCAAGCTCTTTCTTTTAAATTCGTTGAGCTTGGGGAAAGTTATGCGTGCACAATTAACTTTACATTATACAACACGAAAGTTAACGTTCAGACTTCATTACAATAATTGCATAACACATACCCTGTGTTGAATTGTGAATTGCCAAAAATTTTAATAAAGGGTGATTTTTTAGCTATTATCTTTTTGGCAACACTGGTTTAAACAGCTGACGTACGTTTCGTGTTTTGTTTCATTGTCAAACATTTTCAGTTTGGTCTATAATTTAACCATGAATCGTCTTACAAACGAACAACGCTTGCAAGTTATTGAATCTTATTATCAAAATGCGTGCTCTGTTAAGAAAGTTCATCGCGCGCTTCTTCCATTCTATGGTCAGTTTAATCGACCCACTGAAGCGGCTATTCGGGCTATTGTGACTAAATTTCGCACCAAATTTACATTGTTGGACATTAAACCACCAACACGCTTACGTAGAGTTCGAACTGAAGAAAATATCGCAGCTGTATCGGCCTGTGTTAATGATGACCATCAAATACACAAGGGAACAATGGTTCTGTTGATTAAGAACTGAATATTGTTTTTAAGGTTATTTGGGACGCTGAATCCAAATCTGCCCTTGGTTTTTTTCTATCAGCTCGACTTTTCGAGATATACCGTTATGTTCAAAATTAAGGCACTTCCGCTACATATATTGGAATAACTTGAAAACGGTTCACCATATTAAATTAAAAAAAAAATCCGAAACTCGCAAACAATATTCTCTTAAAGCCGTGCTTACTTTGTTTTTAAATTTTCCAAGTAGTTTTAGAGATATCGTTCAAGTTTTGAAAAAAAAATTAAAATTTTTTTAAAAAAAAACATTTTTTTTGTTCTTTAAAAATTCCTAAAAAATAAAAATGGGACAAAAATCACAGTTTTGGTCTACAAACAGTTAGTTAAATATATTTCGAATAAAATGAGCTTTATTTCATTGCAATCGGTGCACAACTTTTGATTTTGTTCACGATTTACTGAATTGATATAAATCGCGATTTCCATACAAAAAAACCATTTTCTAATGTGTAAGTGTTTGTATGTAATAAGTTAGTTTTTTATGATTCTAAGAATTAAAAAAATTAAGTAATAAAAAAAGATTATTTCATTTGTATGGTTGCGGTAGCAAACTCATAACGCCTATAAATTTTATTGTCCCTTTATGACACCTAGTCAGTTCACAGTCAATTAAAGAGAAAAAAGAAAAGTCCACTTGTTTTTATTGATGTGTGGTTTACCGTTGGTAACGGATGATTTTTTAAAGAAATTCCCCTGAACACATGTGTTCATTCATAAGTGACTGTCAATAAAATTGTGGATATAATTTTTTTTGGTACTTCAGTAAAAAACTACTAAGTATTTATATGGGTTCATTCAACCAATTTTTCTCATTCAACAAGTGTTTACGAAAGCGAAAAGTATAACGACAAAAAATATAAATCATTTTACATTGAACATTTAATCAGTCAACACAAAAAAGTTCAATTTTGTTCCCGTGTGTTATTTATTGAAAATTGTGTTACTTTGATATATACTTCAAAATTGTGCAATGGCTACGTCAAGAAACACCTGTAAAATCAATCCGAACTATTTTTGTAACATATGTGGCGAATACACGTTTATAAAAAATAGAAAAAGTGTGTCAGATTTTATTAAAAAAATTTATTTTGACTACTTCGGATTTACCATGGAAACCCGTGACAAGTACTGGATTCCTAATACTGTATGTAAAAACTGTGTAGAGTATTTAAGGTTATGGGCAAACAAGCAACGGACCCACTTCAAGTATAAAACACCAATGATCTGGCGGGAACCTTCGAATCATTATGATGATTGTTATTTTTGCGCTGTCAACATAACAGGCATTAATAAAACAAACCGGTCTAAATGGATTTATCCTAACGTGTTGTCTATTACCCAACCAGTCCTGTACTCTAGTGAGGATTCAGAACCACAACCATCTACATCTACACACAATTTCCACGACTTACGACAAAATGTTCCTTCACCAATTTCTGAATTTGGATCAGATGACTTGCATTTAGATATTTCTTCTGAACGCGAGCAATTTAATCAGGAGGAGCTTAGTGATTTAGTGAGAGACCTTGGACTTTCTAAAAAAGCATCTGAAATTCTTGCTTCTCGATTAAAGCAAAAAAATCTGTTAACCCAAGGAACAACAATTTCATACTACCGTAACAGAGAAAAAAACTTACTTCCATTCTTTTCCGAAGACGATGAATTTGTTTATTGTTCAGATGTTCCTGGTTTAGTAACAGCGATGGGATTAGAGGAGTATGATCCAAATGACTGGCGACTATTTATAGATTCTTCTAAACGCAGCCTAAAATGTGTACTTCTGCATAACGGTAATAAATTGGGTTCGTTGCCCATTGCACATTCAACTAAAGCTAAAGAAGAATATTCTACAATTGCCTCAGTTATAAATAAAATAAAGTACAACGAACACCGCTGGCTAATTTGTGTGGATCTAAAAATGGTGAATTTTCTTCTAGGCCAACAAAGTGGCTATACAAAATATCCGTGTTTCATTTGTTTATGGGATAGCAGAGCCAGATCTGAACACTGGAGTAAGAAAGACTGGCCTTCGAGGGAAGCTATGGTTCCAGGAAACCACAATATAGTTAATCAACCACTTGTGCCCAGGGATCGCATAATACTGCCACCTCTCCATATCAAGCTAGGACTTATGAAACAATTTGTCAAAGCTCTCAACAAGGACGGTGATTGTTTTAGATATATCAGTAAAAAGTTCAACAATTTGAGTTCGGAGAAACTGAAAGCTGGCATTTTTGATGGCCCTCAAATCAAAAAATTAATCAATGATGAAAATTTTAGTAATTCCATGACAGATATTGAAAGAAATGCTTGGAATGAATTTGTTTGGATAGTGCGCAATTTCCTGGGAAACAAAAAGGGTGAGCACTATTCGGACCACGTGGATAACATGTTGTCACATTTCAAGCAGCTTGGTTGTAATATGAGCATTAAGGTGCACTACCTACACAGTCATTTGGATTGTTTCCCTGAAAATCTTGGAGACTTCAGTGAAGAACAAGGTGAACGTTTCCATCAAGATATCCGCACTATAGAGGAGCGGTACCAGGGTCACTGGGATAAGCATATGATGGCGGACTATTGCTGGAGCATTAAAACAAATCCCTCTAAACAAGGTTATTTAAGAAAATCTTATAAAAGAAAATTTTTCGATGAGTTGTAATTACATTGTAATATTTGTGTATTAAAATTTTTTATTTTTCTTTAAAATTCTCTTTTTGTGTTAAATTAAAAAGTATAGCTGACCATAAAAATGAAATAATCTTTTTTTATTACTTAATTTTTTTAATTCTTAGAATCATAAAAAACTAACTTATTACATACAAACACTTACACATTAGAAAATGTTATTTTTGTATGGAAATCGCGATTTATATCAATTCAGTAAATCGTGAACAAAATCAAAAGTTGTGCACCGATTGCAATAAAATAAAGCTCATTTTATTCGAAATATATTTAACTAACTGTTTGTAGACCAAAACTGTGATTTTTGTCCCATTTTTATTTTTTAGGAATTTTTAAAGAACAAAAAAAATGTTTTTTTTTTTTAAATTTTAATTTTTTTTTCAAAACTTGAACGATATCTCTAAAACTACTTGGAAAATTTAAAAACAAAGTAAGCACGGCTTTAAGAGAATATTGTTTGCGAGTTTCGGATTTTTTTTTTAATTTAATATGGTGAACCGTTTTCAAGTTATTCCAATATATGTAGCGGAAGTGCCTTAATTTTGAACATAACGGTATATCTCGAAAAGTCGAGCTGATAGAAAAAAACCAAGTGCAGATTTGAAATCAGCGACCTCAAATTAGTAAAAATTTGCTATAAATTTCAAATCAACACAAAAAAAGTTCAATTTTGTTCCCTTGTGTTATCAACAACGTGGAACATTTTGCGGAAGGATTTAGGTGTGCAGCCTTTCAAAATACAGCTGGTGCAAGAATTGAAGCCGAACGACCTACCGCAACGTATAATTTTTGGTGAATGGGCTCTTGGAAAGTTGGCCGAAGATCCACTTTTTTACCGAAAAAATGTGTTCAGCGACGAAGCTCATTTTTGGCTCAATGGGTACGTAAATAAGCAGAATTGTCGATTTTGGAGTAAATATCAGCCAGAAGCATTGGAAGAGTTACCAATGCATCCAGAAAAAGTCACAGTTTGGTGCGGTTTATGGGCTGGTGGCATCATTGGACCGTACTTCTTCAAAGATGATGCGAATCGTAACGTGACTGTGAATGGTGAGCGCTACCGAGAGATGATATCCAACTTTTTTTTTGCCCAAAATGCAAGAACTTGACTTGCATGACATGCGGATTCAACAAGACGGTGCCACATGCCACACAGCACGCGCAACAATGGACTTATGGAGAGGCGAGTTCGGAGAACATTTTATTTCACGTTCGCGACCGGTCAATTGGCCGCCTTGATCGTGCGACTTAACGCCTTTAGACTATTTTTTGTGGGGTTATGTTAAAGCTCATATCTATACAGACAATCCCGCATCAATTGACGCATTGGAAGACAACATCGAAGCATTTATTCGTGAGATACCGGCCGAAATGTTGGAAAGAGTATGCCAAAATTGCACTAAGCGGATGGACCATTTGAGGCGCAGTCACGGTCAACATTTGCATGAAATAATCTTCAAACATTAAATTATATGGACCGTACTATCGATTCAAATAAAGATTTCATGAATTTTTCTCAATTTTATGTGTTTTTTTTTTTGGAAAACATTCCTATAGCTCTTAAAAAATCACCCGTTACCTTTAGTTGGCATACAAGGTGGCCCTTATTTCTGTGTGTTCAACAAATATTTATAATGAAATAAACTCAATGAATTAAATAGATTAAAAAACATTGAAAGAAAGAAATTAAATGATAAAATAAAATTTCCTGGGCTGGGCTCTGCTAGTATTAATAAAAATTATTTAAGGATTAACTACAACTTTACTGAAGAATGAAATCAGAAATCATCAATGGTTATTGAGATTTAGCTGAAAAACTAAGCACACATGTATCAAGATAAACAAAAAATGTAAAAGGTCTGAGAATGTCAAACCCTTTCGAGATTTAACTATACTTTCCTAGTACTTTTATCCACTTTCTTACAATTACAACAATAACAAGAACAACATATGAAAAATCAGTTTTTTTAATTTTCTATTAAATCTCGGGACTATGAATTGTTTTTTTTATCATTTTAAATAGCAACCTGCTCAGAATGATATTGAAACTTTGTCACTAAAAATGAGCAACTCAGCAGACCCATTGAGAATGTCATCGTGATTTTCACAGACGGACAGACGGACAGACGGACAGACGGACATTGCTATATCAACTGTTCTTGTTATAAGGATCAAAAACATATTTATATTATATTTTATGGGCTCCAGATTTTTTATTTTTTTAATGGAGGTATAATTAGTTGAATTTAAAATTTTTAAATTTATAATTTTTGTTTTTAATTTATACCTCTCAATATGTTCAGTGGCTATGGCGACTCTAAGGACGAACATAAACATTTATTTTAGAAGAGCTCGCTTTTAAACAAAAAAAAAAATTATTCGAAAATGTCGACTCAATAAATTCGCTTTACAAAAATCTGGCAAATATTGCAAATGTGATTAATTGGATATCTCTGCATTTCAAAGTTAGTTTTTTACTACAGGTAATTTTGTTTAGTAGAGATTCATTTTTAGAAAGGAGCTACTAATTCTTTTTATTTTAAAAAGGTATTTATATCTTTTTATAGTTCTTTTTTAACAAATCTTTAATATTAATAGGCTAGGCGATTATTTTTGACCTATGTTTTGTTCTACCGTTTTATCGCGATTTTGACCAAACGTATATTATTTGAAAGGTATTTCTTTTTAGCCGTTTTGCAGATTTACAGATTTTAAAAAATTTTCCTTTGTTTTGGAAAAATCGCATTTAAAATTGCTATTAACACATACATAAAATTATACATATGCTATGTGTGTTTTATTAAATTTGTTAATGTGTTTGTTAATGAGTTTGTTATCTTCATTCACAATAATAATAAACCATAAGAGTGTTGGTTTGTGAATTGGCTAAGTTGATAAAGAAAGCTGCCCAGAAATTGCACTCAAATTTCGAGCGCTGAAATCTGCTAGTAGATATTAAATGATGTAAAGTGTTAATGAAATTATCTTGCTAATAATAAAAAGATCATAAATAATAATTTAAATAATTTCATAAATAAAATTTTTGTAAAATTCCTTAAATAATAATTTAATTTAATAAATAAATTTTTTTTTAAATTCCTTAAATGCACTCTCTTCTATCATTGCTGATATTAATGCAAAAAATATTAATCTATAACAATAGTTTTATTTTTTTTTTGCCTTTCTAAGAATTAATTTTTAACAAATTGTATTTTGCTAAACTCTGAACTCAATTTGTCTAATAATTATTTTTATAATAATAAAATCGAGCTACAACACAAATAACTGCGATTAGAAAAATGTACATTTAACAAATTATATGAGGCGCATATAGTTTTAAATCTCACAATTATATTACTTTTTTGCATCGGATTTAAAACTGTAGAATTGATTGATAACACAGCGGTGTTCCCAAAGGAAAAAACTAAATTGATAATTAATAATTGATAATTGGGAAAGTCATATGTTTTGAATTTATATGACAGCAACGGCCAACGAGAATAATGTCAAAAAGGTGATTAATAAGTGGAGGTTCTTAAACGATTAGAAAATAAATATTCAAATTATCACCGTATTAAAATTTGTTTTTGTATAAAAAAATAAAAAACTTAATAGTATTGTGATAGATAGAATATTGCTTGTGTTGTGCTTTGCTGCCTCTTCATGCTTAAAGCACTTGTCTAGCTGTAAGTATGATTATCTTTTCATCTTCTGCTTTCAGCTTCTTTTCAGCACATTGAGAACTTCTTATAAACTGTCTGTTACGTGTGAACAGCATAGTCACCGTCTCATTGTCATTATCAGTGTCATATGATGGCACTACTTTTCTCCATGGTATTCAAAACATCAGCTGCCAGTGCGGTTTTTTTTTTTGTTTTCTATTCGGAATATGGCTATAAGCTCTGTCTGCTGCAAGCCAGAATATAAGAAACACTTCAAATTCAAAATTTTATTATAGCTATTTAGTTAAATAAGTGTTTATACATAAGATACGAGTAGATAAAAGGATTAGAAGAAAATGCATTGAATGTTTATAACATTTAGAGGAATGTTAGCTTTTTGCAGTTTTATTTATTTGCAAATACGTTATTCGTATGTAAGCGATTAGACAAATATAATTTTAATAATTTTGTATAACAACAATTTTTAAAAATTATAAAATTTAAAATATTTTGTAGCAGTTCTGCAATTAATCAGTTCCCTATTTAGGAGATTTAGTTCATCACGATAGTCTGTACATTCTTCAACCAGGAAAGTTATCTTGTGGCTCTCGCGCATCTTCCTTTTGTAATGGTGCGATGCTTGTTGGAATATTCCGATTCCGTTTCCCTGAGCCTTAACGGGTCGCACTTGCTGGCATGGGGTCTAGCTCGCCGGATGTGTGGGATCTTGTTAAGACCCAGGGAAACCGCACTACAGATATTTTCACGTGCGATTAGAAAAAACCTGTAATAAACTACGGCATCTTAGAGATGGACGGACATACTTACCCTTAGGTAGGGACTAGATGAAGTACCCCTATTGCCCTCCATACCATGTTACCTGTTATTCCATCTTACTTGGAGATAACCCACTACAAGTAAAAAAGAGTTTGGTTTGGTTAGGTTTCTACATGGGGTTATAAAAAATTCTTTATTTAACTTTAGAAATTCTTAATTCCAATGCAATTTAGCGCAAACAATATTATCGTTAAAAGGTAAATGGTAGTTGTAATTTTTTTTTTAAGCATTTTAATTAAAATTTATATTTAGAAAAATTTCAATTTAAATTTATATTTAGAAAAATATTAATTTCAATTCATTTATACGAAAAATTTTAATTTTAAATTTATATTTAGAAAAATTTTAGATTTAGCTAATTTTATATTTAGAAAATTTTTATATTTAGAAAATTTTTACATTTAGAACAATTTAAACGTAGAAAAATTGTATATATAGCAAAATTTTGTTAATTTAGTAAAATTTTAAATTTAATAAAACTTTTAAACTTAGAAAATATTTATATTTTACAAAAATTTTAATTTGGAGAATTATTTATATTTTGGAAGAAATTAAATAAAAATTACCGCCTTATTGCTGCTGTCGCTGGATGTCGGGGTTGTGTTTTCTGCCGCTGCGGATCTGGACGATGTGGTGGTTGTAGAGATTTTAGTTCTTGTATGGCTTAAGTCTTTAAATTTTTAAATTTTCTTAATATTTTAAGTTTTCCCAAACTGTACATAAGTGCTTTTTTAATTTCTTTAATTGCTTAAACTTTAAATAGTTTTTCACAACTGTACTTATCTGTTTAAATATCTTTAATTTCTTAAATTTATAAACTTATTTAAATTTCACTTAAATCTTAAATTACTTTAATTTCTTGACTTTAAATTTTATCACAACGGTACTTTAGCTTTCTTTAATTTTAAGACTTCACTTATTTTAAATTTCTGAAACTTTAGTTTTTACCATCACCTTTTAACTTCAAAACTTGACTTCAAATTTTATCCCAACTGTACTTTAGTCCTTTTAAGTTTCTTAAATTATATAAACTTATTTTAAGACTTCACTTATTTTAAATTTCTTAGACTTTAAATTTTCAATACTCTGCTTAAGTCTTTTTAAATTTTAAATTTCTTTAATATCTTAACTTTAATTTTCTTTCACAACTGTAATTATGTCTTTTAGTTCTTTGATTTCTTGAACTTTAAAGTGTTTTTCACAACTGTACGTGTCTTTTTAAATTTCTTTAATTTCTTAGATTTATAAACTTATTTTAACTTCACTTAAATTTTAAATTTCTTTAATTTCTTGACTTTAAATTTTGTCACAACTGTACTTTAGTCTTTTTAACTTTCTTAAATTTTATAAACTTATTTTAATACTTTTTTTAAATTTCTTAAACTTTAATTTTTACCATCATCTTTTAACTCCAAAACTTGACTGCCCTAAAACATTATTATTATTGACCAAACCTCACTCATCTTCCTTCATTCATCATTTTAAATGGCATCATTATTTACTGCCACGCCAAATTTTCTTTTTTTCCTCATTCATTAAAAGATAACACCTGTTTTGCAAAAAAAAAAAAAAAAAGATCGCAACCAACTCATTTACTTATCCATGTAGATCAGTGGTGGCCGTCGAGAGAATTGAGTTAGTAACAGTGTTTATCAGCATGTGTTAGTTATACTACACTGATCGAAATCCATGGACGTAACGCAATGCCGATATTAAATGTGTTTGTGTAGATTTTTTATGAATATTTATATGAATGACTAAAAGGGAAAATAGTTAAGTTCACGAAGAATATGTTAAAATTTTAAACATATATTTTTTTGATTTAAAATTTTAAATCTTACATTCTGAAAATATAAAACAAAATATGAAGAACATTTAATCTTTTGTATCCATAAGTTTGAAGTTTATTAAATCAAATAAGCAAGTAATTCATTTCTTTAAAAAAACTAAAAAAAAATCAAAACTTAAAAAGATAAGAAATTTCAAAGGTTAGTAAGTGGTATGTTACCAAAAACTAAAAAACTTACCGGCCTGCGGTAACTGGATATTTTTTTAATGTTGTCAAACGGAGGCAACATATGTAATTTATAGAAAATGTTTAGTTTATAGCAGATTCAACTGCTTTGCGCAATTTAGTTTATCAAGTCTTCGAAATTTTCTCAACATTATTGGTTTCTTTTAAATAAATATTCTCTGTGTACCTATTTATTAAAAAATATATGAATTTCAAAAGGCAATGCGACATAGTCCTGCTGTGTTCAAAAGCTTTCATAAGACTGAATAAAATTCTTGTTTACTTTTACGCTTTGGTGAGTATTTTTTTTTTCGTTCGGCTGTATACACATAAGAAGCCGAGTACCAGCGTGATTGGTATGGCCTTCACTGATGTAGATCGTTATTTAACCTCTCATTCAGCAATTCACGTTGTCCACATATATACTCACTCATTCATTTCATTCTCTAGGTTTTACCACACGCCCACGTATATTACTAAGAGAGTAGGTGAGTTTAACCAGAGAATGAATTAGCACGCTAACACAATAGCTGGATGGTAGAAAATAAAATACAAAGTGGTTTGACGATAAATTGCAAAACACTTGCACTAGCCTCATTATTGTCATCAAACAAAATTGCTGCAGAAGTCCTTTTATATACTCCGGTGGCTTCCTTTAGTTTTTTGTGCAAATTAAAATCGTCGTGTAAGTTTTGCGATATTTCGATTTCCTGACATAGAACGGTCTGTAGTTCGGATCTCTTTGTTCAATTCCCTCAAGACTTCGTAATTTATACTTTTGGGTTTGCTTCGTTCCAGTCGCAGTTTTCGAAATTTATCTGTCATTCATTCTTCTTTTTTCGTTTTTATGCTGCTTCCTGGCGTGTTCTTCGTAGTCGTGTTTATAATATCTTTGACATTATTCCACACATTTTCTACATCCTCTCCATCGACATCTCCGAATTTATTATTTATTCGTTCCTTAACTTATTGTTTTAGTGATGGATCGCTAAGTTTTCCAATGTTAATTTTGGGTTGTCGTCTCTGTTCGCAAACAAGAGCAAATTATTCGGATATTTGATAGCTGAAGATTGATTGAGATAAGATATGTTGGCCATTTTGTAACAGAAGTGCAACATCGTCTGTTTATTAATATTTTTCCTGAGATAGAACTTACGTGATTTTTATGGCACACATAATCGTCCATCTAAGCAAGCCAGTCCTCGAACTGTGTGTAGATTTCACACCGCATACTCTCTAAAAGGCGGAATAATACCCACACGGCAAAGAAATATTCATACTGAAGAGAATATCGCCGCTGTAAACGAAAGCGTGGAAGAAGATCCCAATTTATCGATTCGTCGTCGGTCGCAGGAATTGGAGCTCTGTGCGTCCAATACGTTGAAAATAATTCGCCAAGGTCTTGGCCTAGACCCGTGTAATATCCAGCTGGTGCAGGAATTAAAGACACGAGACCATCAAATGTGTCGTTCTTTCGCTGATTGGGCTCGAGAGCAGATAGAAACTGATCCATCGTTTTATCGCAATATTTTCAATGAAGCTAGTACCTCACCATGATCAAAGATTTTTCAGGCGATATATGGTTTCAACAGGATTCCTCCGTATGCAATACGGCAACCGCAGCCATCGACTTATTGTAATCAAAATGGACCTGTCAATTGGCCTCCGAGGTCGTGCGATTTGACACCTCTCAATTATTTGGGTTATGCTGATAAACCAGCAACAATTGACGCTTTGGAGGTCAACATTCTCTATGTTATTCGTGAAATACGGCCAGCAATGCAACAACAGCCGCGGTGGCCATATGGCCGAAGTCATTTTCAAATGTTAGTGCCGTTTATGGTGCATAGACCTACTTGGTCGCAGTGCAGGAGCAGATAGCACTCAACCCGTATTGATCTGGCGAACAAAAAAATTTTTTTTATTAAAATTTATTTTTTTTGTGTTATTTTTTACAATTTCATATTCTATCGGGCATAAAAAACACCATTCCATTCCGTTGAAAAATGAAAAACACACTAACTTTATAAATTTGTATATGTAAAATTTGCGGTTTCACCATCTGCATTTTAGCGTTTTTGCGAATTTAGGTTTTTGTGTTTTTGTGATTGTGCAATTTAAAAATTTTTTATTTTTTGTATGCTTAAATTAAAAATATATGTTCAGCATTACACATTCAACATATCAGTGAATCTTACTATACTCCACTGAAGTTTGCAAAGCAATATGCTTCGTCATAGAGGAATCCTTTCAAAACATTTTTAAGACTTTTTAATCTGCTCTATGGGGTTTTTTTGGTCACTACCACTTCTGCATGTTCTTTCAATAGTCAAACGTTCATTGAACCTTTTTATTATACTGTAATTTCAGGATTTCAATATGAACAGATTTCTCTTTATGAAAACGTTATCAGTAAACTAATTTTAAGAAGTCTTCAAATCCTTTTGAGTAAAGAAAAAGGGATATTTTGTGCAGGAAGAAATCATATTAATCTGAACAATTTACATACATATATGGTATATAAAACAGCGTTATTATAGACTCTAAAAATCGCCAATAAGTGTAATTTTACTGACACGTTTGTAAAAAGTTTGTAAATTTCATCCATATTTCACTGGACATGAAATCATTGATTTTCCTCAGCTTGTCAAATCAGGTAGAAATGCAAAGTTTTGAAATATGTTATTAACTTGAGATCATAATGTTATAAAATTTATTTCAAACTTATAACAAACCATTAAAAAACAAAAAGTATAAAATTACATAAAAAATTTTTAATTTTACAACAAGTGGTATTGCAGATTATTTCCGAACGCAGCTGCATCATTTTATAAATAGAAAATCATTAAGTTTGATTTAGCATTTTTCATTTCTAATAGGCATAATAAAAATATGATAAATATGTACCAAATAAATTGTGACAACAAAATAAAAAAAATAATAAAAATGTAATAGAATTCGGTATTTATAATTTTATACCTTAACATCTGTACATAATTGTCTAAATTTTGCCCTCTGACACTGAAGTTTTTCCAGCAGCGATGATATCGAGTTAATTTGGCTCTATTATATACATATATTTGGAATTACATATCTTTGAAATCACTTTTAAAGCTGTACTAATTTAATAAGACCCGTTCATTAGAATATAATAAAATTTGCAATATATTATAATTTATTGTTCTGTCTGTTTATTTATAACTAGCTGTATAACAAATAACATATCTACTTTAGCTATTTTTTCTCTTTTTCTCTCTTTCTCTCCCACTCTGTATATTTCCATACAAAGCTCTTCATGCATTTGCGCAACATGTTATTTGCTTTGTTTTGGTCTTGCATTTTGAATTGCATACAAGAGGTAGTATTTAAAAGCTTTATGTTTTTAGTGCTCAATGGTAGCTGTCAAGTAACGGTACCTTTGAAAGCTTTTACTCTCATGCTCTTTTTGTATTATAATCAAGCTAGGGATGCTGTATGATGCTGTGTGTTTAAGATTAACATTAAGAAGAGCTGCTAGATTTTTATTTATATTTTTCGGACTTAAATGGGGATGCTAAAACAAAGATTTTAGTCAACAGCAAACTTTAAATTGAAACGGTTGTATTAAACGGATGTTTTAATTTTTCTTTGGTGAAAAATAATATTTGAATTTTATTTAAAAAACAACATAATAAATACTAAAAAAAAGTATGAATATTAAAAAAAAAACTGGAAAAAAAAATTATTGAAACAAGAAAATTAATTTTAAGTGTTAATTAAAGTGATAAACTTAATAAAAAAAATAAAAGAATAGCGGATACAAAAATCTTCATTTAAAAGTGGAAATATTACAAAAATATTATTTAAAAAAAGTATATTGTTAACGTACTTGTACTATATTGAAGTTGTCAAATTGTCGGTTTTAATATTTTTTTTAAATCCTTTTCGAAATTATAAAAATGTTATTCTATTTTTCATTAGCCTTATTTTGTTTTCCTTTCACACTTTATTTTCTTTCTTAAAATTATAGTTAAGAGTTCTCTTCATTTTCCTTTTAGTTGTTGTTTTTTTTTCTTTCTATATTATATACCGTTATTATTATTATTTTTTTATATATATTTTACACACATTAAAAAGGCGCCTTTTTAGAATGTAACTAAAACTCTCAGTATTAACGGGGATATAGTAGAGATGGTAATTTGAAATTTACTGGTTGGTACTTACCATCTTGATTGAAAAATTTACTTAAACAAATGCAACATGTTTGTAAAAATCCTTTAGAATATTTTTGTATTTTAAGAGAGATATTCAGGAATTTTAAGAAGAGTTAAATCTTTTGGAAACTGATAGCCAATCCGCTGAAATTGAATTAATCTATAATATTTAATAAAGACAGCGACTATTTCTAATTTTTGTATATTTATCTGCAAAACAGTCAGTTCCATGTGTTTTCTTTCATCTTTTAAATCCAAAATATTTTGTTTTTTTTTTTTAAATATTTCAATTCAAATTTTGAATCAAAAACTTAGTTAATTTTTATTAAGTCAAATACTCGTTTAGTTTAGCTTTGTAATTTTTTAATCTGTTTCTGCACTTCAAAAAGTTTCATTTAAGTCGAGTTTAAAATTGGCTTAAGGGTCGGGTCGTTCTTTCGGTAATAACCTCAAATTTCTAGGCTTAACATATTAAAAGCTATTGGGCTTTTTTAAGGTTCTATAGAGTTATGTATTTTTTTTAGATCGCAAGCTTTCAAATAAAAATTAGAGTTTTCTTATTTAACTTTTTTGCTGCTTTTTTCATCTCACTGTCGGTACTTTGAAACCTATTTGATCGACAATTAAACTTTTGCTAGACAAGATTTTTATATAAAATCATCTACTGACTTTTTCTCTTTAAACTTGTTAGCTTCCGATTGCATCATCTTTCAGCAAAATACCTACAATTTCTATTTTATCTGAGATCGTAGCTTATGCTGCTACGAAGCTTTTTTAAATAACTATGATGGAATCATTAAAAGTGCACCGATTAGTCTTTCGAGAAGAGCTTTTAAAAGCTATGACTTTTAAAATGTTATTTTTTTTAATTTCTAACTGGGCTATTTCGAAGCTCTAGCAATGTAATTATAATACTTTTCAAATGCTTATTGGAATTTTTTTTTTAATACAAAACACATGTTTGTACTTTGAATTATTTTATGGTTTAACAAGGTAATTAGTCTTTTGTCTGATTTAAAAGTATCTATTGACCTGTTTAGTTCTCTCACTGAACTCGTTAAGCTTGAAACTATAGAATCTTTCAGAAAAATACCTATAATTGCTATTTGATATCTTAGAAGATATCTTAGAGAAACCTTTTTTTTAAATAATTACCATACGAGTATTTATAGGGACTAATAAAGTTTTTTTTTTCAAATATTATAATCGGATTATTTCGGAGCTCTAACAGTCCACATTTAATGTTTTTATATAGCTTTTGCTAATACAAAGCTTTTGAAAGGCTTTTTTTTAGTAAAAAGCTATTTAAAAAATAAAGCTTTATTTTGAAATTTATTAAAAGGAAGTTTGTTAGTGAACAAAGCAATTCGAAAAGCCTTGTTAATAAACAGCTTTTTAAAAATTTAATATTATTTTGAGATTTATTATAAACTATTAAAAATGCTATCAAAGCTAATGAGAAGACTTTTCAAAAGCTCTATTAAAAGATCGATGATTATTTTATTATATCTTTAAATTGGGTTTAAATTTGTAAAATCCTCTATAAATAAAATCTATTTTTATGCTACATCTTAATTTCATTAAGACTTGAGACATATCACCTTGTTCGGGAAAACTTCAAACATTCGAAAATTTATTTAGCAAAAAAATCATATTAATTAATCAATAATTAAAGAGGTGAATATATAAATATGAAAAAAATAAAAAATAAATATATACAAAAAAAAAAATAGTTCATTAAATAAATATATAAACAAAAACATAAATAAATATATAAACAAAAATATATATAAATAAATTACAAAAAATAAATAAATAAATAAAAAAAATAAATTAATGAATAAACAAATAAAAATAAATAAATTAACAAATTATTAGGTAAATAAATAACAAATAAATAATTAAATAAATAAATAAAGAAAAATAATTAAATAAATAAATAATAAATAAATAAAGAAAAATATTTAAATAAATAAATATATAAACAAAAAAAAGAAAAAAAACTAAATAAATAAAAAAATAAATACAAAAAAATAAATAAATTTATAACAAAAAAGGTAAATAAATGAATAAAAAAATAAATAATTAAATAAATAAATAACATAATAAATAAAAGCTTATAAAAATTAATAAATATATAAATAAATATATATAGAAATAAATTCATAAATAAAAATATTTAAATAAATATATAAATAAAAATAAATAATTAAATGAAAAAATAAATAAACAAATTAATAAAAAAATAAAAAAATTAATAAACGAAAAGAGTAAGTAAATAAATAAAAAAATAATAAATGAAAAAAATAAAAACTGGATAAATAAATTAATTATTAAATAAATATATAAAATAATAAATGAATAACTAAATAAATGTATAATTGATAAATAAATGAAGAATTAAATAAAAAAAAAAACAAATAAATAAATATCTAAATATATTAGTAAATAAAAAAATATAAAAAAATAAATTAATAATAAAAAATAAATAAACATATAAACAAAAAACATAAATAAAAACTAAATAAATACAAAAAAAAATAAATAAATTAATAACCAAAAAAAGTAAATAATTGAATAAAAAAAATAAATATATTATTAAATAAAGAAATAAAATAATAAATAAATAACTAAATAAATACTTAAAAAATTAATATATATATAAATATATATATATATAGAAATAAATTAATAAATAAAAATATTTAAATAAATATATAAATAAAAATAAATAAAAAATGAAAAAAAAAATTTAAAAAAAAAATTAATAAACAAAAAAAGTAAATAAATAAATAAATAAATATATAAAAAAATAAAAATAATAAATTAAAAAAAATATAAAATGGATAAATAAATAAATTATTAAATAGATATATAAAATAACAAATAAATAACTTAATAAATATATAATTAAAAAATAAATAGAGAATTAAATAAATAAATAAATAAATATATAAATAAATAAATAAATAAAAAAATAAATAAATAAATAAATTAATAAACAAAAAAAGTAAATAAATAAATAAAATTAAATAAATTAATAAACAAATAAAAAATTAATAAATAAATAAATTATAAAATAAACAAATAAACTTATATATAATTAAATAAATAAACAAAAATAAATAAAGAAAAGTAAATAAATAAATAAAAAATAAATAAATTAATAAACAAATAAAAAATGAAATAAATAAATAAATTAATTAATAAATAAATATATTTATGAAGAAATAAATAGATAATTAAATAAATAAACAAATAAACCCATAAATAAATAAATATATAAATAAATAGAACTAAATTTATTAATAAATAAAAAAAAAAAATAATAAATAAAAAAAAAATAATAAATAAATAAATAAAAAAAAAATAATAAATAAATAGGTAAATAAAAAAATAAAGCAAATAAATAATAAATAGCTAAGATTTTACAAGAATAACCGTGAAAATAAAAGGCCATCTATAAGGTTTAAGTATGATGCTTTAATTTTTATAAGAAAAAGTTTTTTTGAATAAATTTGTTTCCATTTTGTTTGTCTCAAGTTGTTTTTTACCCCAAAAAAATGTACTTTCTATTTTACCATCTCCATTAAAGGCTTCTGTCATTAAACTTACAAAATCGACAACAACAAACAAATTATGTTCACATAAAAAGAGTGCTGAAGAGCTTTATTACTACCACATATTTACCAACTTACAGCATACAGCACATATACCAACCAACCCACACGGAAGATTATTGGTTTGTTATGGTCCTCAGACGCTTCGCAAATTGATTACAATGTTTTTGTTTGCTTTTATTTGTAATTTTAAGATTTTTTTGTTGTTGTCTTTCCCATCTTATACCCATTGAACTGTCTGGTAGTATTTGTTCAATATTTCCTAACAACTTTGTCTTCTCCAAGTAATTTCGTTTGTATTTTTATTTGTACTCTTAATGATGTTTCTGTCAAATTATTATTATTTTTTATATTTTGTTTTTGCACCTTATTGTATAGAATTTTGTTTTCCTTTATGATAGATAAATGAATTGTATTCTTCTCCTCTTCGAGTATCGACATTTATTAATGGTTTTTGTTATTTTAATGGTCGGTTTTTATCTTGTTCAACTTTGTTATTATTTCCTTTTACAATATTTGTTTTAGTATGTTGTATTTGTTTGTGTTTTTCTTCTTTTTTCTTTTAATATTTGCAAAATGATCCCTTGAAGTGTCATTTTGTTTGTTAAGTGTTTGGAACGCCAAAAAAAAAAAAATGTGCGTAAAAATATGAAATTTTAATTATGTTGGCTGTCATATTCATTTCATGTTTAACAAAAGTTAATTAGTTTTTAATACAATTAAATACCAAAAAGGTGATGAAAACGTAAAACAGTCAACGGTAAATTTATCAAATTAAAATCATAAATTATCGTTGACAGTGGCTTAATGTTCATTGAAGCTTGTTATTGTGTGCGTGCGTGGAAAAATTTTGATTTGTTAAGACCTTGTGAATTTCCTTTGATGTGTTAATAATTTAAATTCAGATAATGCATTAGCTTGGAAAATGAAAAAAAAAATTATTTGAAAGTCATAAAAATTAGTTTTTATCACAAGAAAGTAAAAATGATTGCTTTTTAAAAGACATATAAATTGTTTTGTGACGACAAATGTCAAAGGTTAAATAATTCAAATTCAAGTAACATATTCAGCCCAATTTTAAATTTTACGATTTTTGAAGTCAACTGTTTCATTTGACTGCTGCACAAAATATTAGAAATAATATTGGAAATAATTAATACATTTTTTAAGGCACATTTGTACAAATGGAAAAAATTCCCGCGGAATTCTTATGTAGGATTAGGCTGATTAAGTACAAATTTGTTATATTTATTTAGAATTTTTCAAACAACTAAACTTTTAAAGTGAAAAATTTACAAAAAATTTTGTCGAAACTTTAATTTTACCAAATGTTTCATTAATGAGCTTTTCATAATTGCGAAACGATATTAAAAAAATATTTCATTAAAAATATTCCAACTGATTTCACTGTTTAAAATCAGTAGAAATGTATCTGTGGTCACAAGCATTAACCGCCTAAGTCGAAAATCATGCTTTTGAGAAAAATAACTTT
Organism: Cordilura impudica; assembly: GCA_963682025.1. NCBI lineage: Eukaryota > Metazoa > Arthropoda > Insecta > Diptera > Scathophagidae > Cordilura > Cordilura impudica. The sequence continues at coordinate 352,075,777 of OY821517.1, forward strand.
TTATATAAATGTAATGGGGCTTGGCTTCATTACGACTTAGGTCAGAATGTTTTCATTAATAACTTTTGAATAAACAGTGTTAGCGAAATGAAGATTTCACGTAAATATAAAGCGATTTTAGTAGAAAATGATAGCATACATAACTCAAATCGTTCTGAAGTCGACTTAGGTGGTTATCGCTTGTATATAGTATATATATATATATATATATATAAGTATTTAAAATACGGTTTTCTATACAATTTAATCTCAAACTTCAGCTTAGATATAATAAACCCTTAACTATTGCTATTGTTTAGATCTGTGCAAAATGTATTACACAGCTCGACAAAATGAAAGCTTTCGACACGCAGAACCGATGCCAAATCCGTTGTGCAAAATTTTTTTGTCATCAGTTACGAAAACCTGGGGAATAGTATTTTTAAAAATTTTTCTAGGCTATAATTGCCGACCCTGATTTTTAGCCTTAATTTTTAGAAGGAATTTAATAATATATTTAATAATAAATTTTTTTTTATAACCTAGTTTACGGATTATTGACGACTATATTCGTCAAGGCAAAAATAGTTATTGCTTTCACAGAAAATAAATAAATAAATAAATCTTAATTTAAATCGGTTTCTTCAGTTTGAAACTATAGCAAGGTGATAATATGGTGCTCAGTGACAATTTTATAATTCTCAAAAAACATTTTTGAGATCAGTAACTTACCCAAAATCACCTTTCAGTTTCTGGATACAAGATACAGGAGACCATAATCATTTAAAAGTATACCTTTTAGGCAATTTCTTTACGCTATACCTCGAAAACTGGAAATGACTCGCAAATACGAATACCAGATTTGCTAGATCCAAACGCTTAGCAAATCAATCTGTGCTGCACTGTCTTTTTCATCGGTGTGTTTATAAAGATTTTTCTTTTTGCGAGGGCTCATATTTCAGAAACTATAACAGCCAGGTTATAAAATTTAAAGTTTCCTAGTCGTAAAACATATAACATTCATGGATCAAATGTTTTTTTTCTTTAAATAAAGCAAAAAAACATTTGCACAGTTGTTTCAAAAATTTATTTATATTCAGCATGTCATCAGTAACCAAAAGCAGTAGAATAGTTTATTTGGTAAAAAGTTTAATTCATGTACCTTTGCTGTTAATTCAATGCAATGAGAATCCAACCAAAGAGTTATACTACTAAGCCTTCTCCAATATAACAAACTAAAATATAAAACAACTTTGAAACAAATATGTTTGTATATGAGTACACATTGCATACTACAATATAGGTGTTGTTTTCTTGAAAAAAGTTAAATGTGAGGTTCACGACATGCCCTCTATATTTTATTTTATAAAGTTAGTTTTACAAGATCAGATAATTTGCAAGATCAAATGCAATGACGGTTCAACATATGAAGCGGGTGGCGGCTTTTTAATCTTTTTTAATTTTTTTAATGTTTTTTAATGTTTTTGTTTGTTATTTCGTTTTTAATTGTTTACTTAAAAAAAATTTTTTTTTATTCTTGTTTTATATTAATAATACATGCTGAGAATGATCTTCGAAGAGGATCGAAATATTCACGTAACATAGAAACATAAAAAGAAATAAAAACTGACCTTAGGCTCGAAAAATTGAAATAACTAATGAAAAAAAAAATGTTTATCTCTGCAATTGGTTACGGTGACCAAAATACTATATATCTTACGATAACTGTTAATTATAACCATTATTTGCATTAATCAATGTTAATGGACAAAAAGACTTTTTCGTCATTTCTCTTATAACTGTTGCGTCCTGGTTAAAAAATATATAAAATAAAATAAAATATTTGTTATTTGCGTTACACCCTGTATATGCGAATGAGATAAATCTGTATGTGATGTGGCTGATTTAAATTTACCAATTAATACGGCTGATCCAAGGTATACTTCGCCTTTTTTATGGTTCATTCTAACTTAAAAATGTGATAATCTACGGGTTTCGGCCACTGGGCGATCACTAGTGATATTTTCTTATTGAAAGTGAATAAAAAAAAGCTATATTTTAAAATGTTTCTTTAAATATATTTTTTAATTTAACATATTTTTTTTTATTAAATTTAAATGTTTTGAACGCTATTAGTTTAAAACAATTGAAATTAAGGATCCTCCATATTATCATAAACAAAATCATCATCTTAATCATTTTTATCATCTTCAATATCTTCACTAATCTCTTCTTCATCTGAATTCTTGGGCAGTATTATTAAATCTTCAGCCACCTGTATTTTGTATATTTTTTTTTTTTGCATAAGTTTTGCTTTTGCTGGTAATTACAGGATTTAAACTAAGAGGGAAATCTATTAAATATACTTCATTTGACTTCTCCCAACTACATTTCCGATAATAGTCTTCTCTAAAATTTTTTAAATCTTTATTTCGAGCTTCTGGCCGGCGAATAAAGAATTTATGAAATGTGGCAGGATATAATACCTCGCGTAGAGTATAAAAAAATTTATGGCTATAGTGTGAGCATAGTTTTAAAATTTTTTCTTCGTGAATCTCATGCCACTTTTTCTATCACAATCACACCTACAAAAAAAGTTTTCTAGTTTTTTTTTCTAATTGCAACTAGGGATTTTTAGTTAATATTTAATTCCTTGGCAAAAGGTTTTTTTTTGTAAACAATTTTATCCAATCTTGCCCAACAATACTTTGAACAAAACCTATATTTTAGGAATATCATATTATATCATAATTTTCAAAAAATTATTAAACATATTTATGAAACCTTTATCAAAAAAATTTATTTCCGATATAGACCATTAACTAGTTGATTGATTTTTTTGGCATTAATTCCTAGACACAAGATATTTTGCTCAAACTTTGTATGATGGCTTGCATTAACAAAATTAAGAAAAATAATAAGTTTCATTGCAATCGGCCACGTCCACCACCCACCGACCATACAACCCAAAACGAAATTTTCATATAAAACTTTTTCCTTTCGTCAGATGTCTTGAAATTTTGCACAGAACTTACATTTAAAAATAGAGACTTCCTTGAAAATTTTTGAAATCGGCCACGCCCACCACCCACCGCCCATACAACTCAAAAAGAAATTTTCATATAATTTTTTTCAAATAGAACTTTTCATAACAACAACATTTTAAATACATTTCTTCATTTTAAATTCAAATACATAAATCATTGATAATTGGTTATTTATGCAGCTTAAATACAGATAAAATAATTTTACAAGTTATCAAGCGTATCACTCCAAATCATTTTAATCTTCTGAAGATAGGGCAAACGAGTATTTTTTTGCCTTCTGCTTCCGATTCATATGAGTCTCGGTGCACCTGGCAACTTATCGAAGACTAGTTCACTAGGTGGAGAAGTAGTAAACTTTCTTAAAACAATTGCCAAGTCTTTATTATTTGATTTTTTGACCGAAACAGTAGTTGCGTGAACCACTAAATCGACATTGTTATTTTTTTCTAAGGAAAGATCATCGCAAGCTTCCTTTTTTGCCGATTCTTTGCCTCTGAGGGTCATCCTGTTTTACTTGAGCTGGGTTTTTCAAAATCATTATCACTGATTTCTATTAGAGTACTTGCAGAAACCCATTGTGAGTGTTTATCCTTAAATCTATTTAGCATTCTGTGACATATCGAAAGGTTTCCTTTAACGTGTGCATACAAATTTTTAATATTTACTTTTATTTCTTCTCTTTTTCCAATGTTAAATCATTATTGCCAATTTAAAAAAAAAAAAAAAACCCAATTCGAAATAAAAGCAGCTTTACGGCAACCTTCTTCCCAGTGTTGAAAGTTAAATGTTGCTGAAAATGACGATTATAATTTAATGGGGCAAAAACGGGCTAAAGTTACATACATAACATTAAAGAAGAATTTTTAACCTATCACCAAAAAAAAAAAAAAAATTGGAACATACGAAGCATACCACCTTACTTTTACTCCAACGAACACAAAAATAAGCCAATTTTTATAAAAAAAAAAACATGTTACATAAAACACCGAATTCTGCAAACATTTTACACAAAACTACACTTATTTTTTTTCTTAATATTTACATGAATACGTTTTGTATTGCTTTGCATTCCAAACTTCGTAATTATTTTTCTTTAATTACTTTTATTACACGATTTCACTAACGCAGTTTCTACTTAGATGTTTGCAACGTTATTACAAATTCAAAAATGTCAACTTTGACAGCCTATGAAAGGAACTGGGTTACCATCTGATGTTAATTTTTTGGTGATTCTAAATCACTGGGGTATCTCCGTTAATATTGTCTAACATTTTTTAAAAATCCAACCACTTTGTTTACTTTGTGCCAAAAAAAAAATCGGCTTTGAAACCATAGTGCACTGCGAAAAAAATTTTATGAGTGAGTGAGTATAGAAAAAAAGTAAACAATTTATAACATTAATATTGATGACGCTCTTTATCTTCTGTTACCCGGTACACAAATGTATTACAAAATACTCAGTTTGACACTGTGAGTTTTTGCTGATAAATTTTGTTGTGCATTGCTATTAGTACATAAATCATCTTTTTATATGTTAAAATGTGAATCCAAGTGATTCAATAATCTAACCCATAAAAACAAAGTTTTTATGAAAACTCTTTCTTTCCATATGAATATGAGTTTTAAATCACTCCGTGACTGTGCGTTACTTTGCGTGACTATTTTAAAATCCTTAGTCACAACAAGACTATGGGCCATGATTCAGATCAATTGGATGAGAGAGACAGTCAGACAGACAGACAGAGAGTATGAGTTAAAAGAAAGAGTTTAAAAAATGCAACTACTACCGTCGTCCAGAAACGTTAAATGCATTATTTGTTGTTCCTCCACGGCACTCTGCAGTTTGTCATTCCGCTTGTGACGCATCGAAAAATGTATTTGTGACTCCAAAAAATATATATATTCTAGATTCTTATAACAACTCGAGTCGATATTGTGATATCCGAACGTCGGTCATTCACAAAATAACCATTTTTCTTGGAAAACAGAACAATATTGTTTGCCAATATTTGGAGCTGGTTGGTATTTAAAATGGGTTGAATCGGGCATCACTGTGCCAAGATATGCCCTAAAATGTGGAGACATCTCTAAAAAAAATGCAAAAAAATTAGTTTATCAAATTACTTACTTTTTCAAATATTTTGTTCAGATTTGCTTAAAAATAGGGCAATAAGTCCATATATTAGTACAAACATAAAACTCTAGCGATGGGTATAAAAGATTCGGCATAACCGAATTTAACACTCTTACTTATCTTATATTAAAATTTTTTACTATAAATTTGCCATAATTGCTACTTAAATCTTAAATCTTTTTCCAACTCCAAGCTTTAATTTACTTTAAAAAAAAAATATTCTATCGTATATTATTTCATAAATAATTTTTTTACTCTGTTACTATCTATATTTATATATTTTACATAAATTTATTTAAAAAATATGTTAATTAAATACACTGTCATAGCAGGAATAATAACCTCCTTGCGTTGTGTAAATTTCACACTTATGTTTCATTTCATTTAAAATATTTTTATTGTAATTTCAAAAAAAAAGGGGGAAAATATTTAAATATGCTGACATTAAAATAACAACTGACAACTTCAATATTCACTTAACTACAACAAAGAGCTACAAAAGTACAAACATACAAAAAATACAACCATAGAAATGAACAATTTCACGGTCATTTGCACTCTACAGAAATGGCCGGAAAAATCAAAGTGTAAATAATTGCATTGATAAATGTGAATTATGAAAATACGAGAGAGAAAGAGAGAGAGAGTACGAGTGTGTATATGTATAATAATAATGAAGTTGCTTTTTTTCTTTTAATTAAATACAGCATAAATAATCAGTAATAAATAATGTGAGATATAAAATAAAATATAAACCACAATTTTAACATAATTAAAAATAACTTAAAAATTCACTATTCAAATATTTAAAATTTATGATAAATAACTTCACAAAAAACACCTGTAAATTTATTTGCCAAATAAATTATACTATTTAATGAAGGTAAATTTATATAGTTTATGGCCGTGCTTGGGCAAATAAAAATTTTTTCAACCACTCAACTGAAAACTGTGCTGAATTGAAAATATTTATAAAATAAATAATATTGCATTATAACGTTAACTATTGGTAGTATTTGATTTAAGCCACCAACACTTATCATCGGCTTTAAAAATCAAACAATATTATCATACCGCAGCATTATTATTCGACAACAAACACACAAACATTATTATTGTTGTCATTGCAGTTGTAGTTTATCATTGATAGCTGCAGCACCATTAGCGACTGCCATTTGATAGAGTGGAATAAAAAAATAAAAGAGAAAAAAACAAAAACAAAAAACGCACGAATAAAATAACAAAGTTTTCGACATGGGATTAATACGATATTTTTTGTATTGTGTATTGCTGATAAATGGTTTGTTGCATACATCTAGGCTTAAATCAATGATATATGTTAACGCTGCACCGGGTGATATAAAAGGTATGTTGTTGTTGTTTTTAACCATTTGTTATTCATTTCATAAATAATAGACAGGAATATGTTATGAATCGCAGAACAAAGGAAAAATTAGATAAAAATCTATTGAGGATTTATATAAACTAGTATAGCTCAGCACTCGAAATTCGAGTGCAAATTTTAAAAAATATTATTTTTTCATTAAATTTTTGTCTTCCAATGTTTTTTTAAATCTATATATAAAGGGAACTAAAAATTTACCTTCACGTATTAATGTATGGATTAATCTGTTATTATTTTGAAAATAAAATTTAATATAACTTAACTAAGTTAGATAATCAAGACCATGAAAAACAAGAAAATTATAGTGTAGATTGACTACACGATGGCTTATACCAAGCGTTTGGATAACGGGTCTTAGGTCCCACTAAATGTATATAAAAAGCAAGCATAAACCAAGTTTGAGTGGCATGGTATTAATTTTTTTTCAATCAGATATGAATAAGTTCAAATCAGATGTAATATTTATATGGGGACTAGGTGACAAATGGATCAATCCAAAACATATTTGGTAAACACTAATTTTTTGAAAAAAAAAATATATATATATATACAAACCAAATTTGAGACAAATCTGCGCAATATTTTTGTGTTTTGATAGATTTAAATGAAGATCGAGACAAAGTTTTATATAAGCGGTCTATGACTACGAATTTTCTTATACGTTTTATTTTCGGACCACTGATTAATCGGTATAATAAACTCACACAAATCAAATTTGACCGAGGTCTTTATGATAATTTGGATCTTGTGGCAGTTTAAGTTGATCTCTCATTTTTTGTATGGGGACTAGCTCTGAACAAGCACCGATTTTCACCAATTTCAACAGCTTTCGTCCAATGGCCGATAGAAACTTATATAGAAAATTTCATCAAAATATATTCTTATATGCGACCTGTTGTAGTTTATGGGCAAGGTTTACAGACGGACGGACGGGCGGACGGACATCGATAATCAATATAGAATCTGATTCCGAATCAATAAAGTCTAGGTCAAGTATTTTTGGTAGTTAAAAACAAGTAGAGGGTATATAAACTTTATCTTGGAAACTATTGATTTTGCAACTTAAGCTATTTTCTCAATCATGGCTCAATATGATATCCTCTACCTTGTAAATAGCTACAAATAAATTTAATTGTTAAAGGGAAATTATCTAAGAAAACTAGATAAAAAAGAATGGCCTAATCAAGCCAATGTTTGTTCAAGCAATGTATCTAAAAAAAATTTGTTTAAAATTCATATCGAGCCATGACCGCGAAAATAGCTTAAGTGACATAATAATCGAATTTCGTTTTTTATGAAAATTTATAGCATACAATCATTTGAATTACGTATCATTAAAATTGCATAACTGTTAATATCGCCAGTATGAATCTACACCAAAAGAAATTTTAGCTAAATGTTATATTAGCCTAATTAATATAACGTTATTTTGTAAAATTTTGATTTTGTCACTTAAGTTATTTTTGCAACCATGGCTCGATATGATGTCCCTTGTAACTTGTAAATACCTACAAATAAAATTAGTAGTTTAAAGGGAATTTGGTAAAAAATTAATGTCCCAGTTAAGCCAATATATGTTTACAAAACATACACAAACATATTTTGTTTAATATATAATAATAATTTTAAAGCAACATCGAGCCATGACCGCGGAAAATCACGTAAGTGGGATAATATTCCATTTTCGTTTTTCTTTTAAAGATCAATAACTTACGATCATGTATACTTAAGCAATTTTACATCAAGTATAAATAAAGTTCAGCATAAAGTATTATCTTCTCTAGTATAAGAAAATGTATACATGATCTCGAACCGAACAATAAAAACCTAATTACTAGCAGATTCCAGCCCTCGAAATTCGAGAGAAAATTCAAGGAGATATTATTTTTTCATTTATTAAAAACCCTAAAGGTATGCCAATCAATTTTAGCCAATTCACAATTCAATACTTTTTGCAAATGCATTAACAAATTTAATATACACACACACAGCATTGTAGAATATTATAAATATTATTATCTTTTTGGCAACACTGGTTTAAACAGCTGACGCACGTTTCGTGTTTTGTTTCATTGTCAAACATCTTCAGTTTGGTCTATAATTTAACCATGAATCGTCTTACAAACGAACAACGCTTGCAAGTTATTGAATTTGAATGTGTGCTCTGTTAAGAAAGTTCATCGCGTGCTTCTTCCATTTTATGTTCAGTTTAATCGACCCACTGAAGCGGCTATTCGGGCTATTGTGACTAAATTTCGCACCAAATTTACATTGTTGGACATTAAACCACCAACACGCTTACGTAGAGTGCGAACTGAAGAAAATATCGCAGCTGTATCGGCCAGTGTTAATGATGACCATCAATTATCGATTCGTCGCCGTTCGCAGCAATTGGGCCTCTGTTACTCAACAACGTGGAAAATTTTGCGGAAGGATTTAGGTGTGAAGCCTTTCAAAATACAGCTGGTGCAAGAATTGAAGCCGAACGACCTACCGCAACGTAGAATTTTTGGTGAATGGGCTCTTGGAAAGTTGGCCGAAGATCGACTTTTTTACCGAAAAATTGTGTTCAGCGACGAAGCTCATTTTTGGCTCAATGGGTACGTAAATAAGCAAAATTGCCGATTTTGGAGTTAATATCACCCAGAAGCGTTGGAAGAGCTACCAATGCATCCAGAAAAAGTCACAGTTTGGTGCGGTTTATGGGCTGGTGGCATCATTGGACCGTACTTCTTCAAAGATGATGCGGATCGTAACGTAACTGTGAATGGTGAGCGCTACCGAGAGATGATATCCAACTTTTTTTTGCCCAAAGTGTAAGAGCTTGACTTGCATGACATGTGGCTTCAATAAGACGGTGCCATATGCCACACAGCACGCGCAGCAATGGACTTATGGAGAGGCGAGTTCGGTGAACATTTTATTTCACGTTCGGGACCGGTCAATTGGCCGCCTAGATCGTGCGATTTAACGCCTTTAGACTATTTTTTGTGGGGCTAAGTTAAAGCTCATGTCTATACAGACAATCCCGATTCAATTGACGCATTGGAAGACAACATTGAAGCATTTATTCGTGGGATACCGGCCGAAATGTTGGAAAGAGCATGTCAAAATTGGACTAAGCGGATGGACTATATGAGGCGCAGTCACGGTCAACATTTGCATGAAATAATCTTCAAACATTAAATTATACGGACCGTACTATCGATTCAAATAAAGATTTCATGCATTTTTCTGAATTTTATGTGTTTTTTTTTTTTTTTTTTTTGGAAAACTTTCCTATAGCTCTTAAAAAATCACCCTTTACATGTGGTATTAGCAATTTTATATGCATTTTTCTGCAAAAAAAAAAAATATATAAAATTCTAAAAAGCTGTAAATCTGGTGGACAGCTAAATAGAAAAACCTTTCAAATGAGGGATGCTTGATCAAAATATGATCAAAACTGACAAACTAACATCTGTAACAAGAAATCGCCTTGCATATTAATATTATAGATAATTATAATAATTATTATTACAACACAAGATCGGCAATACATTAAAAACTAACATGCAAAACATACGGTCCGGTCCAATGCAGTTATGATCAATCTGTTAAGATTTCACATGCCGTTACAGTTACCATCTATGGGACGGTTGGCAGAAACAAAAAAGCTTTTTTCACATTACGAGCTTTGTAATTGATTAAAGCGATGTTAATTTAGAGAAAGCTAAAAATTGGAAAAAACTGATTGTTCGTTCTAACTTTCGTATAAAAAGAAAGAAAAACATTTCTCATGTTTTTTTGTTTCTAATGTTGACTTAAATAGTTGGTTAAGCATGAGTTGAAGTAATCGACAGAGGAATGCTGAAGATGAACAAGTCGCTTTGTTCGAAAATAGCTTCTCCATCTAGCGCTGTCTTAAATTTTTTCCATATTTCTCTTACATTGCATAAAGTAATATCTCTTCTAGTATTAGAAAATGTATACATGATCTCGAACCGAACAATAAATAACTAATTATTAAAGTCCAGAACTTTAGTGTCATGTCAACATACTAAAAATTAAGCAAATATAATTTTTCCCGTAAAATTTTGGCACAGAACCTCTTTTTGCATCCATCCCAAGTTATAATAACTTAAATTTTGCTTTTACATCATGACTCCTAGTGAAATAGACAGCTGAAGATATTCAAGAAACTTTTTTTTTTTGTTGGATTTTAGGAATTGACATCAAAAGCCCTTTAGCTTAAGTGCACATTCTTGGTTCTTTAATGTACAAAACCCAAAGCAAAGAACATTTACAAAAAACGTTCCTTTGTAAAATTTGTTTTTTGACACTTAAGTTGTTTTCGCATTCATGACTCAATATGGGAAACTAAAATTTAATTTTTTTTCAAGAGATTTCATTTCTTGCATAATCAATTAGTCTGTGGTAACTCCTCGTGAAATTCATGGAATACTTTAACCCTTTAAACGAGCTTTTTCAGGTTTTTTTTTTTCGAATTTACAGCAAAATTACTATTAGCTTAAGGGCACATTCTTAGTTTGTTATCATACTAAAGACAACTTAAAATATTGATTTTGAGACTTAAGTTATTTTCTCGTTCAAGGCTCAATATGGTTAACTAAAATTTTGTTTTTTTTTCATCTGTTGCATGATCTTTTAGTCTTTGGTGACTTTAAGTGAAATGATAGCTGAAGATTAAACGTTTTAACATTGAAACGCCCATTTTAATAGTTTTCTTCTGTATTTTTTTGAAAAAGGTCAAAAATCCACTCTGCGAAAAAAATGTCTCGGAATTTCATAGCGGACAGCCAAGCACAAAAATTAGCGAAACGATTATACTGTTTTTTCCTCCAACTTTTTAGAAAACAAAAATTGGCAATTCAAAAGTGACATCAAATAAGCTTTTCAGGCTATAACTACCCAAACCTTTATATTCGTCCAGGACAAGAATTGTCCACTTCTCAAAACCGAAACCATAATATGTAGCATTGAGCATATGACCACTAGAGTGGTCCTTAAAAATGAAAATGCGATTTTGGGGATAGGCGGGATGCAGTTTGTTACCTTTCAATATAAAACTAATAAATGTGAAGTTTGGGGACAATCGGATTAAGAAAAGTCGCGCCGGAAATCGATTGAAAATTTCAAGTGTGTTATATGGGGAAAATATGCCTTTTTGAGATTTTACTAAAATTTCGTTCTATAGTTTAAGTTTTCCGACAAGTTGTTGTAAGAATTGGGATCAGTATTAAATTGTCCTTTCAAAAAGCTATAAAACTTCAAAATCGAATAAAACTTCGCCAAAAAATAGCAAATGCCCCAGACCACTTTTGTGCCAAAAAAAAAAAACTTGGTCATGAAATTTGATGGTATTTTTTTCAACTTTGAGAAATTGATTAAAGCCATAATTTTTTTTTGTCTCTATACTTATAAGTCATCAGATATGATGTATTGTTTTATTACCACTTTGTTAACCTATTGCGCATTGAAACCGAAATGGGAAATTTTTTTGATAACATTTTGAAAACTCCTTTTTCAAGTTTTAAAAAATTTTCGTAAACAAAATTTTAAAAATGGATCTGGCACTTTAAGCTTTTATTTAATATATGTCAAAGATTAACTGAGAGAATTTTTAGGTAAATCCCTATGCCAGAATTTAAAAAAAAATTTTATTTTTGCGGATTTCGAGAAAAATTGAATTTTTGTGAAATATTCTGTAAATGTAGTCTTTCTAAATACTTTGTAACAAAAATTTATCAGTTTTCTACTTTTAAGTGTTACATTTGATCTTAATAGCCTAGGGTTTCGGAAAAAAATAATACGACCCCATTAACCCTTTTGTAATTTGGGTCAAATATGACCCCAAGCTAATAAAAGACAATTTACTTCAAAAATTCAAATATTTTGCAAATACTGTTGAATTTTTAAAAGCTTTACTTAGAATATTATAACCAAATATGTATATCTTCCGCTCCTAAAATTTGGGATGAATGCGAGAACGTTAACCCATTATTTGCCAAGGCCAGCTTTTGTTTTTAAGATATTTCTAAATAAAGATTACCGAAAACGAGTTTTGCTATAAAACTCGATGAACCTATTATGAACCTATTTAAAATTTAGCATTTTTATAATAGAGTTTTGATGTGTAAACATCTATGCGCTCAGTGGTGTAAAAATCTATTTCACAATACAATCACAAAAACAGCGTAAGGGAAAATCGAAGAGATAGGGTCTCTAAACCATGGTATAGGGTATCGTATAGTCGGTCTAGACCGACTATAATTTCCTAACTTGCTTATTTTATTTAAGTACAATGTTTAGTTTATACGAAATAAAAAATATAGGACTTGTATCACTTTCAAAATTATGGGCCGACAATTTTTGTTTATTCTCGTAGAAAAAAATTTCAAAGATTACATTTAACATTTCGTGTCTCTACAAAAATCCAGGATCGGCCAAAATATTATTTAATAATTCTAAAGCAGCGTAAGTAAAATTGTAGAATGATAATTTATACTAGCAGATTCCAGCCGTTGAAATTCGAGTGCAAATTCTAGGAAATTGTATTTTTTCATTAAATAATGACCCTAAAAGTATGCTAATCAATTATAGCCAATTCACAAATCGTTTTTATTACAAACACATTAACAAATTTAATAAACACACACATAGCATTGTATAATTTTATGTATGTGTTAGTAGCAAATTTAAATGCAATTTACTCAAAATAAAGGAAAAATTAAAAAATCTGTAAATCTGCAAAACGGCTAAAAAGAAATACCTTTCAAATAATATACGTTTGGTCAAAATCGGGATAAAACGGTAGAACAAAACATGGGTCACAAGAAATCGCCTAGCCTATTAATATTATAGATTATACTTGAAAAATTTACTAAAATAAAAATGTGTTATAAACGCAATATTAAAAAAGAAAATTATAATTAAAAAAAATCTAAATTAGAATAAAATTAAAAAAAATCGGAATGGTTTCTTTTAAATTATTTTTTTTTTTTAATAAAATTTTGTCGAAAATTTATTTTCTCTTAAAAATTTAAACCAAGATTTTCAATTATAAAAAAATTAAAAATTTATGTACTCATTAAAATGAAATTTTTTTCTTTACAAAATTCAAAAAATATATTTTCTATGCTTTTTTGTAAACCTCACAAATATTTGCTTTAAATATATATTTTTTTTTATCAAATCACCTCTTCCCCCCCCAAAAAAAAATAAAAAACATTATTAAGCATTACATTACTCGTATCAGAAATATGCCTTCCTGCTTTTACCTTCCATTTCGTAACGGAATTCTACGTTTGCGCTTTGACGCTGTTGTTTGATATCAAGATTTTCTGTGTTTTGAGAAATATTTGGTAATTTATTAACATTTATTAATTTGAGTAGGCGAAACGATTTTCCATAGATATCTTATATTTAAGAAAAGCATCTGTTGTCTGAAAATAAAACTGTCAAAATGTATTATGATGACTTCGTTAAAAAAGCACAAAATGTTTCCAAAACGTAAAAGGTTGAAAAGATAAAAAAAAATATTCATTGGAAAAAAGCATCATTTGAGTTTATAATTGTTCTATATATAAATAATAATTTATAATAATTTCTCTTTAAAATTAAGTTAATTGCACCACATGAAAATGTTTTTAAGACTTCAGTTGTAATCCTTTTCGAATAATGGCTAAACTAGATTCATAAAATCAAATGTATGCATTTTAGAAAATATCAAATTGTAAACTCTTAGTTGTTTTCATTGCGCTCAAATACTACTAAGAGCTCTCTTGCCACATATATTAAAAGTACAAAGTGTGTTTGTCATTCTTCGAAAACATTTATTGTCTTTTTGTAGTTTATTCAGATGTTGCAAGATGTATTTAAAAGTGAAAGCTATGTTGCAGACTGTTTTCCTACAACTATATGTTTATAAACAAAAATGTATAGAAACATTATTGAGTACATAATCTGACGAGCAGCACAATCAGTGACAGAATCTCTTCTTATATGTAAGATTTTGTTTGTTCTGGCTAAAAAATGTTTAGCAATATGCATATCATATGCATCGTGCTTGCTCAACATTGAAAATAATATGTTTTACTTGTTTCAGTTATCATTTATTATAATTTTTTTTTTATCTGTAAAGTTTATATTATAAACTACTCAAATTTTTAGCCGTTAAAATTAACTGCAAATGTATATTGAAACAAAAAATTTAATTTTAATCGAAAAATATTTTTCATTCGAAAGGTCAGTGCATGGCATTAACATTTGAAAATGTTTTCGGGTAAGAAGCGCATTTTGCCGTCCAATTTTGGGCTGTCCATATGCCATGAATAACAGGAACAATGTTTGCATCCAAGCCGCCATTGTTGCTGGTTTATCAACATAAACCAGTTAATTCTCGTTAGCCCCACAGAAAATAATCGAGAGGTGTCAAGTAGCACGACCTTGGAGGCCAATTGAAATGTCCATTTGTCGAAATCAACTTATCGCCAAATCTTGATTTCAATAAGCCGATGTTAGTGATCGCCATCCTGTTGAAACCACATCTTGCCCGGATCAATGCCATCCATATTTATAAACAACAAATCATTGATTATGGTGCGCTCACGAATTCCATTGACCGCAACGCAAGTTTCGGCTTCATTTTAGAAGAAATAAGTAACGATGCTGCTTCCAGCGTGCAAATCGCTCCTAACGGTGCATTTTTCTGAATGTAATGGAGTTTGTTAGGTCTGTTCTGGATTTGTCTCATTCCATATGCGGCAATTTTGTTAAATAACAAACCCGTTAAGCCAAAAATGATCCGCAGCATCGTTGCTAAAACATCGGGTCAGTTTCCCAATGATCTAGAGCCCAATCGGCGAAAGAGCGAGGCATATGATGGTGTCGTGGCTTTAACTCCTGCACCAGCTAGATCTTACACGGGTGTAGGCCAAGAACGATAAATTTTGATCTTCTTCCACACTTTCTTTTACAGCGGCGATATTCTCTTCAGTACGCACATAAAAATCACGAGTCATCTACAAGTTGCGCGAATCGATGACTGATTTTCAAAGTAAATTTGAATAATTTGGTAGAATTGTTGAAGTGTCAATCCAGTCATGATGATTTGCCAGAGTAAACAGAACATAAATGTCAAAAAGTGAGCACAGCTCACCTTTTCGCAATCAAAAAAAAAACTTTATTATTTTTTATTATAAGTAACAAGTCGTGTTGTTCCGGAGTAGCTACTGCATCTAGTGATGTCTTAAATTTTTCCCATATTTCTCTTACGTTTTTTCTATTATTAGCAAATATGTACATGATCTCGAACCGAACAAAATAGCTAATTACACTGTCCAACAAATTAAGACTTTTTGAATGGAACAGAATAGCGACCCCATAATTCTGAAAGGGTATGTTGAGTAGATCATTTTTGTAGAACAAACTTATGGTCCAGCACGTCTGAGTATTTTTTTACAGTGGGTTAAAGTTTTCATTTTTTGGTCGAAGGGAGCATTATACTTTATGAAAAAAATGCTGTAAGTTAATGTCTGAGAGAATTCTTATGGTCAGAGTTGTATTGTGGAATTGTATGGGGATTATTTTTGTGGAAGATCTTAACCCTCTAACTGGTCTCTTTATGGGTCAATTTGACCCTTTTTTCGAGAAAATCAAAAAATATCCTTTAAAAAAGGACATTTAAGGATTAAAATATTCTAAGAAAATGTTTGCCGAAAAATTGCAGTGGGGGTCTCCAAAGACACCATTGTTGTAAATAAAGCTCTTTACGATTAATTGGCAAAATTACACGCCAACTTCTATAAAAAAATTATAATTTTGTTTTAATACTGGTTTATTAGAGTATGTACATATTTATTTTTTTGCTTCAAATTTTCGAGTAAAAGGGAATTGGGAAATAGCAGTAGTATGACAATGGATTAAAGATTAAACTTAATACGCTTTCCTGTATTTAGCTTGACGTGAATGTTCCGATGTGTCAAGGTTTCTGTACAAGCCCCATACGTATTCAGCAAGCATTACACTTTGGGATTTCCCTTTGAATCTTTCTTCCAATACCTTTATATCCTGATGAAACCTTTCACCGTGTTCATCTGAAACCGCTCAAAGGTTTTCTTTAAAAAAATTGAGATGAGAGTGCAGAAAATGCAGCTTTAGTGACATCTTAACGCCAATATTGTTAAAACCGATTAGCATGCTTTCAATATTTTCTGCATAGTTTTGTGCTTTTGAGTTTCCAAGGAATTCTGATATAACCAGCTGCATAAAGTCAAAATGCTGTCTTTTGCATATCCGACAGATGACCATAAAATTCTTCATCTTGTAATAATTTTCTTATATCGGGTCCAACGAGCATTCCTAGAAAAGGTAATTTACATTGAATGAAATAAATTATTTCTTAAAACCGTAAGTTACATTCTTTTAATTTTGCTGCAGATAATCTGGGGAAAATTGTTTGAATGCGTTTGAAAGCATTTCCTTGTGTATTTAAGCTTTTAATAAAAATTTTCACCACGCCCAACTTAATATGCAGCGGTGAAAGTATGACCTTATCTTTTGGGACAAGGGATTCATGGATTACATTTAAGTCACCAATAATATTTTCTTTACGTTCTTTGAAATATTTAATATGATAATGGCTGCTGGTAGCACGTGAATCCCATTTACAAAGAAAGCACATATATTTTGTGTATCCTGTTTGCATTCCAGTCAATATTGCAATCATTTTGAAGTCTGCGCATACTTCCCATTTATATTTATAGTATTCAATTTTATTTAAGAGATTTGAAATATTTGCGTATGTTTCTTCCTTTTTTGTGGATTATGCAACCGGTATTGATGGATGCTGATTTCCATTGTGCAGTAAAACTGCTTTTAAGCTGTGTTTTGAACTATCTATAAATAGTCGCCAAGCGGAAGAGTCCAGTGGAAGCTTTAGATATTTTAGAACCTCTGCAATACTGCAACAGTATACAAGATCTTCTGATTTTTTAAAATAACTTGCCAGATCGGCGTGTCTTATTCTTGGAAATGTAACTTTTACATCGGCTTTTATCAAATTCCTGTTTTTCAATCTGGAACATAATATTTCAGCTTTCTCTTTTGTTAGTCCTAAATCTCTTACAAGGTCTTCAAAATAAGCTTGGTCTACCAAATAAGGACATATGTTTAAACCATCAAGAGGCAAGTAACTTATATCTGATTTGTTTTCAACCGCCGCTGTTATTTCTGTATTGGTGACTGTCATATTGGTCGAAAATGTATGTGTAGGCGGTTGAGGCACCGGAACACCTTCACAGCGCACTTCTGGTAAAATGACATTATTTGTTGCTTCGTATGTCATTGTCGCGTAGTACCTTTGGCTTCTACCAAATTTGTAATTTACTCAGAAATAGCATGTGATCTTCAGGTTCAATCCATGTAATAGGCTTAGAAAATGGCAGCGCTTTAGTACCGCCTTTGTACCAGGTCAAAAGACCACTTTCGCAAGTAGTACATACGGTTTTTGGTATCCAAGCTTCAGATAAAAATCGTATTCCAAAGAAAAGAAAATATGGTTCTTCAATTGTAGGCAATATCTTTCTTCTGCTTCGATGGTGCGTAAAATGTCCACAAATAAAACAAAACCAATCTCTTAATTTGCAAACAGAATCCGCCATGCTTATTTAATCTTTAATTTTTCTTTTTTTATATTAATTTTAGTAAAAATCACACCCGATATGTACTGCTTAGTAGCTCAATTATGCTTGAATTTTTTCTTTTATTTTTTATTATTAATTTTAATAAATATCACACCCGATTTGTAAGTTACAGCTGACTAGACGCGAGAACTCAGTGTTTGGCCCGGTCGAACTTGACGCCGTTTTTATCTGTTTTGTATATGTTGGTGTATAATTTTACTAATTAAGCATAAAGAGCTTTATTTACAACAATGGTGTCTTTGGTGACCCCCACTGAAATTTTTCGGCAAACATTTTCGTAGAATATTTTAATCCTTAAATGTCCTTTTTTAAAGGATAGTTTTTGATTTTCTCGAAAAAAAAGGGTCAAATTGACCCATAAAGAGACCAGTTAGAGGGTTAAGATCTTCCACAAAAATAATCCTCATACAATTCCACCATACAACTCTGACCATAAGAATTCTCTAAGACATTAACTTACAGCATTTTTTTCATAAAGTATAATGCTCCCTTCGACCAAAAAATGAAAACTTTGACCCACTGATCTACTCAATATACCCTTTCAGAATTATAGGGTCGCTATTCTGTTCCAAAAATGCTGTTGGACAGTGTTACTTGTAAAACAGAAGGATTAAAATTCATATCCCCAGCATAAGAATTTTAATTTAAAAACTTTAGTTCAAGCACAGTTGAGAGTTATTTTGTTAAATATATTTTCTTGTTGATAGACATCTGGGAACATGTTGCTGCAATACATTTTCCCATACATGTTTGTCAACAAAAACGTATACATGCATTGTTGAAGTAACTGACCAAATGAAAATTGATCGAGTAATACTCTTTGAGAGAACTAACTCTCATTAAATTTTTGAAGTTTTTACAAGAATTTATTTAGAAGAGTCTAAATTTTTAATTATACCCTATACCACCATGTGGTTTGGGTATAATGACTTTGTGCTGCTGTTTGTACCTACCAAAAATATTTGACCATCTTTTATTATACCGATCGACTCAGAATTACTTTCTGAGTCGATTTAGCGATGTCCGTCCATCCGTCTGTCCGTCCGTCCGTCTGTGTGTCCATGTAAACTTTGTAATCAAACTACAGATCGCAAATATGAATATGTTTTGATGAAGTTTGGTACATAAGCTTTCATCGGCCATAGGATGAACGCTATTGAAACTGGTGAAATTCGGTGCATTTTCAGACCTAGGCCCCATGCAAATGACCCCTATGAAATCGACATAAATTGCCATAAGATCCAAAATATCATATAGATCTCAGTCATTAATCAGTAGGCCAAAAGTAGTCACTATAGGAAAATTCTTAGTCATAGGCCCCATAAAGGGTTGTTTCCCGCTCTTCACTTAAATCTATCAAAAAACAAAAATATTGCACAGATTTTTCTCCAATTTGGTTTATATATATCTCTTCAAAATATAAGTGACTTTACCAAATATGGTCAGGATCGGTCCATATGTAGTGTATGCATGACGTCACACACAAACTAAATATAAA
Organism: Cordilura impudica; assembly: GCA_963682025.1. Taxonomy (NCBI): domain Eukaryota; kingdom Metazoa; phylum Arthropoda; class Insecta; order Diptera; family Scathophagidae; genus Cordilura; species Cordilura impudica. The sequence continues at coordinate 352,095,545 of OY821517.1, forward strand.
CAATGAAAATATGTGTCATGCACTACTATACAGCCAATATTGTGTTTGAGTTCTAGACATAGAGGCGCGCATAACAAGTGTTCATAAAAATAACAAGTGTGACTAAACATGTATGAATATCCCAGGTCAGCTACAAATTAATAAGCGATCATTTTTATACCCTATACCACTACGTGGTTTGGGTATAATGACTTTGTGCTGCTGTTTGTAACAACCAAAAATATTTGACCTAGACCCATCTTTAATTATACCGATCGAATCAGAATCACTTTCTGAGTTGATTTAACAATGTCCGTCCGTCCGTCCGTCCGTCCGTCTGTGTGTCCATGTAAAGCTTGTAATCAAACTGCAGGTCGCAAATATGAATATATTTTGATGAAATTTGGTATATAAGCTTTTATCGGCCATGGGATGAACGCTATTGAAATTGGTGAGAATCGGTCCATGTTCAGACCTAGCCCCCATACAAATTACCCATATGAAATCGACATAAATTTCCATAAGATCCAAATTGTCATATAGATCTTACTCAAATTGGGTTTGTATGCGTTCATTACATCCACTAATGAGTAGTCCAAAAATGATCCCTTTGACCCCATATAGAGCTGCTTCCCGATCTTCACTTAAATCTATTAAAAAACAAAAATATTGCACTGATTCTTCTCAAATTTTGTTTTTACATATTTTTGCAAAATACAAGAGACTTTACCAAACATGATCAGGATCGGTCCATTTTTGGACCTAGTCCCTTTATAGATATAGCATCCGATAAGAACTTTTTCATATCTGCATCCAAAAAAATTAATAAAAATCCCACTCAAATTTGGTTTTTGCTTATTTTCAATGTCCAGTTAGTTGGGCCTAAGATATAGGGTTTCTAAACGCATGGTATAGGGTATCGTATAGTCGGTCTAGACCGACTATAATTTTCTTACTTGTTTTGTTTTGATTTAATGTAAACAATTGGAGTGAAAGTTTAAAGTTACATTGTAAATACCAAAGCAGTATATTACAGTGAAAATATTTTGAAGTGTTGAGTAACATTCAATAATCATGAAAGTTACTCAATGCACTATATTCTTTACAGAGAAATGCTTTCTAAATTGCTGGGATATTGATACAAATCCATATAGTTTAGATAGATTTAAATATAGAATAAGAACCCTAAAATAATCAGAAATCATTGAGTGACTTTAAATGTCACTCAATACTAGACTAGTTATAAGAATCTCATTGTAGCTTTATAAGAAAAGAAAAACCAAATAAAGTAACGATTGTTTGACAAAACATCAAACCAAACACTTCGCTTTATTTTAAAATAGCGAACAACGCTCCTAGATGAGCGTATGTTTCTTTAAGAACATAGAAACATAATCCAACAACGCTCCTTTAGATGAGCGAATGTTTCATTAGGACCAGAAACATTACACATATTTCGACCTAGTCCCCATACATATATAGAATCCGATATAAACTTTTTCATATCTACAGCCAAAAAAATTAATAACAATGCCACTAAAATTTGGTTTATGCCTATTTTCTATATCGAATTAGTTGGACCGAAGAGATAGGGTCTCTAAACCATGGTATAGGATATCGTATAGTCGGTCTAGACCGACTATAATTTCTTACTTGTTTTTTCATATATTTTTTTTAATATTTGAGAACTCTGTTCTACGTTTTATAATTTATTATAAGAATTTATTGAATCTCAAAGTGTTTTATTCTCTAACATTTATGGAAACATAGTAGCTTCCCAGAGTAACAATAAGATTCAGCTTAGTCATTACAATCATTTGATTGCTTTTTATAATGGTATTTTTTATTGTGTAATTTGTTCAATAATTTCCGTTTGTTAAACTCAATTTTCTTGAAGGATAAACAACGTTTTTTTTTTATTCACTTCGATACACAATTTTTTTTTCAGATTTTTTCGTTCATTGATTTTTATTATTATTATTCTTTTCTTAAACTGTTGCCTTGTTGTATTGTCAACACTTAGCGTCTTTTTTTTTTTTTTTTTTGTTTATTTCTTTAATGAAATTATCTTTTTATTTTTTGTAATTATTTGCTAAATACTCTTAAAAAAAATTGTTTGTTTTTGACCTTTTTTAAAAACCAAGAAATTTCTGTTCCGTTATTTATTTTTTTTCAGCATTTTATATTTTGTTATGTTGTTTTTGGAACCAATTTTTTTTATTTTTTATTTATTTAGCAAATAGTATCAGTAAAATATGTTACTTTAGCTTGGGAAAAATTAAAGAAATATGGAATGAAATACAAAATTCCTGATTGTAATAAAAATGTTATCAAAGATTATCTAAAGTAGTAAAATAGATAATAAGCTGATGACCAAGATCTGGGGTTAATATAAGACGGGATTTAATGGTTAAGGCGCGAAGAATGTCATTGAATTGTTTGCTTATTTAGTTTTAAAGTCGTTTATATATTTAATGCAGTCAAAAGCTGGGGCTCATTCAATTTGTAATAGATTTAAATTTATAATTTTTAATTTAATTAAAATTTAAATAAAATTTATCTAAAGTCTTGTAAATAGCAATCATTTTATATACAAATCTTACATTACCCCTAATTTCCAAATTTATTTCCTTATAAGTGCTTAAACAATTTGGAACCATTAACAACTAATTGAGGTATTTAACGTCGTCATGTAGTTTACTATATTGTTTACTTTTCAAATTACTAATTAACAAAATCCTTCAAAGTACAGACACTCACAGCCACAACAATAAACACGCAAATCAAAAACACCTTAAACCCACAACCTCATATACAAACACCGAATATAAATTTGAAATAACTACTTAAGGACATTTGAAATTTTCTTTGTACTCACACTATACAAAAGAACTTCTAGTGTATTCTCAAGAACTATCAAAAGGAATTTTTAAAGTATAATAAAAGTGAAAGCTTTTGTTTTTTTTTTTTTTAATTGTAACCATAATATGAACATAATTGCCAACAACATTTAAACAAACACTCATTTGAAGAATTATTTAGAAAGAATGAATTGGGCAATGAATTATGCTGGTGATGATGATGATGATAATGATGATGATTATTATTATTATGATGATGATGATGATGATGATGATGATGATGATGACTATGTTTATGTTGACGTCTACTAAAAGTATTAAGCAAAAAGTTTAATTGATGACCTTGAATTCGTTCATTGTTAGTAAGTGGAGGATTTAGTTAAACAATTTCTGAAAACTTTTAGTTGTTTACTGATTTAAAATATGTATATAATACTTGTTTAAGGAAATATATTATTTTTATACCCCCCATACCACGGTGCGGAATTACAAAATGCGGAATTGTTAATTTTGTTTTTTAATATATTTCGCGCATCATTTAGAAATTATTCTTTGGTCTATTCTTTATTGAAAGAACAAAAAATATAATAAAAAAGAGATAAACAAAAAAAAAAAAAAAAAAAAGAATTTTTTTGGTGATGCCAAAACAATGGAAACTTTTAAAGTTCTTTACCAGAGTTGTTTAAAACAATATAAATAGAAAATTAAATGAAAGGAAATGAATAAGATCGGAACGCTTACTGAAATATTTAACGTTTCTGATATTTTCTTTCAACTGTTTTTTAAACACAATTGAATTCTACAATATATTAATCTTAAACTATGCCTTGTCATGCTTCGCTGCGACGGTAATTCGGTAATTTTTATTTAAAAATATCTTTTAATCAAAAGCTGGCCTTGGCAAATAATGACTTAACGTTCTCGGATTTATCCCAAATTTTAAGAATGGAAGTTCTACACATTTGGTTACTATATTTTAAGCGTCGCATCTAAAAATTCAACAGCACTTACAAAATATTTGAATTTTTTGAATAAATTGTCTTTTATTAGCTGGGGTCATATGTGACCCCAATTCCAAAACGGTTAATGGTGTCATATTATTTTTTTCCGAAACCCTAAGCTATTAAGATAAAATATAACTTTTAAAAGTAGACAAGTGATGAATTTTTGATACAAAGTATTTAGAAATAGTACATTTACAGATTATTTTACAAAAATCCCATTTTTCTCGAAATCCGCAAAAATAAAATCCTTGCCAAAAAAATTTTGGCGTAGGGATTTACCAACAAATTTACACGGTTAATCTGTAGCCTGTGCTTAACAAAACCCTACCATGCCAGATCCACTTTTTTAAATTTTGTTAAAGAAAATTTTTTACAACTTGAAAAAGGAGTTTTCAAAATTTTATCAAAAAAATTCCCATTTTCGGTCTCAATGCGCAATAGGTTAACAACGTGGTAATAAAACAATACTTCATATCTGATTACTTATAAGTATAGAGACAAAAAATTATGGCTTTAATCAATTTCTCAAAGGTGAAAAAAATGCCATCAAATTTCATGACCTAGTTTTTTTTTGGCATAAAAGTGGTCTGGGGCATTTGCTATTTCTTGGCGAATTTTTATTCGATTTTGAATTTTTATAGCTTTTTGAAAAGATAATTTAATACTGATCCCAATTTTTACAACAACTTGTCGGCAAAATTATGCTATAGAACGAAATTTTCGTAAAATCTCAAAAAATCATATTTTCCCCATATAAACACACTTGAAATTTTCAATCGATTTCCGGCGCGACTTTTCTTTATCCGATTGTCCCCAAACTTCATATTTATTAGTTTTGTATGGAAAGGTAATAAACTGGACCCCGCCTATCCGCAAAATCGCATTTTAATTTTTTAAGGAACACTCTAGCTTTCACATTTATATATAGATTAGTCATGTTTACGTACCTCAAGCTTATAATGCAAATTATGGTTTAACACAAGCCAGCGAGAAATAAATTATTGAATATTATTATTATCAATATTAAATATTAAAATTAACTAATAAAACAGATTATCAACTTATAATGTTTACAGTAATCCGTGTTAATCACTATAATAACTCAGAATGTCTTTGATCTTGAAATTAATGATGATTTTTCATAAATCAATTTCCATCAGTTTTATATGCAGCGACAATACTGACATATATTTTTAAATATATTAAATATATTAACAGCCTATACTCCCTTGTGCCACATATGTACACATCATAAGTCTATACGATAATTAAATGCATATAGTTGACATTCAAATATCCGCACAGACAGCCAGTCTTATATATTTGCTGAAAATGCCACAAAATGTGTTTGGAGACACGAGAGCTAATTACCTGGAAAATTCTGCAATTTCAAACGTGCAACGCAGAGCAGCTTAAAGCTACAGCGAACCATACGAACATACATACATATATATGTATATTCCCCATGAAAAGTGTAAATTTTAAATATTTTTTTAAAACAACAACCAATGTTAAATATGCCATTCTATCGCATTGATACATTTGCAAAAGGCAGATGTTGGTGTTGCTGATGCTAATGTTATATGCAAAAAGTTCATAGTGTAATGCTCATTCACACAAATTGCAATTTCCAATTAAATATCCTCCATTTTGCATAGACATTTTTATTTTTCCTCTTTTTTGCCGCAAATATTTTACCGACAACATATGCACCGTAAAATTTAGATAAACTAAGTTTTCATTTTGAAATTGTATTAACAGTAACCATGCATAAATATGCATAACCTTGCACTATAATGTCATTTGCACTTACACACACACACACATGTATACACGATATACCCCTCTCATAGAATTTGAATTTCAATACAGAATTTTATTGGTATTTCGCTCTATTTAATGAAATTTTATATATTTTTTTTAAATTTTCAAGAGTTCAGAAGGTAAAGTGTGAAATTCGATTGATTAAAGTGTGTATTACTTCAAATTTATATTCCTAAATACGTTTTTTCATTTATGTTGCCAACAAAATTAAGTCTAATGAATAAAAATTTACTCATTGCAATAAATTTTGAAATAATCTCACTATTCTATTTGTTATAAAATACAGCGAAAGCTTTAAATACATGTTTAGTTATAGAATGTGAATATTTTTGTTTCATTCGTTTTAGCAGATGTTGAATTGCACAGATACGAAAGCGGATCAATAAGTCCGTGACCTTTAGAATAAAACAGTTTTTTTTTTTTTTTTTTTTTTTTTGCAAAAAAAAAAATATTTTTCAACATAATCTGCTTTTAGCTCAATACACGTAGTCCAACGTTTCTCCAATTTTTGTATCCCTTCCAAAAAATTGGATTTTTCGATGTTGAAAAAAAACTTTTTTCTTGGCCATATGGGGTAGTTGTTTTTAAATCCTCGTTAAATCGGTCAAATAAGTTTACCTTTTGAAGGTAATCGATGTGGACTCGAATGGCGGTTAAACAACTCCAAACAATCCTTTGAAGTTGTCACACGATCACGTTTATGGTTAATTGAGAGCAAACGCGGCACCCATCTTGCAGACAGCTTTCTTAAACCCAACTGATCATTTAAAATCCAAACCACACTGCCATATGAAATTCCTATGGCTTCAAAAATCTCACGCACTTTTACTCTTCGATCAGGTGTAGTGACCTCAATTGGGCGTCCAGAGCGTTCAGCGTCATTTGTATTTGACGACCACAACGAAAGTCAGTAAACCACATTTTTACCATTGAAATCGATGATGCAGAGTCTCCATAGTATTTATCAAGCTTTTTCCTTGGTTTGATTGACGGTTTTTTTTTTTTTTTGCAAAAAATAACGTTAAATGAGCACTCGAAATTCACTTTTTTCAAATTAAAAAAAAAAAAAAAAAACACCCGGTTGTATGTTTTGAACAGCTGTTAAACGCAACGTAAATGATGGAACTTGCTCAAAATATTACAGTAGTATATTGACAGGTGGTGCTTAATGGGAGCAGTGTTGTATTTCATATAACTACGAGGGAAGTTTGAAAAATCACAGACTTATTTATCCGCCCTCGTATAATATTATTGATTAATTAATTCGGAATTAAAAAAATAAACTTAAATAACAAAGTTATTTAAAACAAACAACTTTATTGAGGCAAACTTAACAAATGTCGATATGTGCCAATCTTTCGCTTCTTCGAAATGTTCTTCCAAAAAACATCCGAATATCTTGAAAAATGTTTTTATAATTTAGTTTTGTTTAAATTGATTTTTTACAAGTTCTAATGCTGTTCTTTTTGCACTTCGAAGTATTAGGTTGGTGGTAGGCCTGCATGTAGCATGCCGTGGTTTAAATCAGGTATCGGACAAATTCTTCCTAATTCATTTAAACAATTCTTTTTTAAAAAAGAATAGTTTTTCTAAAGAACCTGTCTTTTTAAGAAAAGCTACTTTTTAAAAAGTTACTTTTTAAGACAGGTAATTTTTTAAGAAAAAATTTTTTTTTTGAAAGGGCACTTTCCGAAATATGTATGTAAGGACTTTTTGCGAATAACTACTTTTTTAAAAAAGTTAGTTCGTTTTAGAAAAAGGGTTTTTTGTTAGAAAGGGTAGTTAAAAAAGGGTTGTTTTTAAAAAAATATACTTTTTAAAAAACAGTAATTTTTTCAAAAATGTGATTTTAAAAAAGGGTGCTTTTAAAAAACGGGCATTTTTTAAAATGGGCACTTTTTTAAAAAAATTACCCCTGAAAAAAAGAAGTACTTTTTTTTTAAAAAGAAAGGTACTTAAAAAAGGTAATTTTTTAAATCAGGGGATTTGTTGAAAAGGGTACTTTTTAAAAAAGGGTAATTTTTTCAAAAAAGAATTTTTTGTTCAAAAAACTATACTCTTTCAAAAAGGGTGTTTTTTTAAAAGGGTACTTAAAAACGGGCGTTTTTTTTTAAGTACTTCCTAAGTAAGGTGTTCCAAAAAAGGTACTTTTTAAAAAATCTGTATTTCTTAAGAAAAGGGTATTTTAAAAAAGAGGTATTTAAAAAAAAGGTACTTTTAAAAATGGGTACTTCTATACTTTTTAAAAAAAAATTTACTTTTTTTTTAAAAGGGTACTTCTAAAAAATGGTTACAGATTACATATTTAAAAAAAGTACTCGTTTTTTAAAAAAGGAGATTTTTTAAAAAAGGGTAATTTTTGTAAAAAGGGTACTTATTGTAAAAAGGCAACTTTTTAAAAAACGGTACTTGTTAAAAAAGGGCACTTTTTTCAAAAAAGGATAATTCTTTCACAAAGGGTACTTTTTTAAAAAGGGTACCTAAAAACGGGTGCTTTTTTCAAAAAGATACCATCTGAGGAATTGGTACTCTTATAAAAGAGGTACTTTTTAAAAATTGAAAAAGTTAGTTCGTTTTAGAAAAAGGGTTTTTTGTTAAAAAGGGTAGTTAAAAAAGGGTTGTTTTTAAAAAAATATACTTTTTAAAAAAACAGTACTTTTTTCAAAAATGTGATTTTAAAAAAGGGTGCTTTTAAAAACGGGCATTTTTTAAAATGTGCACTTTTTTAAAAAAATTACCCCTGAAAAAAAAGAAGTACTTTTTTTCAAAAAGAAAGTAACTTAAAAAAGGTAATTTTTTAAATCAGGGGATTTGTTGAAAAGGGTACTTTTTAAAAAAGGGTAATTTTTTCAAAAAAGAATTTTTTGTTCAAAAAACTATACTATTTCAAAAAGGGTGTTTTTTAAAAGGGTACTTAAAAACGGGCGTTTAAAAAAAAAGTACTTCCTAAGTAAGGTGTTCCAAAAAAGGTACTTTTTAAAAAATCTGTATTTTTTAAGAAAAGGGTATTTTAAAAAAGAGGTATTTAAAAAAAGGTACTTTTAAAAATGGGTACTTCTATACTTTTTAAGAAAAATTTACTTTTTTTTAAAAGGGTACTTCTAATAAATGGTTACAGATTATTTATTTAAAAAAAGTATTTGTTTTTTAAAAAAGGTGATTTTTTATAAAAGGGTACTTTTTGTAAAAAGGGTACTTATTGTAAAAAGGGAACTTTTTAAAAAAACGGTACTTGTTAAAAAAGGGTACTTTTTTCCAAAAAGGATAATTTTTTCACAAATTGTACTTTTTTAAAAAGGGTACCTAAAAACGGGTGCTTTTTTCAAAAAGGTACCATCTGAGGAATTGGTACTCTTATAAAAAGGGTACTCTTTAAAAATTAGTATTTTTTAAAAAAGGGAACTTTTTTAAAAAAGTGTACTTCTTAAAAAAGGGTACTTTTTAATAAATTGTTCTTTAAAAAATGGTTACCGGTTTTGAAAAAGTGTACTTTTTAAAAAAGAGCCACTGTTAAAAAAGAAGTACTTCAAAAAAAAAAAATACCCCTTAAAAAAAGAAGTACTTTTTTTTAAAAAAATGTAATTTGTTAAATCAGGGGACTTGTTAAAAAAGGGTACTTTTTTAAAAAAGGGTAATTTTTTCAAAAAAACGATTCTTTTTCAAAAAACCATACTTTTTTCAAAAAAGGTGTTTTTTAAAAAGGGCACAAAAAAGTACTTTCCAAGTAAGGTCTTGCAAAAAGGGTACTTTTTAACAAATATTTTTTTTTTTAAGAAAAGGGTACTTTTTAAAAAAACAGTGATTTTAAAAAAAGGGTACTTTTAAAAATGGGTACTTTCATACTTCTAAAAAAATGGATAAAGTTTACTTATTTAAAAAAGGTACTTGTTTTTAAAAAAGGATGCTTTTTTAAAAGAGGGTACTTTTTGTAAAAAGGGTACTTATTGTAAATAGGAAACTTTTTAAAAAGGGTACTTGTTAAAAAAGGGTAATTTTTATCAATAAAAGATAATTTTTTCACAAAGGGTACTTATTTAAAAAGGGTACTTATAAACGGGAGCTTTTTTTAAAAAAGGTACCATCTAAGGAATTGGTACTCTTATAAAAATGTTACGTTTTAAAAATTAGTATTTTTTAAAAAGGGTATTTTTTAAAAAAGTGTACTTTTTAAAAATTTTTATTTTTTAAAAAAGGGGACTGTTTAAAAAAACGGTACTTTTAAAAATTAGATACTTGTAAAAATGGGCACTTTTATACTTTTTAAAAAAATTTAACTTTTTTTTTAAAAGGGTACTTCTAAAAAATGATTAAAGATTACTTATTTAAAAAAGGTACTTGTATTTAAAAAAAGGTGCTTTTTTAAAAAAGGGTAGTTTTTGTAAAAAGGATAGTTTTTTCACAGTACCCTTACTTCTAAGGAATTTGTACTCCTGTATTTTTTAAGAAAAGGGTACTTTTTTAAAAGAACGCAACTTTTAAAAAAGTGTACTTCTTAAAAAAGGTACTTTTTAAAAAAAGGTACTTTAAAAAAAACCCAACTTCTAAAAAAGTGTGCTTCTTAAAAAATGGTACTTTTTAAAAAGTATTACTTTAAAATATGGTTACAGGTTTTAAAAAAGTGTACTTTTTAAAAAGTATTACTTTAAAATATGGTTACAGGTTTTAAAAAAGTGTACTTTTTAAAAAGAACCACTGTTAAAAAAGGAATACTTAAAAAAAAAGAAAGGGTTGTTTTTTAAAAGGGGTACCCTTTTAAAGAAATGGTAATTTGCTTAAAAATGCGTGGTTTAAAAAAAGAGTACTTACTTAAAAAGGGTACTTGTTTTTAAAACAAGGGTACTTTTTTAAGGTATTTTAAGGGTATTTTTTTTTTTTAAAGGTACATTTTGAACTAAGGGTACTTTAAAAAAATGGTGCTTTCCAAAAAAGAGATTACTTTAAGAAAATGGGTACTTAACCAAAAATTTATTTTAAAAAAATGTACTTATAAATATAAATTTTAAAAAAGTTTCTTGTTAAAAAAGATATTTAAAAAAATCACTTTATAAAAAGTAATTTAAAAAAAAAATCCATTTATTTTAAATAGTTTACTTAAAAAAAATTACTTATTTATAAAGGGTACTTTTCAAAAAAATTTTTTATTTTAAAAAACGTAATTTTGAACCGCAAATTTTTTAAAATAAGGTACTTTTAAAAAAAGAAATACTGTTTTAAGAAACATCCTTTTTTAAAAATGGAACTTTTGAAGAAAATATACTTTTGTAAGACAAAGTTCTTTTTAAGAAAAAGTTTTGTTTTAAGAAAAAGTGGGATTATATAATTTTTTTTGGCGATTTTTTTTTATTATTTCGTGATACGAGTAACGATGATTTGAACCATACGTGCAGTTTAACCATACACACACCCTCATGTAGCAGAACCCCATCTAGTCACTTTTTTGACTTTTGTCGAATATCGAATTGCTCTCGCAATATGATGTAGGGCATGGAAAACCCTGAAGAACTGCATGTTTATTTTTTGAACACTTTTATTTTTCCAAGAAGTTTTTCACATTTCCATTCATATCTCGTGACTCTTTGGACCGATTTTGCTGATTTTAAATAGCAACTCTTTCGGGATGTTAGTAAACGATTTTATGCAAAAAAGAAGAGCTTAGCTTTGGTATTGAGGGTGTGACCAACGCTGTCTTAAATATTTTCCATATTTCTCCTAAATTATAAGAATTTGTCTTTTCTATTTTTAGAAAAATATTTATTTACATGATCTTGTACTGAGCAAAAAACTAATTATTTATAAAAGTAAAAGTCAAAATTGTACTATAGATCGTAAAATTGTTGCGTTCAATTTTTTTCCCCATAGCCTCCGAACTCAGAAAGGAGACAGGAAGGTGGTGTTCAACAGTTTTTATATAATTTTTTTATTTCACGACCAAACCTAAATTGCTGGAAAATTTTTATTTTTTTTTTTTTTGTAGATTCGTACTTAACGGCCCAACATTTCTAAACAAAGGTGAAGTCAAAAATATTTTTTTTTAATTCCTTTAAGGAAAAAATCCATGGGCCATATATATCCCGTTGGTCGTCAACGGTCAAAACTAGCAAGTAATTTTCTCCACCCAAAGCAAGTCAGTGATTTGTGTTTTTATTTTTTTACATAAATAACTGTAGCTTTGGTTTTGTATTTGTTGTGAATTTTTAAATATAGATCACAGAGAATCGATTACTACTTTTTTAGTTTGTACTAAAAATGGAAAGGAAAATCGTTCCTTCTGTGAAAAATCTTTTTGTTTGACAAAAAATTGTAATTGCTTCGAAGATTACCATAATTGAGATATTTAGAATTAATCTTTTTCTAAGTCTTTTTATTTATAGTTTAATTAATTGTTGATTTGATATTATGAATTTTTTTAATTTAATAAAAATATAAAACTATAAAATATCTTTTTTACCCGTACTGAATTTTGCTGAATAATAAACCGATTCTAAATATTTTGGTGTTTCTGAAAACTGCTCCATGTTAATCAAAATTTTAATGTTTTCGGTTCAATAACGTCCGAATTAATACATCCAAATATCATTAAAAAAAAACGCAATTTTCAGACCTTTGGGTCCCCGTCTTAGGTCCTGAGAGTACATGTGACATTTTTTTTTGTATGATCCGAAATCTAAAATCATCTTCTGTCGACTCAAGTCAGCCTTAAAAAAATCGGTTGGAAAATGTGTAAAATATAACAAAAAAAAAAAAAAAATGGGACATATATGTCCCATTGGTCGTGAAAGGGTTAAATACATATAGTATTTCTATACATTTTCTAGCAACATGTTTCAGGGTCTCAATAAACAAAAGGAATAAAATAAAGTCATTACATGGTGCAGGAAATGTTTGGCACATTGCAGAGTTGTTACCAAACATGTTTGAAGGGATACCTTTTTGAGTTTGAGTGAAATGGTAAGCTTTGTTCTGGGAAATTAATGTTTAAAAAAAAACTCTAAACTTAAAATCCGTTTTTTAAACTAACAAACTATTTTTTTAACACATTTGACTATTAGCTAAGTTTAACAATTTTTTAAAGCCTTTAGCTAGGCTTGTAGTCACCAATTTTTTAAAATTTTTAGCTTTAGAGTTTCTAAAGACTTATGTATCAATTATAAATGTTGCCTTATTGACGATATTTACAATTTTATATAAACTTTTTTCAACTTTCCTCTGTATACTACGAAAATTGTTACAAGACATTGGGTGTTTTACGAAAATATATTTAATTTCTTTTTCGTATATGTCAAGTTTTCCAGTCATATTTTATTTTCAAAACATTAAACATTGATGTTTTTTTATAACTATTTACGACAAGTGTTACCAACAAAATCAATGACTTGCTTGTTTTTGTAACACTTAGTTTTAGTTTCTTCTGGGAATTATATAGTATTTGTAAGAAAAACAAAATAAATACTTAAGAAATTTTATGAGATTTACGTTTAAACGATTTAATGCTACAATAATTCGTTAACTAGACCCTCATAAAAATATGCTACAATGATGTCAAATAAATCGGGTAGCAAAAAAAGAAAATCACAAGAAAATATATTTGATGAGAAGGAATGCAGCTCAAAATAATCAACTTAAATAGCAATAACTATAAACTACAAACAATCAAATCAAGAATTTCATCTAAATGTCATTAATAGAGGAAAAATGTTTTTGACAACATGCTCGTTATATAAAGAATTCTTTGCAAAATCGAAAATATCTTGAAAGTAGTTTTTATTTTTTTTTTAATTTTCTTTAGTTATTGGGTACTTGCGTTGCACAGTGGCGCCATTTGAGTTTTTTCGTTGCAAAAATCATAACTTTTGAACCAAATAAGATAATCAAAAAATTTAAAAGTTATATGATAGATAATTGATCAACCTATGAAATGAGTGTTTGTAAAGGGTTCTACACCATTTAGGTGCCCACTAATGGGTTAGCAAGCTTGAAATTTGTGAAAAAGTCTATTTTATAGGAAGTAAAATAAAATATTTTTTAAAATTTTTGATTTTTTATGCTTTTTATATCCTCCACCCCAGTGTGCTGAGGGTATACATAAGTTTGTCATCCCGTTTGTAATAATTAGAAAAAAATTTTTGGAACCCATAAAATATATATATTTGTGATCCTTAGAACAAGCGGAGATGATATAGCGATGTCCGTCTGTCCGTCTGTGGAAATCACGATGACGGCTTCAATCGGGTCGCTAGGGTGCTCGTTGGCATAAGAAAGTATTCACTAACATCCTGAAAAGTTTTTTATTTAAAATCGTCGAAAGCGGTTAATAAAGTCCCGAAAATTGGATGACGAAGTAAAAAAAAGTCTTGCAAAAATATAATTTTTCATGTTGTTCTTGCCACGCTGACGCCCTCAATAGAATAACTGGGACGCTCGTTAGTGAGAAATCACGATAATCGGTTTAATAGGTCCCGAGAAATCACTGAGGAAGTAAAAAAATTGGTAAAAATATATGTTTCTGTATTGTTCTTGCTGTTCTTAATATTGTATTGTTGTCATTAGCTGTACTTGTTTTTTTGGTGGTCGTTGTGGTAATAATATAATAAAAAGTAACCCTTTGTAAATTTTTTTTATCAATTCTGGTATAAAAATTTTAAAGTTTCCATTGTTTTGGCATCACTAAAAAAATTGTAAGATCATATTTGTCATCGCCACGAGCCTGGTTGTAAAGGGCCAGATCGATTGCGTCTCGCGAAAGGGGTTAAAAATCGATCCAAAATGTTGTCGACAAGCAGACAAGGAGACACTAATGCCGTTTTCTTTTCTGACAAAAAACGGCACATTTTTTTGCACTTTTTTCGAAAAGTGTATTTTTTACATATTCTAAATTAAGAGCAACCTTATTTTATGCCAAGTCGAGCGCACGTAAATCGCAAAAATTTTTAGGAAAAATACATTTATTTTGTATTAGCAAACAGAGTGTCACTTTATTTTGCTCAGTGTGACTATGCCACAGTAGCTGGCGCCACAATTTTTGTTCTAATTAGCTTTGCAATAGTTATTTCTATTTTAACATGAATGTCAACATTTTCAATTAGATATCAAATACAACAATGTTAAAAGTATACACAGAGCTGAGTAAAGAAGAAGCAATGAGTTTTTTGCTTTCAAAACAGTTCTACGTAGTTATATAAAATTATTATTCTGCTTTACCTACAAAATATCTGAAATATGTGAAATATCATATAATTTTTAAAAATTGTTTATAATTACTGAAGCATTATTATAAATAAATAAATACAAAATTGAACCTTTTTAATTTTCCATTTAAATTTATGAAAATATCAATTCTAAAAACTGGAATTTAGATTTCCAATTATAAATTTGAAAATATCAATTGAATTTCAGAAAATCATATTAAAACGTCGGAAATAATAACTTAAAATTTAGAAGACATCAATTGAATTTTTTAAATGTAAATTTTATTCTTTAAACAGAAATTAAAGTTCAAAAAACATCAAATATGTTTACATTTAAAAAGTCAACTGAAATTAAAAAGAAATATTGTGAATAAGGAGACATTAATAGCATTTCAGGATAAGAAAACATTAATTTAAATTCAATGAAGTTTATAAAACCTCAAATGATATTTAAGAATCGCCAACATAAAAATTGTTACATAAATAAAGCGCAATTTGATGAGAATGTTATTTATCTATTATTTTACACAATTTTTTTGGATGAAAATTTGAAGTTATTCAGAAAATAAAGATAACAAATTATTTTAATTAAAATTATTGGGATATTTGGTTTTTTGCGGTTGTCATCCCTAATTTCACCCAGTGTTCAAATTGACTTCAAAATTTGACTTCACGGTAGGCAAAGTAAAACCCAAAACATTAATTTCGATAATTCCCAGGTAGTAGTGTTAGGAGTCAATAAATATATTTTATTAACATATATTTTATTAACATAATTTAATTCAAAATCAAAAGTTGGCATCAGTGGGTTAGATTTTGTATTGTATTGTGTTATTTTATGCTACCACAAAATCTAATAGTTAAAATTCCCTTTTAATAAGTAAAAATTTTTTTCCAAATATGACAATATTTTAACAAAAAAAAAATTGAGAGCTTTTTTTTGGTTATTATTTTGTTACTCCATCCGACCTTTACGGTCGCAGTGAACAATTATTTGGCCAATTAAAAGAAACTATACAGCCATCTTCAATTAGCACGATTTAATGCGTATAGACACCCTACGCAACCATTACCTTCGCAATTAAAGTTAGGGCGAGCTATTTAATTTGCAAAAACTTAATCTAAATTAAAGGTCAGCAAACACGATGGCCAAAAAGCAAACACCGAAACGTGTTTTTTTTATTCGAAATAGTAGAAAAGACGAAAACGATCTTTCCTCTTTGGACCGCTAATTACTAATATGAGGCAGCTTTATAGACCAACTCTTGAAATAAACAAAAATCTGGATCAAACCAAGGAATTTCCGGAAATAACTTTGTATTAAGTTTAACAAATTGTTTACTTTTTCATATATTTTGTTTACATTTATTATCAACTTGCAGATTCCAGCTCTCGAAATTGCAGTGCAAATTCTAGGAAATTTTATTTTTTCATTAAATGAAGACCCTAAAGGTATGCTAATCAATTATAGCCAATTCACAAATCATTACAAAAAAACATTGTATAATTTTATGTATGTGTTAGTAGCAACTTTAAATGCAATTTACTCAAAATAAGGGAACAAATTAAAAAATCTTTAAATCTGCAAAGTGGCTAAAAAGAAATACCTTTAAAATAATAAACGTTTAGTCAAAATCTGGATAAAACGGTAGAACTAAACACCGGTCACAAGAAATCGCCTAGCCCATTATTTATAGGCTTTTATGATTTAAAATTATTCCAGAAAAGATTAAAAAAAATTTTTTTTTCAATTTATACATTTTTTTTTTTGTAAAATATTGCTCACAATCCGTAAAGGAAGAACTTTAATCATTTTCGAACTCTTTTTGTGACTTTACACGTCGCAGTGATGAAATAAGTGGATCGGAAGATGCTGCTAACATGTTAAAGAGGTCCTCATTTTGTCTTACCCTTGATGATTTCAAAGTGTTCAGCAATCCATATTTTAATAAAATTTGTTTAGGGTCTCCTGTGCTTCTTCAGAAAGCTCTACTATTGGCTGACATTCAATTATATCTTTGCCATGCGACAGTATTTTATGAACTGTCGGGGTCAACTTTTTCTGTGGATATAATTCTGCTAAAAGTGATGTAGTTTTCGAAGCTATTTTCCATATTTTTCAGAATCAAATTTTTCCTTGCAGTTTAAAAAATTCAAGATTGCTCCCAATCTCTTAAAGATTTGAGTGTTTATTCCAGTGATTCGAGTTTACAGCCTCATCATTTTCAAGAAATCTTATCGAAGTGTTTCCATTGTTGGAAATCTACTTTTAGTCCAATTTGTTTGAAAAACGCGTCCTATATTCGATTCTTTCTGATCCTTTCCTTATCATTGTTTGATGTATTTTCATCAAAGTGTTCCCCCTCTTATGGAAGCGTATACTATAATGAATGGAAAACCAAAATCATATATCTTAACAATAACGAACGAAACAAAAAAAAAATAAGAATGGGTTTTCACGGTTATATATCATAAATTGTGCAATAATGCATGCATCACATTTCTTTTCTCAAAATTTTACCTCTAGAAAAAATGGGGCAAGGACGGGCAGCTGAAAATTTTTCCACTAGGTAAAGGAGTAATCAAAAAATTTGTTTTGAAAATTTGCCAAATGTAGAAATTTATAGTTTTTTTATTTTCCATCATAGTTGAGAAATATTGAAAAAATGGATAGATGGTAAATATCGATTTACCTGGACAAACACTAAGCAAACAGTATAATTTTTTTTTTTGCTCTTTTCTTAATAAATCGATATATTAATAAAATCGAAAAGAATGGCAATCCGTTACCTAGTTTTCGAGGTACTATATCTGAAAGCGGAGAAAATTACCTAAAAATGGTCTGGTTTTTTGAACACCGCAAAACATTCAACTTTGAAGGGCTATATCATCTGAACCAAAAATCAGATTGTAACAAGAGTAGCATATTTTAAATCGTTCGACAATTTCCTGTAAAATATGTTTATTCAATATTTTTACGGGCGCATAAAATTTTTGACTTTTGCAACCTCACTTGTTCCACGGTGCGTTAGGGCTAGGATATTGTTCTTTATGGTTTTGGTGCGAGTATACAAAAAATCAAAAAATAGTCAAGTTTGCCGTAGTAATAACAGTGGATATATTCAAGAGAGATTTATCACTAAGGTTACTTGGCTTAAAACAAGAATGAACATGAAAAAGCTAATAAATGATAAAAATCCTATTGTTTTCATGCTGCTTTATTTGTTATTACCAGATTTTGCTTTTTTTTGCCACTCATGTGTTTTTATGGTATCTTTTTTTGTTTTGGTGTTTTTATCATTTACCATTTCATTGTTTATTTTGTTTCTTCTTTTGGATTTCTTTATGCAAGACAATGTGTTTTTCTTATCATTATTATTGCGTTTATGTGTTCATAAAAAGAAAAATCCACAGAAAATCTGCAACAAAATAAGATATTAATTCGAAAAGAGGGTGGTTAGTGTGTATGTATAGTTATCTTAATTTGTTTACAATTCAAATAAAAATCCCAACACATGCATAGATATAACGACACATATAGAACTTGTGAACACTTCAGCACGCAGAGGGATACAAAAACTCAACAACATTGGCGCAAAATGACTTAAACTTTTAATGTTCTTTTTGGTTTTACTGTAACTGCTAAAACCATTGCATACTTCAAGGTTTAATTATAATAAATGTCTTTTTTCTCGGGAAGTTTTAATTAGCAATTATAAGTAATTATATTTTAGAAAAATTTGTTTTAAGGGAAAAACAATGTAATATATTATTATTGTTATTTTTTGTTTAGTTATTACTACTGTATCTATAGTTGTTTTTATTCTATAAAAAATCTTATGTTGACAACGCAGTTTGTCCAACGTCATTTATAACCAATTCTATAGCTCAGTTGGTATCGCGCTAGACAAGCTCACAAGAAATCCAAGTTCAGATCCATTAAAAGGCCAAAGAATTTGTTACTTTCGATTCCACAGAATTAAAAGAAAGAATTTATTTTGCTTATATTTTTATTGATTCTGGGCTATATGATGGTCAGCATTTAAATTAAAACAAATGAAATGCCAGAAACCGGTCCGATTAAGAATACAGTGCAGTTATGAATTTTTGAAATGTATGCTTTCTTCTTCTTTACCACTCACCATTAAAACAATATTATTTTATCTTGAACTCTACGTTTCGTCGACTTTTTGTCAACTTCATCAGGAGTTTTCAGTTTCTTATTAAACTGATTAGTTTAGTTTACCTTTTCAAGTTCTTTATCATTTAATACATTTAAAATTACACAAATTTAATAAAGTTAAATAAATTCATAAAAATAATCAAAATAAAAAAATATATTATCACAGGTTTGAACTTATTGATTAATATCACAGAACTGCCTTAACAACAAGCAGCTCTAGTTAAAATCATTAGTGAAAATGGCTTAAAAAACTATATGGAGCCTAAAACTTGTGCTTATATTTCTATATTTTGGTAATAAATTTTCTTCTGGGTTATATCGATATTTTTTTAAGAAAATTAGGTTTAGTTCAGTTAATCTCACATTTAAAGGCTTTTGTCAAATAGTTCGTTAACAGTAGTTTGCAATGACAGCTAGGCTTAGGTTAGGAAACCTCAGTTCAATTAAACTAAGTTTTTGTAGCTTAGTTTAGTTCAACACAGTTTTTAAATTCGTTTTGCTAAACTCAGTATTTTTAAGTAAAACTCGTTTCTTCAGCTTTGTTCAGGGCTGAATGATCTTTGATGACAGCAATTCCGTAATTGTTTTGGATTTTTCACATCTAGGTGGCGCTAATGTCATTACTAATTACTTTTTATGCCATTCTTAAACGCACAGAGCAGTTTTTATTTTTCCTTTTTCTTATCTTATCGTTGTTTTCTTGCAAAAAGGTCTTGTTGTTTGCTCCCGCTTAAAAATCGAACTTTAAAATTTGATTTCAACATTGTATTTATTTTTTTGACAAACACAATAAACGAAAAGTATTTTAGTACTCCACCATATAAAAAGAAAAAATATAAATCTTGTATTATTTTCTTTTCGCATCATTCTTATTTGTCAAGCATTTGCGGATCCAGGTTGTCTAAACAAATCTTCCCCCTAACCTCTGGAAAAGAGGAATTCAATTGATTTTTAAGCTTAGTTTAGCTAAACTCAGATTTTTAACTCAGTTTGTGATGACACCTAAACTTAGTTTAGTTAAACTCAGTTTTTGTAACTTAGGCCCAGTTTTTGAGATGTCAGTTAAACTTAGTTTAGTTAAACCGAGAATTAATTTTTTCAGACACGTCCAAATTCATAAAGGAATTGATGAATAAATTCTGGGTTTAACAAAACTAGGTTTAACTGATATCTTAAAAACAGGGTCTTAGTTTAATTAAACACAGTTTGGTATGAAACTTAATCTTCGTTAAACTAAATTCATTAAGTTTAGTTAATATCAGTTTAGTGAAACTCGATTTTTTTATCTTCGTTTAGTAGACTCATTGTTTTAACTCAATTTAATTAAACTTAGATTTTTAAATTAGTTTGTTTAAACTTAATTTTTTTTACTTGGTTTAATTAACCTCAGTTTTTTAGCTTAGAATAACTAAATTTCGTTTTAGTCTTAAATTAGTCAAACTCAGTTTGGAATGACAGTTAAGCTCAGTTTAGTTAAACTCTTTTTTTTAACAAAGTCTGGTAGAAATATTTTTTTAATTAGTTAAGTTAAATAACTGAGTTTTTTATGCTTTTTAACTTGGTTAAGTTAAACTCAGTTTCTTTTAATATAACTCGGTTAAACTCATTTTTTTTTTTTAATAAAATTAGATAAACTAAGTTTTTAATCTTAGTTTAGTTTTAACTTAGTTTTAACTTAGTTTATATTTTATTATTTATTATTTTTTAACTTAGTTTATTAAACTCATTTTAGTTTAATTAGTTTAGTTTACTTAAACCCAATTTTTGTAATTGGTTTTTTAAATTCATATTTCTAACATAATTTAATTTTTTCAACTTAGTTTAGTTAAGCTCAGTTATTTTAAAACTTAGTTTAGTTAAATTCAGTTTTTTCAAACTTAGTTTAATTAAAAGCCGTTTAAGTTTATAAAATTCTTTAACTAAGTTTAATTTTAACTGATATTGCAAAAACTCGTCCCTATCGTGTTCTTGGTTTATCAGTTAAACTTAGTTTAATTTAATTCAGCTTTTTCATCTTAACTTATTTGAACTCAGTTTTTTAACTTAGTTAAGTTAAACTACGTTTTTATCTTAGTTTAGTTAAACTCATTTAAAGTAACAGTTAAACTTAAATTTGGTAGACTCAGTTTGTGACAAATTAGTTTAGTTTTTACATTAGTTTAAGTAAACTAATTAAAAGTAAATGGTTTTTTTTTTTTTTTAAGTGAAACTCTGCTTTTTAATTTTGTTATTTTAAATAAGTTTATTTTTTTGACTTAGTTTATTTAAACTCAGTTTTTTAAATTAATTTAGTTAAACTCAGTTTCTTTTTTAATTAAGCTAAGAAGAAAAGCTTAGCTACAGTCTGCTTTTAAATTACTTTAAAAAAACTAACATAGTTTAGTTAAACTTAGTTTTTGAATCATCATTTAGTTCAACTCAGTTTGGGATTACAATTTAACTTTGTTTAGTTAAACTCAGTTTTTTAACTTAGTTTTATTAAACGCAAATTTTTAACTCAGTTTAGTTAAATACACTTTTTTAACTTAGTTAAGTTAAAATCAATTTTTAGTTAAACTCAGTTTTTGAACTTATTCGTGTTTGGCTTTTCAAGTATTTAAACTTAGTTAATTGAAACTCAGTTGAAAAAACTGAGCTTTTTAGTTAAACTCTGCTTTCAAACTTATTTTAGTTTAACTCAGTTTCTTTAATAAATTTTGTTGAACTCAGTATGAATGACTCTTAAACTTAATTTTGTCAAATCCAGTTTTTTAAACTTAGTTTAATTGAACTTATTGTTTTCTAAAACTTATTCATTCAATTTGGTTAGGTAAAGCCCAGTTTTGAAACATACTTGAGTTAAACTCAGCTTTTTAACTTTGCATAGTTGAACTCAGTTTGGGAGGACAGTTATTCTTCTTTAAGTTAAACTCCGTTGTTTAGTTTATTATAGTTAAACTTAGTTTTTTTAACTTAATTTAGTTGAACTCAGTTTTTTTACTTTAGTTTAGTTGAACTTATTTTTTCAATTTAGTTAATTTCAATCCATTTTTCTTAACTAGGGTTATTTAAATTATTTTCTTAACTTAGGTAAGTTAGCCTGGTTTTTAAACTTAGTTGGGTTAAACTCAATTTGGACTGACAGTTAATGTTACCTTAGTTAAACTCCGTTTTTAGTTTAGTAGTTAAATTAAATTACTAAAACTGAGCTTTTTAGTTAAGTTCAACAAGAACCCAATATCATGATGTGCAAGTTATGTGGATGCCTGTTAAAAATAATTTGATTAAACTCAAGTTTCCAAGTCTTGAATGAAATAAATAAAAGTGATAAAACAGAATTTTCGTTAATTAAACTTGCGATTATAAACGTTTAAGTTTAAGTATTTAAAAACGTGAGATTAACTGAACCAATTTGAATAACCAATATAACAACATTATGACCTTTTCATGCATAAAATTAGGCGCCAACTATAAAATGTATGTATAATCTATCTTGTGAAATCGATAATTTACCAAAATCTCTACAAAATGTTGCCTACTTTTTAGGCATAATTAATATTAAAACTGCCAAACTTCTTGGAGAACAAAAATAACTTCTTAAACTTCCAATTGTAGTGAGATCTTAGAAGGTAATCCTTAATTTATAATAAATGACAAAAAGGTAAAGCCTTTTAGAAATGTAAAAAATATAATTTATTATATCCACAAGTATGAAAAAGAAAAAAAAAATTTGGTACTTAACATTAATTTTACTCGTTACAAAACTGAAGCAATTTTGAGGGGTTGTTTTTAATTACGAGTTGTGCCTAATTTTTGTGTTGAAAGAAAAGCAAAAAAAGTTTTAGAATTTAAATCTTTATGAGAATTATTTTGAAGAAAGGATGATTTATATTGAAATTTTAAGCAATTTTAAAGAGTTGTTTAATAAAAGAAAATAAATAATTGTTACTTTTTTACAATTTAGCAAAATTAGTGTAGCATAATCGGGTAACCGATTAAATTGACTGTTTTATTTTTAACTCTGTTTTATTATATAAAAACCCACTCATCAAATTTAGCACATATGTAGGGATGACAATCAGCAACAACATTAGGGTGGCCCTTAATAAAAAAAAAGTGTTCAAACTCTCGCTCGCACCCTCTAGAAATATGCGAATAGCAAAACAAGTGAGAAATACAAAGTTTTGGGCTAATCAAAAAACATTTAGAGGTGGCTCAACACGATTGAAAATTTCAAGTGTATTTATATGGGGAAAATATGACTTTTTTCAGATTTTACGAAAATTTCGTTCAATAGTTTAATTTTTCCGACAAATTGGTACATAATTCGGGATCAGTATTAAATTATATTTCCAAGAAGCTAAAAAAACTTCAAAATCGAATAAAAACTCGCCAAGAAATAGCAAATGCCCCAGACCACTTTTGTGCCAAAAAAAAACTAGATCATGAAATTTGATGACATTTTTTTCAACTTTAAGAAATTAATTAAAGCCAATATTTTGTTTTTGTTTTTATACCTGTAAGTACTCAGATATGAAATATTATTCTATTACCACCTTGTTAACCCTATTAAGCATTAAGACCGAAAATGAAAAATTTTTTTGATAAAATTTTGAGAACTCCTTTTTCAAGCTTTGAAAAATTTTCTTAAACAAAATTTAAAAAAATTGATCTACCTCTTTAAGGTCTTGTTAAATGCGTATTTCGAGAAAAATGGGACTAAAATATTCTGTAAATGTACTCTTTCTAAATACTTTGTATCAAAAATTCATCACTTTTCTACTTTTAAATGTTATGTTTTATCTTAATAGCCTAGGGTTTCGGAAAAAATATTATGACCCCATTAACCATTTTTTTGAATTGGGGTCACATATGACTCGAAGCTAATTGAAAACAATTTATTCAAAAAATTCAAATATCTTGTAAGCGCTATTGAATTTATAGATGCGACGCTTAAAATATAATAGCGAAATGTGTAGAACTTCCGTTCCTAAAGTTTGAGATAAATCCGAGAACGTTAACCCATTATTTGCCAAAACCAGCTTTGGATTTTAAGATATTTTTAAATAAAAATTACTGAAAACGAGTTTTTCTATGAAACTCGATGAAACCACTATTTAGAATTTAAAAAAAAATAATTCTATTAATTTTTATTTATTTAACTCTTCAGTGCTCCTGGGATCAAAATAATCCATTATAATATATCTTTGGTGCAATTATCTGCTTATTGCTCCCGAATATAAATTAAAACAATTTTTAACCAATTTTGTTATAAAATTGTCCCGAATATAAATTAAAACAATTTTTAACCAATTTTGTTATAAAATTGTTTTATGTATAAAAACTATCTATGTTTTTCTAAATAAAATTAGAAGACCCACAGATGACCCAAACATAGCCAATAAAAGACATTTCATTCAAAAGAATATGAAATATAAAATTAATATAATAATATAAAATTAAAGAAAATCAATACTTATTGCAAGTCATAAGCGATTACAGAAAACAATTTGAATCGCACACTAAATCATCCTTAAATACAACAAAATAAATAGAATTAATTTCATATTTCATAAATAAGGCCCTTTAAATAAGACCTTGACTAGAATACGTTTCAAAGATAAACACAATTATTCAATGAGTTTTAATTTAAGTTTAAATTTTATATATACATATATCTATAATATTAATAGGCTAGGCGATTTCTTGTGACCGATTTTCTGTTCTGCCGTTTTATCCCGATTTTGACCAAACTTATTTTATTTGAAAGGTAGTTCTTTTTAGGTGTACACCAGATTTACAGATTTTTAAATTTTTCCCTTTATTTTGAGTAAATTGCATTCAAAGTTGCTGCTAACACATACATAAAATTATACCTATGATATGTATGGATTTATTAAATTTGTTAATGAGTTTGTTAATGTGTTTGTTATCTTCATTCACAATAATAATAAACCAAAAAATTGTTGGTTTGTGAAATGGCTAATTTGAAAAAGAAACTTGCCTAGAAATTGGTCTCGATTTTCGAGCGCCGGATTCTGCTAGTCTTAGTTTAGTAGAGTAGAACATTCATGTTGAATTTAAAGAGGTGAGCTTTGAAAAGCTTTTTTCTTCTTTGATTTCCCAAATTATGTTCTTATTTTGGCTTTTGCAAAAAATTCTATCTGTTTAACTTAGAAAAAGGTTGTTTATCGGTATGTGAATTTAATGGTTTTTTAATCTACTATATTTTATGTTATCTTATAATATTTTACCGATAGTAGAGTTTACAGTTTGATGCTGAGCAATCCAGCAAAAAGATGAGCAAAGTCATTCGAATACAATGACATTTTCTTCCAAGGGAAGAATTTTTTTTGGATGTGATTTTAAACAACATTCAAAAACTTTAATAGAACGCTTTATTGAAAAAACTAAACTTTCTTATATTATTTGAAATTGATATTATGCAAAATGATATTGGGAATTAGAAATTCATGCTACGAAAAGTTTAATTGATGGGAAAAGAAAAGAAAAATTTATATTGAAAACTACATAATTTTTAATTTTTAATTTTTAATTTTTAATTTTTAATTTTTAATTTTTAATTTTTAATTTTTAATTTTTAATTTTTAATTTTTAATTTTTAATTTTTAATTTTTAATTTTTAATTTTTAATTTTTAATTTTTAATTTTTAATTTTTAATTTTTAATTTTTAATTTTTAATTTTTAATTTTTAATTTTTAATTTTTAATTTTTAATTTTTAATTTTTAATTTTTAATTTTTAATTTTTAATTTTTAATTTTTAATTTTTAATTTTTAATTTTTAATTTTTAATTTTTAATTTTTAATTTTTAATTTTTAATTTTTAATTTTTAATTTTTAATTTTTAATTTTTAATTTTTAATTTTTAATTTTTAATTTTTAATTTTTAATTTTTAATTTTTAATTTTTAATTTTTAATTTTTAATTTTTAATTTTTAATTTTTAATTTTTAATTTTTAATTTTTAATTTTTAATTTTTAATTTTTAATTTTTAATTTTTAATTTTTAATTTTTAATTTTTAATTTTTAATTTTTAATTTTTAATTTTTAATTTTTAATTTTTAATTTTTAATTTTTAATTTTTAATTTTTAATTTTTAATTTTTAATTTTTAATTTTTAATTTTTAATTTTTAATTTTTAATTTTTAATTTTTAATTTTTAATTTTTAATTTTTAATTTTTAATTTTTAATTTTTAATTTTTAATTTTTAATTTTTAATTTTTAATTTTTAATTTTTAATTTTTAATTTTTAATTTTTAATTTTTAATTTTTAATTTTTAATTTTTAATTTTTAATTTTTAATTTTTAATTTTTAATTTTTAATTTTTAATTTTTAATTTTTAATTTTTAATTTTTAATTTTTAATTTTTAATTTTTAATTTTTAATTTTTAATTTTTAATTTTTAATTTTTAATTTTTAATTTTTAATTTTTAATTTTTAATTTTTAATTTTTAATTTTTAATTTTTAATTTTTAATTTTTAATTTTTAATTTTTAATTTTTAATTTTTAATTTTTAATTTTTAATTTTTAATTTTTAATTTTTAATTTTTAATTTTTAATTTTTAATTTTTAATTTTTAATTTTTAATTTTTAATTTTTAATTTTTAATTTTTAATTTTTAATTTTTAATTTTTAATTTTTAATTTTTAATTTTTAATTTTTAATTTTTAATTTTTAATTTTTAATTTTTAATTTTTTATTTTTAATTTTTAATTTTTAATTTTTAATTTTTAATTTTTAATTTTTAATTTTTAATTTTTAATTTTTAATTTTTAATTTTTAGTTTTTAATTTTTAATTTTTAATTTTTAATTTTTAATTTTTAATTTTTAATTCTTAATTTTTAATTTTTTCTTTTTTCTTTTTTCTTTTTTATTTTCTATATATCTTATTCTTTATTTTTATTTCTCATTTTTTATTTTTCAGTTTTCATTTGTTATTTTTCTTTTTCATTTCTTATTTTTCATTCTTCATTTTTCATTTTGTATTTTTCAATTTTCAATTTTCAGTTTTCAGTTTTCGTTTTTCGTTTTTTATTTTTAATTTTTTTATTTTTTATTTTTTATTTTTCATTTTTATTTCTAATTTTTTTTTCTTTTTTCATTTTTTATTTTTCATTTTTCATGTTTTATTTTTCATTTCTCATTTCTTATTTTTCATTTTTCATTTTTTATTCATCATTTTGCATTTTCAAACAGGTTATTACATATCATGATTTTTTCACCAATACAATCATAAGTCACACCAATTTTTTTACGCTCCCGTGTTACGCTGATTTTTTCTTACGCTTACATGTTACGCTGTTTTTGTGATTGTATTGTGAAATAGAAATGTACCCCCCTGCGCGTATAGATATTTGCACATCAAAAATGATTTTAAAAAAATATATTAAAATGAAGTAATATTTAATGACTTTCAAAGCGCTAGTTAAAATGCTATTTAACAGGCTTGATAAAAGATACGAGTAAATTGTGACCTATGTTAAAGCCCATGTTAAGTTTATTGCTTTTGATAGAAATTTTCACAACATCCTTGTACTAGAATGATATCTATTTCACTTCTTTAACCGCTCCCTTTTTGTTGGGAAAAAAATTTTAAAACATTATTTTCCTTTCTGTGTTCTTTAATCAAGTGCTAAACCATTACAAAGGAAATAAAATCTGATATGGTATTATTATTTGTGATAAACTAAGGAACACACATTTTTCTTTGAACAAAATCAGAAATAAAAATAGTTTCAATATCTTTGGCCAGTTTAAAGATTATATTAAATTTTTTTTATGGTTTGCATTTTCCTTAAAATCAAAAGTTTTCGTCCTAATTGTTGCTTAATCGCAAATTAATCTTTGTTTTGACTTTGGCAACCATGTAACATGCAGTGAAAAAAATCTAACATACTTTTAGGGATTGAGTGAAAGTGCCTGTTGTTTGAAGAGTTAATTTAAATAGTTAAATATTATTAAAACCAAAGAAATTCTTCTTAGACAAATTACAAATATCCAATATAAAAACAAGTTAGGATCTGCTAAATTTTTATCTTTTCAAAAAAAAAAAAAAAAAAAAGATTTAATTTCAAGAAAAGATTTCTTAAAAAACAATTTCTTAGAACTGCTTTAAGGTTATTTTCATCATATTTGTGCTCATTTAATATTTACAGCCTACATTTAGGCATATTAAAGTTTAACAAATTAAGTGGACTTTCAGGAGGCTCTGTGTGTCTTGTTTAATTTTTCTAATTCCAACTTTTTCTTTGTTGCTGTTTTGTTTTTGTTTCGAACATCATAAACTCTTATGCCATATAGATCAACAACAAAATACAACTTTTATCGTTAACAAGTTTATACACGTAACCATTAACTTACTATTTGCTAACAATTGCAAAGTGGTTAAAGTCTGTCTGTTTTTTCTCTGTATATATTTTGCTACCTTCTCTTTAAGACTGAAATTAGCTACAGGCAAAAGGTAAAAAAAACTTTTTTGTTATAATGCAATAAATCGATAATCGTATCAGTATATTTTTTCTCTTATTTCTTTCAACTTTATGTATGAACAACAAGTTTTCGTTTTCATTTTTAGTTGACAAACACTTTTTTTATGATGTTTACCGAATTTAACTTCCCAACTTCGAAATGGCTGGGAAATTGACAAAATTGTGTTAAACAAAAAATGAGAAAAAATATGCAGTTCGAATAAAGTTGTTAAATTTGTGATTAGAACATCTGAAATATAGAGTAGAAATGGTTATGTGAAAACATGGAAAAAGGTTGAATTCTTTCCAGCATTCCTGAGAAAAACGTTTGACTTCCCGGCTAAAAAAGAACAACTCGAATGTATGTAACTTGAGTTCTTTCAACTTTGAAAAAATGATTTTCGTTATTTGGAATTCGTTTATTCATTTTGCGATTTTTTTTTTGTGTATGTTGTGTTATTTTGTATTGTTTGTTTTTTTTTTTTTTAAATTCGTTAGAAACTTTCAAAAAGTATTAGTGGCAAAAATATTGTGTTGGCATTTAAGTTGGCTTAGAACGATTTTTTGTTTGTAGTTTTTTTTTTGTATTTGCTTCATTTACTGCAGCAGCTTTTCATTTACCCACTTTTAACACCATTTAACATTTACGAGTCTCAAACCTACCCACTCACATTTTCAACAAATGTAGATACACAAACTTTCACATGGTTTGTATGTGTGGGTACATGTCTTCCGACATCTGTCATTTAGACAGAAGTTAGGGCACATTCTAAACCAATGCCAATTTTTCATGTATTTCAATTCTCTCCATGGAAGACGTGTAGGGAAAATTTTCTGTGCATGTTTTTTGTGTTGGTCTTGACTTTTTCCTTCTTTCTTTTTAGGATTAGTTTAAGTTGAATTTTTCTTTTTATGTATTTTTGTATGTATTTCTTTAAACAGCAGAGGGTGTTTTCTTTTGGTTGTTTGTTCTTTATTTTCATAATACTTTCAATAACTATTAAGGTATTTAGTTTGGAATTAAGACAAATCCCCTTCAAAATGATATATTTATATTGTGTGTTGGTTTCTTGTTATATATTTATAGTTCATATGAATGGAAAAGTAGATCATAAAAAGATTTTCTGGTAGTTCTTTTAACTTTAACAAGATTTTGTTTCTGGTTTTCTCTTTTGGTTAGAATTCGCAAGAACAGTTATGCTTTATTAAAGATTCGTTTTTTTTTTATTTTTTTAGTAAACCCTAAAATTATGAGTATTATTTAGAAATTTTATAATGCCCTTAAGAATGCTATGGATATTTTGAAGGCATTTCAAAATGTACAGAAAAGTGCGAGGGATTTGAAATGCTTAAAAATACTTAATATATCAAATTAAATTTTAATAACTACCACAAATACTTCACCTAGATTCAGCCATTAACTCGGAATTATATTGTGAGTATACTAATTAATTTCCTTTTCGTACAGCTACTTTCGATTTTTATAACGGAAAATCTATAAAAGATTTTTATAAATTGATTTAACAGGACGGCACTTAATTCATCCGACAATTAAAAAATAGACATTTTTAAATTCTGTTTAGGCACATTTTTGGCCCATTTTGAAATAAAAATACCAACAATTTTAATTAAAAAATTAAAATAATAAAAATTAGTAGCAGGCCCAGCCCTCCAAATTTGAGTGCAAATTCTAGGAAATTTTATTTTTTTATTTAATAAATAATTTTAAAAGACCCTTAAGGTATGCTAATCAATTTTAGCCAATTTACAATTCAATTTTTTTTAATATCGTTTACGTTATTGTCGGTTTATTGCTGGTTTATGTCCAATTATTGGTTTATGTCCAAAATTATTTTTCAATTCAACACAATTATTATTGTGAATGAAGAAAATAAACTCACTTTTTTTTTGCAAACACATTAACAATTTTAAGGAACACACACATAGTATTGTATAATTTGATGAATATGTAAGTAGCAACTTTAAATGAGCCTAACTCGAAAAAAATTTAATAATTTAAAAGTCTGTAAATCTGGTGCACAGGTAAATATAAATACCTTTCAAATGAGGGCTGTTTGGCCAAAATAGGATTAAAACTGACATACTAACATAGATCACAAGAAATCGCCTTGCCTGTGAATATATTTAAAAGGTCCAGTTTCCATATTATGGGAACCAGTGTTCTTTTTTTTAAAGCAATATGAAGTTATGTTCCTATCTGATGCGCCTCAAGTATTCGAATTAATATCAACCGTTAGTAATTTTTACATTTTAACAATCAATAATTTATCGATTTTCTCTTACTTTGGGAAAATTAAATTTTCTGAAAATCGGAAAATTTTAAAAAATTCTGAAACTTTGTAATTTTCTTAATGGCATTAAAAAATATTAACGCTGTAAAATTCATCAAGTATTCGCTGATGTGCTATGAAATTACTCTCTTGCAACATATACATATCGTTGGTTCAAAAACAGAAATCACTAAGTCCAAAAACATAGTTTCTATAAAATCGATATTTAAGAAGTTTGTTTCTCTGAAATTTTTTTAATTGTATTAATATCAATTTCTTCATAAAAAATTGCGGCTTATTAGAATCTGCCAGTATAAAGTTGGCATTATAATGACTTAATTCAGTATTAAAAAACTAAAAACTTAGAAAATGTGCTTAGTGAATTTTGTTTGTAAACCAACGATATGAGAAGTTAGAAATGTGGCAAAAATTTATACGCAACATTCACTAAAAACTTGTAAAACGTAATAATGAATATTGCCTGTAAACCAACAATATGAGAAGTTAGAAATGTGTCAAACGTGTGTACGCAACATTCACGTTTAATTTTTTTTTAACCATTGTGTTGTTAATTGTGATCTGTCTACATGTTTCTTTAAACATCAGTTTTATAGCAGACCGCATTTATACCCTCCCACTACTGAGTAGAGGATTCATATGATTCGTCATTCAATTTGTAAAAGTTACATAACAAAATTTGGTCTCCATAAAATGTATATATTCGTGATCCTTATAAGAAGCAGAGTTCGTCTGTCCGTCTGTCTAAAATACGGTCCCATCTCCAATAGGTAAGCTGGGTGCCTCACTTTTGGTGAAAATGATTCACGGACATCCTGAGCAAACTGCTATTTAAAATCATTAAAATCTGTTTAGTAGCTCCCGAGATATTCATAAAAAAGTAGAAAAGTCTCAAAAAAATTATTTCATTCTTGTTGTGATTAGCATTTACTTCATGAGTGTGTGTATAATTATACGTCATATTTATTTATTTTTATTTATTTATTTAAAGTTTATGGAATTACAATTGTCCTTACAGACTATTATATTTAGTATATAAAATAGATATAACAAATAAGAAAATACGATTTAATTATTTAGATATAGAATAATTTTACGTTTCAAAGATTCTTTATTTTCGGACAAATCTATGATGTGGTAAATTCCATTAAATTGCTCACACAACATTATTAGCATAGCTAAATCGAAAATAATTAATATACAAGGGCTTAAAGTTTCTTTTAGGTCTCGATGGTATATTAATTAATAATAATTACTAGCAGATTCCAGCGCTCGAAATTCGAGTGCAATTTCTAAGCAGCTTTATTTTTCAACTTACCCAATTCACAAACCAACAATTTTATGGTTTATTATTATTACACCTTTTTATTATATATCTATAATATCAATAGATAAGGTGATTTCTTGTGACTGATGTATTGTTCTACTGTTTTATCCCGATTTTTACCAAACGTATATTATTTGAAAGGTATTTCTTTTTAGCCCTTTTGCAGATTTAGAGATTTTTAATTTTTTTCCTCTTTTTCTTTAGTAAATTGCATTTAATGTTGCTACTAACACATACATAAAATTATACTGCTGTGTGTGTGGTTATTAAATTTGTTAATGTGTTTGTAATAAAAATGAGTTTAATTTTTTGGGTTGATTTGTGAATTGGCTATAATTGATTAGCATACTTTTAGGATCTTTATTTAATGAAAAAATTAAATTTCCTAGAATTTGCGCTCCAATTTCGAGGGATGGAATCTGCTAGTATTTATAAAAATAACGGTTGTTTTTAAGTATAATTAATTTGCTACTACTACTTTTGATGCATTTAAATCTGTGGCGGGCATAGCGCGTCAATGTCGAATTTGGCACAGAAAATGTTGGCGGGCGACACTCATCATTTCCACTTAATAGGTTGAGAGAGGTTTAAATGACAGATATATTAACTATAAAACTTTAATATTTTTTTCTTGAAAAACTTTTTTTTTTGTTAATATATGCAGAAAAAAGAAAATGTTTTTGGCTTTTTTCTTTGGGTCGGATTAATTTAAGCTTTAAATGGCCCCATAGCATATTTCTGTGTAAAATATTATAAAGGTTAGAAATAGTAATTTTTGGTCAATCTCTTGTAGGGAGATTGATATATACTCTCTGTATACCACTGTGCAGTGGGTATATATCAGTTTGTCATTCCGTTTGTAACGCATCGAAAAATGCATAAATTATAAATATTCTTGATCGTTATTACAACTCAAGTCGATATATCGATGTCTGTCTCTCCGTCTGTCTATTGATATCACGCTCATTCACAAAATAAACCGTTTACGTGGGTAAACTTAGAAATGTATTGTTTGTCATTATTTTCAGCTGGTTGGTATTTAAAATGGGGTTAATCGGACAACATTATGCCAAGATATGACCCAAGATATGGAGACACCTCTACAAGTGTTAACCAATTCAGTGTTCGATGTTATGATTTATTATTAAGTTTATCAAATTGTTTACTTTCTCTGTGCAATAAGTTCAGATATTAATGTAAACGTAAAACCCACATGGAAGGTATCAAAGATTCGAATTAAACACTCTTATATGTTTATTAAAAAAAATATTTTACCTAATTTAAAAAAAACAAGTTATTTTTTACATAATGTTGCGATTTGATTACATTTTCAGCAGACACATTTTTCTTTAATTTAAATTTTTCCTTTTCACTTAAGACATGATGCGATTAACACTTTAATAGAAAATTATATCTTTAAAAATTAGAATTAAATATTATAAAATTTCTTATATCTTCGAAATTCAGTATTATAAAATGAAGCATTTGACATCTGTATGAGAATAGTAACATATTTTTTATTCACATAAATTCTTTTATAAAAAAAATGTGTCTTCAATTTTTTTTTTTAATTTAAATAATTGAAACATTCAATTTTATCAACTTAATTAAGCTTCACATATAAGTATATCGTGCCATTTATTATTTGTTTTATTGTTGTTCACATTTTATTTTTTTTTTTGATAAATATAACCAATTTGACAGCTGTCACATGATGTTGATAAATTTAGAACAAGCATAAAAAATTTGTGTCAAAATTTCTATTTATTTTTTTTATTTAACTTCCTCTTTCAGATGCTAAAAAAAACTACATTCTTTGAATAAATTCTCATTTCTATTATGTCTTTAGAAAAAGGAAAATATAATTTTGTAGAGACCAAGAAAATAGTAAACAAAAATCCTAAAGCAATAAAAAAAAAGAAACTAAACGCCACAGCCTTGTCTCAAGTGTAATGTACACATTTTTTTTTATCGTTTTATATTTATATGGGTAATTTAAATAAATGTTTGGACTATATTATGGCGGTTTCTGGCAGTAACAATTCAAGAAATAAACAAACAACGACAAGAAATTATATTGCATGGAAAGTGTATCAACTTATTTCTTACAATGGTTGGTTTGGCATTTTGCTTCTCGTCTTTTTTTGCTGGCTTAAAATTAAGTAATTTAAACACTTTTGACAAAAGACTGTAAATGTTTTTATTTAACTTTTACATAAAGTGTTTTGTTTTTTTTTTTTTTTTTTTTTGTAGCCAAACTAAAGGAAATATTTTTATTTATATTTTCAAAGTGTTTTCTAGTAAATTTTAAAATAAGACCAGTAGTTACACATGACCTTTTTATAATAGAACAAAAACATTTGCTACTTAATAATTTGTGTTTTCATAAAAATGTTGAGGCTTATTAAGGTTTCGGAAATTTTAATAAAAACTAAAGCCCTCTTAGAACCAAGTATTTATTTATTTATTGTTTATTATTCCTTTTCCCTTACAAATTCAATTATGCTGTTATATATTTCTTCCAATATTTGTATTTATCTATTTATTTCTTTGTTGGTTGTTAAGTTTAATATTTTCCATAATATCTATGCTATCACGCACGAGTTTAGGTCTTCTGTCCTTTTTTTTGTCAGTTGTCTTGAACACAGTACCTTTCAACGAACTAAAATTTGTTGTCATGGTGTTTTTATGCAGTCTCAGAATTTTGTTTTTGTTACGAGTAAATTTCAGTTTTCTGTTTCTTTTTTTCTTAAGCGTTAATTTTAATTTTAGCGGTTTTTCTGTATTTAGTGGACAGTTTTTTTTTTTTTTTTTTTTTTTTTTTTTACAAATTCTTAGATGTTTGTAGTGGAATCATTTATATTGGGTATATTCTGGCTTGGTATGTTCTGTCAAAAATCGATATATATATATATATATATATATATATATATATATAAACAAGCATCTGTATTAGTAATTCCTTGCCAAGCCTTACGATTTTTGGCAAAAATGATTTTTCGTGATCCCGATTGCATTTTAGAAATTTTCTAGAAGTTGCTGCTTTGGTGATATTAAACACGTATTTCAGTAAAATAAATATTTTTTACTACTTTTTATTTTGGTACTTGATAATAAACCCTTACATATAAAAATTTTTGAGAATTAAGTTTCATTCTCACATATTTTCTTAAGATATCCTATAAATTTCAGGATGGAACAACGCTGTTTTTAAAATTTTAAACATCATTTCTTTAAAGAAACAAATTTTTCTGTGTTTGTGTCTACAAGATAAGCAGTGTCTACAAGATAAATAATGTTTATAAATAATGTGTATATATAATGTTTATAGGCAATGTTTATAAATAATAATAACACAAGTGTTGATTGGAACTTTATTGAAATTTTTTACTAATTTGAGGTCGCTGATTTCAAATCTGATCTCCATTTTTCTCCATCAGCTCGCATTTTTAAGTTACATGTACTAATCGTATTTTTGGCTTTTTTAAAAAACTGTTCTTTTTTTGAAAACCTCAACGATATCTCTGAAACTACTGGGCAACCAATGTAAGCACGGCTTAAAGATAATATTGTTGACGAATTTTGGATTTTTTTGTAACTGAATATGGTGAACCGTTTTCAAGTTATTCCAATGTTGGAACATAACGGTATATCGGAAAAGTCAAGCTCATAGAAAAAACCAAGTGAGTATTTGGATTCAGTGTCCCAAATAACCTTAAAAACAACATTCAGTTTTTAATCAACAAAATCCTTGTCCCTTGTATAATAAACATTGTTAACAAAGAATGATTTTTTTAGTAGTTTATATGTAATATTTATATACATTGTTTATAAACTTTGTATATAAACATTGTTTATAAACATTGCGTGTAACATATTATATAACATTACATATAAACAACGTTTATAAACAATCATTGTTTATGGAGATTATATAGAGTGTTTAAAAATATTTATATGTTAATACATATATGTTTATGACTAATGATTGTTTTTGAACAGTGTTTATACACAATATTTATATTCTACGTTTATATACAAAATTGATATAAACAACGATTGTTGATTAAAAATGTTTATATATACTTTATATACAATGT
Source organism: Cordilura impudica (assembly GCA_963682025.1). Taxonomy (NCBI): domain Eukaryota; kingdom Metazoa; phylum Arthropoda; class Insecta; order Diptera; family Scathophagidae; genus Cordilura; species Cordilura impudica. The sequence goes on from OY821517.1 coordinate 352,131,790, forward strand.
TTATATATAATGTTTATATACAATGTTTATAAACAATGTTTAAACAACGTTCATAAACAATGTTTAAATAATGTTTATATACAATATTTATACAATGTTTATAAACAATGTTTATAAACAATGTTTATAAACAATGTTTATACAATGTTTATACAATGTGTATAAACAATGTTTATACAGTGTTTATAAACAATGTTTATACAATGTTTATAAACAATGTTTATACAATGTTCACATACAATTTTTATGACTAATTCTATAGAGGGGACACAATAGAAAAACGAATATTTGTATTGGACGTCTGGAAAAATGGAACCCATCGGTTCTGCATGAAGAAATTTACAGCATATCTTAACAAAACATTTGGGAATATAGTTGAGTTTTTTCAAAAATTTTATTTTGGGTGGGCTGATTGTAAGGTGCACTGTATTTTTTTAGCTTGAAAATTTCTTTGGCGAAAATTTTTCCAACTATGACATTTACTGAATATGTGTTGTAATTTTTAAGGTAGAACAGCGACGTTTTTTTTTCATTTTATATCAGCCGTACTATAAAAAAGTCTATTTTTCTTTTTTTTATGTATACAATATAAACAATAATTCCAAGCATTATCTATAAAAATTGTTTATAAACATTTTCTATGAACATTGTTTATAAACATTGTGTCGTGTGTATAGCTAAGTTTGTTTGTAAACATTGTCTTTAAACAAACATCATACAGGACACAATAGAAAAATTAGTTTTTTTTTTTTGTTATACGGCTGTTAACAAAATCGTGAAAAAAATAGAACCCAACGGGCTTCCAGGCCGAAAGTTGCATGATACCTTTACAAAACATATGAGAATATAACTGATTTTTTTTTCAAAAATGTGGAATTTTTATTTTAGCTTGAAGCATTCTTTGACGAACATTCTTTTCACATGGAAATTCTACTTTATCGTTTTTAAGAGATTCGGCCATTGCATAAGGATTTCTTAGACTTCCCCAAATTCGAAAGTAAAAAATCCTCTAACATTCTATGAAAATTTTTGGAAGGAATATTCTAAATCTAAGAAAAGCTTTCATACAAGTTGTCCATGAAATAGTATAGAAGACCAGTTCGATTAAAAAATATATATATATTTTATTTTTTCAGAGAAGAATTCAGATATTTTTTCCTATGGAGTAAATTAAATTTTGTGAAAATTCAAAAAAAAAGTTGCTGAAAGCCATGACCATAAAAAATCTATATAAAACACATAAATATAAGAAATGAATTATCATCAGTTTTTTCAACCATACAAAAAATAATGAAAATATTTTTAAAGAAAAAAAAAAAAAAATTACGATACATTATTTCTGTAGATTTGTTTGACCCCGGTAAAAAAGGTTATGAAAAAGTTTAATGTATATAAAATATTAAACTTTTTCATATATTTCTTTACAAAGCCAACAGCCATTTTCGTTCGCCGTATGGTTTATTTGTTATTTTCGTTACAATATCTATTTTTATAGTTGTATGAATGAATGGCTTTTAATATTGTTATTGTTAAAGCTATTTCTGTTTTTGGTCGGTTGTAAACACCAAAAAAAAAAAAAAAAATGAAATAAAATTTTTTATGTTTTCCAATCTATTGGTTGTCAACAAACAACATAAAAGATCGCACACAAACACAAAACTAGTTGGTGTTTGTTACTGGGGAAATGTCATTTACAATATTTTTTCTATAAATGTAAAATAATAAATTTTTTTTTTCATAGAAAACGATACATTTCGTTAACAAATTTATGGCCAAGTTATGGGGAAACAGAATTCGAAGTCCAAAATAGGTATGGATATTATAAGCTAATAAGCCTTAAACTTCTCTTTACATTTTATTATATATTTAAGCCGTAAAGCAGGCAATGTTTTTTTGTTTGATATGGAAATGCTTAAATGTTTCTACCCTTAAGTAGGCAATGTTTTTTTCAAAAGCTATTGAAGAGATGGCTCGTTATCGTTACCAAACATTTAAGTATTATTAACTTTTTTAAAATTTATATACATTTGTGTTAATATTTTCAATACCTTTTAGAGTGGATATAATACATTGAATGATATAATTCCCAATAACTGACCCGATAAGTACAAAAAACTCTACTTTAAACAAAATATCCATTAATTTAGAAAAATATTCACTTTTTTAAATTGATTAAAATTTCATAACAAAATTGGTTTTTCCCATTTCTTCTTAAGCTCTATCATGGACTGATATAGAGAATCTTATTCGTTTTCTAGTGTATCAAGAGTCTAACTTCATTTTCCATTTAAAACATACATCCGTAATTTTGTTTATCAGAAAACATTGCCTTATGTTTTAAATTCAGGCAAACTGTTCCCATTCGCATTATTTTATAAAGAATACCTTGACATACACATAAATTTCTATTGATAAAAATTACATAAACCCACACGTCCACACGTCACTGTAAACAATAGTAAAGCTGGTATTACATTTTCTTCCATTCGACATTCGCTTTTATTTGATTTAATATCTAAGAAAAAATTTCATTTTGACATCGATATTCCGTAAAAAGAATTTTTTTGCCTTAATTTAGTTTGTTGTTTGCATTATCCTGCTAGAATAAGGTATAAATCTGCAAATGTTTATAGAAAAAATTTTGATATATGCACGAATTTATATGATAATAAAAATTGATTCGCCACTGTAGAAACTATAAAAAAAAAAACTTCTTTATATTTTCCTCCACAAACACATTATCAAGCGCATTTATTCACTTGAAAAAAATTACTTTGCACAATTTTCTGTAAAAAAAACATTGACATCCGCATTATTTTTTTAAAGAAAACATTAAAAAACTTATGGATTTCTACATATAATATCTATAATATTAATAGGCTAGGCGATTTCTTGTGACCGATGTTTGGTTCTACCGTTTTATCCCGATTTTGACCAGGCGGATATTATTTGAAAGGTATTTCTTTTTAGCCGTTTTGCAGATTTATAGATTTTTAAATTTTTTTCTTTATTTTGAGTACATTGCATTTAAAGTTGCTAATAACACATACATAAAATTATACAATGCTATGTGTGTTTATTAAATTGGTTAATGTGTTTGTAATAAAAATGAGTTTGTTTTCTGTGTTGATTTGTGAATTGGCTATAATTGATTAGCATACCTTTAGGGTCTTTATTTAATGAAAAAAATAAAATTTCCTAGAATTTGCACTCGAATTTCGAGGGCTGGGATCTGCTAGTACGAATTAACAAGCATATATTTAAAAGAATTAATATTTATAAAATTTGCATAAAAACTTACATATTCGCATTTTTTAAAGTTAGCATTCCAGTTTACATTATTTTGTTTAAAAAAAGGTAACAATCACATCATTTTCGTAGCTTATATTTACGTTTGCACGGCTTTCGGGAGAAAGTATTTAATTTCCCAAAATTTCCATACAATGATATCAGAACATAAACATTTGCTTTTTTTAAATAAATCCTCTTTAGTTTTTATTGGTGAATTATTGTGTATGTGTAAATACGTAGACAATATTTTTTAAGTACAGCGGCAATATTTTTTAAGGATATCAGTAACATCCACATTCATTTATATAAATAAATTTAACATAAACTCAGCGGTCTGGAGAATATATTTAATTTTCATAAAATTTTTAGAAACACAAACATCCGCATTTATTTTGTAAGTTATCATTGCCGTTTGTATTATTTTGTATGAGAACATTTACATTGTTTCTTTAAGAAAATGTTGACATCTGCTTTTATATTTATAGGAACGGTTAGCATTATCACAGTTTTTTGGTAAAAATATATAATTTCCGTTACTTAGACATCCGCCATTATTTATTAATTAGGCATTGCCATTTATAGTTCTTTATATGAAAAAAGTTGACATTCGTAGTATTTTGTAAAGCTTACGTTGACATCCGCATTAATTTTCATAGATAAAGTTAACATAAGCTCGGCTTCTAGGTGAAGATATTAAATCTTAATACATATAAAAGTAAATAAACCCGCTTATATTTTTTATTAAATAAAACGTCGGCATCCACATATATTTCTATAGATATATACAATTAATATTAACATGGATTTCAGGTGAAATTGTTTAATTTCCATAAAATTTCTATTAAAACATGGACATCCGCGTTTATTTTTTAAGTCTACATACCCATTTGCAATAGTTTGTATGAAAACCGTTGACACACGCATTATTTTTTAAGGAAAACTAACAATAGCTCGGTTTACTGGTAAAACTATTTAATTTCCATAAAAATACCGTTTATTCATAGACATCCGCACTTATTTTTTAAGCTAACATAGCCGTTTACATTGTTTCCAAGAATGACTTTGACATTCACATTATTTTTTAAATAAAACATTGACATCCGCATACATTTCTGTAGATGACATTAACATTAACACGGTTTTCATGTGTTACTATGTAACTTCCATAAAGTTTTCATAGTAACATAGTGATACGCATTTATTTTTTAAGTAAACATTGCTATTTGCATTATTTTGTACGAAAACCAGTGAAATCCGCATTACTTTTTAAAGAAAATGTTGACATCCGCATTAATTTTTATATTTCGAACTAAAATTAGCTCGGCCTGTTGGTCAAAATATTTTGTTTCCATAAAATTGTGAAAAATTCATAGACATCCTCATGTCATTTTAAGTGAACATAACCATTTTTATTATTTTGACATCCGCATGATTTTGTTAAAAACGGCTATCATGTGAAACTTTTAAATTTCCATTGTTTTTACAATACATCCGCATTTCTTCTTTAAAGCACCATTCCTATTTGCATTAGTTTTTATGAAAAATAATGACATCCGCATTATTTTTAAAATAAAATGCAGATATCCGCGTCAATTTTTATAAGTAGAACTAATATTAGCTTGGCTTACTAGTGAAAATACTAAATTACCTTAAAATCTACAAAAATTTATTGTCCTTCGCATGTACTATTAAGTGAACGTAGCAGTTTTCATTATTTTGATATCCGCATTATTTTGAAGAAAAACAGCCATCCTGTGTAACTTTTTAGTTTCCATTGTTTGTATAATTAATCCGCATTTATTTTTTAAATCAGCATTCCCATTTGCATTCATTTATATGAAAAATAATGACATCCGCATTATTTTTAAAATAAAATGCAGATATCCGCGTTAATTTTTATAAGTAGAACTAATATTAGCTTGCTGGTGAAAATATATAATGTCCTTAAAATTTACAAAAAAATGTATTTATTGTAAATTAATTTTAAGTGAACGTAGCCGTTTTCATTATTTTGACATCCGCATTATATTGTAAAAAAACGGCTATCCTGTGAAACATTTTAATTTCCATTGTTTATATAATACGCATTTCTTTTTTAAATCAGCATTCCCATTTACATTATATTATATGAAAAACTTTGATATCCGCATTATTTTTTCAAGAAGCCGTTGACATCCGCATACATATGTATAAATAAAATTACAATAATATCGCTTTCAGGTCAAAATACTTTATTTCCATAAAATTTCTATAAAAACATAAACATTCGCCTTTATTTTTCAAGTAAACATTATGTTCCGTGATATTTTAGAAATACCATATTGACATCCGCATATATATCTACAGAAGAAATTTACTTTAATACGTCACAGTAATTAAAATATTAAATTTCTGTACGATTTCAAAATTTAAAGAAATTTACATAGAATTTTTTAACATATGTATAAGTTTCCTCTATAAAATTTTTAGTTTGTGTTCTATTTAAATGATATTATTTTTGGGTGACAAGTTAAATTGAATATTCAGCTGTTGGAATCTTTTCATAGAGAAAATGCTGGCAATAGGAATATATGAGTATTTATACACACAAAACTTAGAGAAAATTGTAGTTAGTTGAAAGGTGAACTGGTTTAGCTCAGGCAACTTTAATGTAATGTCGTTTCTTAAGGAGTCTGTACTGTTTTTATTGACAAAAAGGAATTAAGGAATAAACGTTTTATGTTCACATACATTTGTTTCCAGTTTCTTAATATTTATCTTAGTTTTTATTATTAATTAACCTTCTGTTCTGCACAAAATTTCATTCTTCTCTTCATATTATTTTTAATATTCTTGAGTTTTAAACCTTATTTGTGGTTTTGTAATTAAATAAATTCAGTTTCAAGCTAAATATTATTAGTCTGTGAAGTTTTTACCTTGTGAAGTTTCTCCCTCTATCGTGTTCGTTTAAGTTTTTTACTGTGTGTTTTGTACGTATTTGCTGTGCTCTTCAGACAGATCTAAATGTATAATAACATGTATGTGGGGTCCTCTATTTTTAGGGGGTCTTCTTGTTTTCGAATACACACGTTGACAATATTCTTAATTAATGTGGCAACTTTACAAAGTTTCCCTGCGGTTTTTCTTGCCATTTGAGTATGTTGACTTCTGTAGCAGAATTCTTGTAATTTTTTCTCCATCTATTTATTGAACTTTTTTTATCAAACATTTTTTTTTTTTAATTTTATGTTAAAAGTTATAAAAAGTTTTTAATTTTTTCAAATTTATTTTAATTTATATTTCTTCTTTTATTTTCAGGTATGTGATATTTTGTTTCTAAGCATTATGTAGAAGCGATAACCTTTGACAAAAAATATAAAAATTTATGGGTAAGCTCGAAATTCGAATTTTTAAATAATATATTTTTTGTTGGCTTTTGTTGGGCAATAGACAATTTCAAATATTATGAGATCATTGAACTACGAGTATTATATGCTGGATTTAATTGTCTACACTTAAGTTGATACACTATGTGGTCAGGGTAAGATGACTTTATGAAGATGTTTGTAACTACCAAAAACATTTCACCTAGACCCATCTTTTACTATATACCGATCGACTCAGAATCACTATCTAAGTCGATTTAGCTATGTCCGTCCGTCCATCTGTGTGTCCATGTAAACCTTGTATATTTTTATGATATTTAGTATATAAGCTTCTATCGGCCATGGGATGAACACTATTGATATTGGTGAAAATCGGTTCATATTCAGACCTAGTCCCCTTACAAATGACCCCTATGAGATCGTCTTAAATTGCTATACTACCAAAATTATCATATGGATCTCGGTCATATTGGCTTTGTGTATGTTTATTGTATCCATTAATCAGTAGTTCAAAAATAAACCTTATAGGAAAATTCTTAGCCCTAGCCGCCATTTGAAGCTGATTCCCGATTTTCACTTCGATCTATCAAACGCAAAAATATTGCACAAATTTTTGTCAAATTTGGTTTGTATGTTTTTGCAAAAAATAAGTGACCTTACCAAATATGGTCAGGATCGGTTAATTTTTCGACCTAATCCCCATATAAATATAGCATCCGATATGAATTTTTCCGAAGGCAAAAAAAATATTAATAGCAATGCCTCTCAAATTTGGTTAATGCTTATTTTCTATATCTAATTAGTTCGACCTAAGAGATAGGGTCTCTAAACACATGCTGTAGGGTATCGTATTGTCAGCCTAGACTGACTTTAATTCTCCTACTTGTGTTTATTTAATCCATTTCAATTGTTCTCCTAAAATAATTTTAAATAATCTGATTGTTCAGACTTGTGACTAATGTTTTGTTCTACCGTTTTATCCCGATTTTGACCAAACATATATTATTTGAAAGTATTTGTCGTTAGCCGTTTTGCAGATTTACAGATTTTTAAATTTTTTCCTTTATTTTGAGTAACTTGCATTTAAAGTTGCGACTAACACATACATAAAATTACACAAATGCTATGTGTGTTTTATTAAATTTGTTAATGTGTTTGTATTAAAAATGAGTCTGTTTTTTGTGTTGATTTGTGGATTGGCTATAATTGATTAGCATACTTTTAGGGTCTTTATTTAATGAAAAAATAAAATTTCTTAGAATTTACGCTCGAATTTCGAGGGCTGGAATCTGCTAGTTTGAATTAATAAGGTAGGTCTCGTGATGGAAAATTACCAAATACGTTGCTCCTTGGACATGTGGTGGAAGAGGCAAAACTAATGGACCAGTATTATTTCTCTTCGACCAATGAACCGTTTTTTTTTGTTACTTTCATTACACAATAACATGAAAAGGCATATTTTTTCACATTATATAAGGGGGTGCTTTGGTAACTCACTGACTTAGAAAAAAATATTTTTTCGATAAAAAGCATTTTATTTCTTATAAGCTTTAAGCATTTAGTCCAGTGTTTTCCCAATTTTTTTTTTATTCCTTCGAAATAATAGATTTTCTTAATGTCCTCAAAATAAGCGTTTGTTTCAGTGATGACCTCTTCATTCGAGTAATTATTTCAGGTCTAAAAACAGGAAATAGTCGCAGGTGCTTAATCTGAAGAATATGCAGGATTGTTTAGCAGATCGTAGCCCAGTTTTTGTGCGCTGCACAGTGGCTCATTTTCGTTTTTCTTTGGCCGATACTCTGTAAGTTTTGATCCAATTGAGATATTTTAGTATTTTTCTTATTGTACAGATAATTCATTGAACTTTTCTCCAGTTTCAATTTAAGTAAAATCGGTAGTCCGTTCTCGCGGGACGCCCCCACTCCCCCTTGTGTTATATTATAGTCTTTTGTTTGTCATAACTCAAAAACGACTATTCCGATTTTGCTAAAATAAATTTAGAAAAATTAAGAATTACCATTCCTTTCAAATTGGTCATCTAGACAAGGATTGGGCTCCAAAGTACTGCTGCACTACTTGTTACAGTAATGGCTGAAAAGTTGCCGTAAATCAATGCCTTTTTCCATGGCGCGAACCTAGCTGTCATCTTACAGATTATTACTTTTGTATGACTTCCATCGTCGGTCTCTAGGAAAAGAAGGCACAACATTGAGTATCCTAATATACCTTCAGCTACATGACCAGTTCCTCACAATGAATCTTTGCCAATACCAGAAGCTCCAAAACCTATACCATACAGCCAGAAATCGATTTGGAAAACCTTGTACCACAGCTTCGGTCAACGACCCCCGATGATGGCGATGAGTATACAGCTGATTTAGTTCATCAAAAACCTCACTTAATTAATCACTTCACTTAACTAATTTATGATAAATATTATCGAAATTCATTGAAACAAAAAATCAATATTCTTGTCAGAATGAGATATCTTCACTTAATTGTGAATAAATCTATGTCTCACTTTGTTTATAAGCTTTAAGGAAATATTAAGCCTTGAAATTTTTTTCCCTTTTTTTTCCTATTTTGTTTTTAATAAATGACATAAGAAAATAAATGACATAAATAATAGAGAAATGACATAAGAAAAGATGAAATGAATGATAATTCTTAATTTCTCTAAATTTAGTTCAGCAAAATCGGAATAGTCGTTTTTGAGTTATGACAAACAAAAGACTATAAGATAACAAAAAGGGGAGGGGGGCGTCCCGCGAAAACGGTAATGGGGAAAAATGTGTGTGAAATTCGGATTTAGGAGGTCATTTTACATAAGAATCAGCAGGAGTAATTCCGGGGCTCGGAAAATGTTATTTTGCAGAGCAGTGTAATCAATAAAAAATTATCCAAGGCGCACCCCAAAAATCAGGCGCCATAACCTTGTCTGCAGATGGAACTGTCCTCGCCTTCTTTGGACACGATTCTCCCATTTCAATGCCTTCTTTTAACTGCTATTTTATCTCAGATGTGAAGTGATGCACCCACAAACTCATCCCTGCGAATCGATGCAAAAACTCGGTTTTGCGATGAAACACTCTTTCGAAACATCTTCACGATACTGTTTTAGTTCTATTGTAAGTAAATACGGCATCCATCTTACGGACAACTTTTTCATCTCCAAATTCTCGGTCAATATGCGGTGCATGGCACTGTTTGAAATGCCTATCATTTCAGCTAGCTCACGCACCTTTTTGTGGACTTACTTAATCGATTCTGGCGTGGCCATTTCAATGGCCGATCACATCACTACGGTATTCGTTTAGGCATCTCGTACGGCCTGGTTAAATCTCTGCCATCCCATATTTTACTGCCGTAGACGAAGAAGCAGACTCCCTTAGAATATAATGCAGCTCGGCGTTAATATTGGGACCTTTCAACGTAATTCAATACATAACGATGAACAATTTTTTCCACGATTAAAAATTCAGTGAAATTGTTTACTTTTGGTATATTTTTGAATATACTGCCGCCATCTGTACGTCAGATCGGGTTATTCTTGAACCGCCCGGATACTACTTTTAACTACGCTAATTTTTTTTTAAACTTTCACACTAAGCAAACAATTCGGCTACCAAATTTTGTCGTTATATAATTATATTTTGTGCAACACACAGCTAAAAAGAGTGATAACGATTTTAAATGAAAAATTTATTAAATTTATAACTTCAGCAACATAAAATATTTAAATATCTTATGGAGAATTAAAACTTTAGCGAGTTAAATCTTTTAGGGGATTGAAATTAACATAATTCGGCGAATACAAATAATAAATAATGTGACAGACGATCTAGGAAGGGATTTGAGGTTCCAAAAGGTTTAAATCCCAATTCTAATGGGTGATACAACTGACGGCCGTAGAAGTTAAACCTGTACTAAATATGGGTAAAATTCAATATATTTCTTGTCTGAAAATAGACAGTAAATTCCTGTAAAGCCCTGCTTGTGCTACACATTGAAACAAAACTTCTAACTTTCTGTTGTTGAAATCAAATCCAAATGAATACAGCTGCTGCTGTGTATGTTCAACATAGACAAACATACAAACACCTGAGACCAAGTGACACATTCCTACCAACATTTTAGCATAATGCTGACAATGTTTTAAAGGCATTTCGTAGCATACCTAACTCCCCCTATCCCACTACTACAACTTAAAATTTTAGTAGAAATGCTTTAACACAAAAAAAAAAAAAAATTTTTTTTTATGCTATTTGTATTATGTTGCATACTTCAAGGCTTAACTATGAACTGTTGAAATAAAAAATGAAAACTAAAAAATGCACATATATGTAGTTTGTTTTATTTAACATAAAAAAAAACAGATGTGCGTTTGTTTTATTTTTTGCTCGTATGTTGGAGGTGTTTAAATTAAGCTTAAGATTATATTAAAAAAAAAAAACTAACAAACTGTTAAGGGAAGTGTTAAAAAGATATCAGGATGTCAAGAAAAGGAGGCAAGTTTTTTTCTAGCATATTAAATGGAACTTCTTGCACACCTTTTTTAAATACTTAAGTATGTTTATTATTTATTTTATATTCTTTTTGTGTCCTCTGGGTAGTTTTTTTTAAATTTAAAATGTAATTTTACTTAGTTGCCAACCTTTGAATATAAAACGAACAAAAACCAACTCATCTTTTGTTATTTATTGTGCACAAGAGTTTTAACCTGTCTGCAGAAGAGTCATTGTTGTTTTTATTCTAGTTTTATTTTTGCCAACACACTTGTTTTTATTGTAGTCGTGTATAGCTATCGTTGTTTTTCTCTTTGTTTTATTTATTTTTTTTTTTTTTTGAAGTTTCAACAAAATGTAGTACACGGTACTGTTTTTTTTTGTGTTAGTATGTTTTGTTGATTTATTTTTTATTTTAACACATTTATGAATAAATAAAGTTAATATAGAAGAAAATAAAGCAAAACAAGTAATATTAAATTAAATTTTGGAGACTTAAAATAATATCTAACAAATGGCTATATTATATATAAATTGTATTTATTGTATTTGGTTCAAATAAAACGGAGGTATTATTGATTCGCATTGAATATCTAGCAAAGCTTAATGTTTTGTATACCGATTTTTGCGGTACTAGTATTTTCTATTAGTAATAATGCGGATTAAAAACCACGCGGATATCACTAAATTCTATAAAACATATTGCGGATGTCTGAATTTTTTTGCAAAAATAATGCGGATATCTTTAAGTTTATATAAAAATATGGCGGATGTATACATTTTTTAAAAATAAAAATAATGGGTTTGTTAATTTTTTTTTCATAAATAAAGGGTCCGCCATCTAACGTTTTTTTTTCAACTAGTGCTTATTTCATGAATGGTAGCACCTAGCTCATGTCTGATTTGACAGATAATTAGTTTTATCCTTCCCCTGAACGAATATGGTTGTGTATATGCTTGAACAACGCTGGGAAATATTGCGACATTACTTTGAAAATCATGGTAATGTTGCAGAATGTGTGCGAAAATTGCGTACGGATTTTGGAAGAAGAGAAGCACCGTCAGCGCCGTATGTTCGTTATCTTGTGAAAAAAGTGAAAGAAACTGGCATCCTCATCGATAAACCAAAGCGTGAAAAGCCAAAAACAGTGCGTACACCCGCAAATATTGCTGCTGTGACAGAAAGTGTGCGTGAAGCGCCATCAACATCAATTCACCGTCGTTCTCAAGAATTGAACATTTCGGAGGCATCATTGAGACGAATTTTGCATAAAGACCTTGGTATGACGCCATACAAAGTCCAATTGGTTCAGGAGTTGAAGCCAACTGACCATACAATGCGTTTTCGCTTCGCTAAGTGGGCCTGCGATCGACTTACAGAAGATGCCGATTTTGCCAAAAAAAAATCATCTTTTCAGATGAAGCTCATTTTGATCTTGGCGGGTATGTAAACAAGCAAAATTGAATGAAATTATTTTCCATTATTAACCGGAAGGATTCTACTTTCAAATAAAAAAAGAAATTTGAGATAATATTCAGTACTTTTTTTTATAGCATTTTCAAAAAAAAAAAAAGTTATTTGGCGGACCCTTTATTATGCGATTGTCCCTGTTTCTTTATAAAAATGAATACGGCTGGCACATTAGGGTGGCCTTTAATAAAAAAAATGTGTTCAAACTCTCGGCCTCACCCCCAGAAATATGCGAATAGCAAAAATCTGAAAACCACAAAGTTTTGGGCCAATCAAAAAACATTTAGTCGAGCCTCAACGCGATTGAAAATTTCAAGTGTGTTTATATACGGAAAATATGACTTTTTTCAAATTTTACGAAAATTTCGTTCTATAGTTTAATTTTTCCAACAAGTTGTTATATAATTTGGGATCAGTATTAAATTATACTTCCAAAAAGCTATAAAACCTCAAAATCTAATAAAACCTCGCCAAGAAATAGCAAATGCCCCAGACCACCTTTGTGCCAAAAAAAAACTAGATCATTAAATTTGGTAGCATTTTTTCCAACTTTGAGAAATTGATTAAAGCCATATTTTTTTTTTGGTCTCTATACTTGTAAGGAGTCAGATATGAAGTATTGTTTTATTACCACGTTGTTAACCTATTGCGCATTGAGACCGAAAATGGAAAATTTTTTTGATAATTTTGAAAACTCCTTTTTCAAGTTTTAAAAAATGTTCTTAAATAAAATTTTAAAAAATGGATCTGGCACTTCAAGGTTTTGTTAAGTACATGTTACAGATTAACTGTGTGAATTTTAAGTACATTTTTATGCCAGAATTTTTTTGACAAGAAGTTTATTTTTGCGGATTTCGAGAAAAATGGGATTTTTGTAAAATATGTAAATGTACTCTTTGAAAATACTTTATATCAGAAATTCATCAACCTTCTTCTTTCAAATGTTATATTTTATCTTCTAAATAAATTAAGAAGACCAACAAATGACACAAAGCGAATAAAAGACATTTTATTCAAAAGAATATGAAATATAAAATTAATATAATAATATAAAATTAAAGAAAAGCAATATTTATTGCAAGCCGTAAGTGATTACAGAAAACAGTTTGAATCGCACACTAAATCATCCTTAAATACACGAAAATAAATAGAATTAATTTTATATTTCATATTCTTTTCAATAAGTTTGTCTTTTATTAGTTTTGGGTCATTTGTGGATCTTCTTATTTTATTTATATAGATAGTTTATATCTAATTTTATAACAAAATTGGTTAAAAGTTGTTTTAATTTATATTCGCGAGCAATAACCAGATAATTGCACCAAAGATATATCACAATGGATTATTTTGATCCCAGGAGCACTGAAGGGTTAAATAAATAAAAACTAACAATTATTTTTCTTAAATTCGAAATGGTGGTTTCATCGAGTTTAATAGAAAAACTCGTTTTCCGTAATTTTTATTTAAAAATATCTTAAAATCCACAGCTGGCCTTGGTAACTAATTGGTTAACGTTCTCGGATTTATCCCAAATTTTAGGAACAGAAGTTCTACACATTTGGTTATTATATTTTATGCATCGCATCTAAAAATTCAACAGCACTTACAAAATATTTGAGTGTTTTGAATAAATTGTCTTTTATTAGCTTGGTGTCATATGCGACCCCAATTCCAAAAGGGTTAATGGGGTCATATTGTTTTTTTCCGAAACCCTGGGCTATTAAGATAAAATATAACATTTAAAAGTAGAAAAGTGATGAATTTTTGATACAAAGTATTTAGAAAGAGTACATTTACAGAATATTTTACAAAAATCTAATTTTTCTCGAAATCCGCAAAAATAAAATCATTGTCAAAAAAATTCTGGCATAGGGATTTACCTAACAATTCACACAGTCAATCTCTAACATGCATTTAACAAGATCTTAAAGAGCTAGATCAATTTTTTTAAATTTTGTTTAAGAAAATTTTTCAAAACTTGAAAAGGGAGTTTTCAAAATTTTATCAAAAAAATTTTCCAGTTTCGGTCTCAATGCTCAATGGGTTAACAAGGCGGTAATAAAACAATACTTCATATCTGAGTTCCTACAGGTATAGAGACTAAAAAAAAAAATGTTGGCTTTAATTAATTTCTTAATGTTGAAAAAAATGCCATCAAATTTCATGACCTAGTTTTTTTTTTAGGCACAAAAGTGGTCTATAACGATCGACTTAGAATCCCTTTCTAAGTCGATTTAGCGATGTACGTCCGTCCATCTGTCCGTCCGTCTGTGTGTCCATGTTAAACTTGAAATCAAACTACTGGTCCCAAATAAGAATATATCTTTATGAAATTTAGTTCATAAGCTTCTATTGCCTATAAGATGAACGCTATTGAAATTGGTGAAAATTTATACATGTTCAGACCTAGTCCCCATACAAATGACCCCTATGAGATCGACATAAATGGCCATAAGATCCATATCTCGGTCAAATTGGGTTTGTATATGTTTATTACATCCATTTATCAGTTGTCCAGAAATAAACTCTATAGGATAATTCTTAGTCACAGCCCCCATATGAAGCCAATTCCCGATCTTCACTTAAATCTATCAAAAAACAAAAATATTGCACAGATTTTTCTCAAATTTGGTTTGTATACGTTTCTGCAAAAAATTAGTGACCCTACCAAATATGGTCAGGGTCGGTCCATTTTTCGACCTAGTCCCCATATAAATATAGCATTATATCTGCAGTCAAAAAATTAATAACAATGCCACTCAAATTTGGTTTATGCTAATTTTCTATAACCAATTAGTTGGACCTAAGAGATAGGCATGGTAAAGGCTATCGTATAGTCGATCTAGATCGACTATAATTTACTTAATCGTTTTCGTTAAGAATAACTTGTGGATATCTTTGTGTGCTGCAAAATAACATATTGTGGATGTCTTCGTTTAAAAAAAAAACGGATTTTAGTGATTGTTTTAACTAAATCAAATTCCAAAAACTTTCAATTATGCATCTCAATGTGCTCCTCCACAATGTTCTAAATATTCTTTTCGTTTTATAATTTATTGTGCTTATAAAAAAGAATCCCAAACATTATTTTCCTCGTTACTGCTTTGTAATATATAATTACAAGTAATTAAAAACCATTATCATAGCACCATTAGCAAACATCTAAACGGAAAAAAAAAATAATTTTTAAAAAACCCTCAATGGTTTGTTAACGAAAAAAAAAAATTTCGAGTAGAAAAGTGAACATAAAAAAAATTTAATAAATATTCAACAAATAGACCGTAAATGCCTCGTTCATACAAAACACAACGACTCTTACTGCGTACAGTCATTCAGGCTGAGGCGGCTCACACACTCTTAGCCTTAATGACGATTTAATTGAATTGTAAAAAATAAATGACATTACTGGTATTTGCGTTGTATTTCTTTTCTTTTTGTTTTTGTTGCATTGTGCCAGTAACATTCATCTATACTTAACATAGAAGCTTAGAATCTTTCATCTAGAGGCTTAATACAAGTAATACAAATTCGTATGCCTCATGCCATTAAAACCACTCATAGCTTCCTTTTATCTTCTCTGTTAAGAGAAGTCGGGGTAGTAATACTACATGTTATAACTGGGAATTAAGCAAGTTGCAAAAAAAAAGCCCAAAGACATGTATGTTGTCTCTGACTGACTTTAACGGAAATAATCTAAAAAAAAATTAGATTATTTTTACCCTGGAGAATTCCAGGTGAATATTCCAGCTTATTTTAAATTGTAATTGAGAAACGTGAGAAAATTACCAAAATAAAAATAAAACTAAGAAAAGTTTAATTAAAAATAGGAATTATCTTTAAATATTATTAGAAAAATAAATGTTATGAGTGAGACAAAAAACAAAAACACCACAATCAACAAGTGTACGAGTATTCAAAATTATGAATATTAAATGACAAAATTGAAATAAAAGTTGTTAAACGAATATGGAAATCATTTGACAAACACCAGCTCGATTTGTATAAATTTTTCATGTAAATGAAATGATGCGACCTTTTGTAAACTAGATGTAAAATAAAAACTTTTTTATTATTAGCCCGAATATTTATATTCTCAAGGTACCAAACATGTGTAACTAAGATTATTTGTTGAAATACAATAATGTGTTTGGAATCACATTAAAATTATTGATGACAAGTCTCGAAGAAACTTCATTTTATTTGGGTGTTCATTTTCATTTATTTGATTATCATTAGGTAATCAATATTGTTCTTTTGTGTGACATGAATTCCCTTAGAAATAGATAACGGAAATTATTGAATTTTCTATACAAAAAACAAGATTTCAATTACATTTAGCTATTTCCATTAGGGATATTTACTTTAATGATATGAAATTTAATACAATTTGAATGTCAGTACATAATGTAACAAATAATACGGATTTCGGGATTTTCTTTTATAAGTTATGCGGATATCAGTATATATTAATATTTTCTGTTATAAATAATCAGTATTTTTATACCCTATACCACTATGTGCTGATGTTTGTAACTATCAAAAATATTTGACCCAGTGCACCCTCTAGAAATATGCGAGTAGCAAAAAAAGTAAGAACTACAAAGTTTTGGGCCAATCAAAAAATATTTAGAGGTGGCTCAACGCGATTGAAAATTTCAACTGTGTTTATATGGGGAAAATATGACTTTTTTTTTCAGATTTTACGAAAATTTCATTCTATAGTTTAATTTTTCCGACAAGCTGCTATATAATTCGGGATCGGTATTACATCATCTTTCCAAAAAGCTATAAAACTTCAAAATCGAATACAAACTCGCCAAGAAATAGCAAATGCCCCAGACTACTTTTGTGCCAAAAAAAAAACTAGATCATGAAATTTGATGGCATTTTTTTCAACTTTAAGAATTAATTAAAGCCAACATTTTGGTTTAGTCTCTATACCTGTAAGTACTTAGATATGAAGTATTGTTTTATTACCACCTTGTTTACCTATTAAGCATTGAGACCGAAAATGGAAATTTTTTTGATAAAATTTTGAAAACTCCTTTTTCAAGTTTTGAAAAATTTTCTTAAAGAAAATTTTAAAAAATTGATCTGGCTCTTTATGGTCTTGTTTAATACATGCTAGAGATTAACTGCGTGAATTTTTAGGTAAATCCCTGTACCCGAATTTTTTTGACAAGGATTTTATTTTTGCGGATTCCGAGAAAAATGGTATTTTTGCAAATATTCTGTAAATGTACTCGTTCTAAATACTTTGTATCAAAAATTGATCACTTGTCTACTTTTAAATGTTATATTTTATCTTAATAGCCCAGGGTTTCGGAAAAATATAATATGACTCCATTAACCCTTTTGTAATTGGGGTCACATATGACCCCAAGACAATTTATTCAAAACATTCAAATATTTTGTAAGTCCTGTTGAATTTTTAGATACGACGCCTAAAATATAATAACCAAATGTGTAGAATTTCCATTCCTAAAATTTGGAATAAATCCGAGAACGCTAACCCATTATTTGCCAAGGCCAGCTTTGGATTTTAAGATATTTTTAAATAAAAATTACGGAAACGAGTTTTTCTATTAAACTCGATGAAACCATTATTTCGAACTTCAGAAAAATAATTCGGTTATTTTTTATTTATTAACCCTTCAATGCTCCTGGTACCAAAATAATCCATTGTGATATACCTTTGGTGCAATTATCTGCTTATTGCTCGCGAATATAAATTAAAACAACTTTTAACCAGTTTTTTTATAAAATTATTTTATGTATAAAAACTATCTATATTTTTCTATATAAAATAAGAAGACCCGAAGCTAATAAAAGACATTTTATTCAAATGAATATGAAATATAAAATTAATATAATAATATAAAATTAAAGAAAAGCTCTATTTATTGCAAATCGTAAGTGATTACAGAAAACATTTAAATCGCACACTAAATCATCCTTAAATACACCAAAATAAATAGAATTAATTTTATATTTCATATTATTTTGAATAAATTGTTTTTTATTGGTCTTTTATTATACTTTAAGCATCGCATCAAAAGTTCAACAGCTCTTACAAAATATTTGAATTTTTTGAATAGATTGTCTTTTATTAGTTTGGGGTCATATGTGACCCCAATTCCAAAAGGGTTAATGGGGTCATATTATTTTTTTCCGAAACCCTAGGCTATTAAGATAAAACATAACATTTAAAAATAGACAAGTAATGAATTTTTGATACAAAGTATTTAGAAATTGTACATTTACAAAATATTTTCAAAAATCCCATTTTTCTCGAAATCCGCAAAAATGAAATCCTTGTTAAAAAAATTCTGGCGTAGGGATTTACCTAAAAATTCACCCATTTAATCTCTAACATGCATTTAACAAGACCTTAAAGAGCTAGGTCAATTTTTTAAATTTTGTTTAAGAAAATTTTTCAAAACTTGAAAAAGGAGTTTTCAAAATTTTATCAAAAAAAATTTCCATTTTCGGTCTCAATACTTAATAGGTCAACAAGGTGGTAATAAAACAGTACGTCATATCTGAGTACTTACAGGTATGGAGACTAAAACAAAATGTTGGCTTTAAATAATTTCTTAAAGTTGAAAAAAAAAATGCCATCAAATTTCATGACCTATTATTTTTTTTTGCACAAAAGTGATCTGCGGCATTTGCTATTTCTTGGCGAATTTTTTTTTCGATTTTGAATTCTTATAGCTTTTTGCAAAGATAATTTAATACTGATCCCGATCCTTGTAAGAACTTGTCGGAAAAATGAAACTATAGAAGGAAATTTTCGTAAAATCTGAAAGAAAGTCATATTTTCCCATATTAAACACACTTGAAATTTTCAATCGCGTTGAGCCATTTCTAAATGTTTCTTGATTGGCCCAAAACTTTGTATTTCTCAGTTTTTTTTGCTATTCGCAGATTTCTAGGGGGTTTCGATGAAATTTATTGCATAATCTTCTATCTGCCATAGGATCAACGCTACTGAAATTGGTGAAAATCGGTTAATGTTCAGAATTAGTCCCCATACAAATGACCCCTATGAGATCGAACTAAATTGACATAATATCCAAATAAGCATACACACAGATCTCGGTCAAATTGGGTTTGTGTATGTTTATTATATCACTTTATCAGTAGTCCAGAAATAAACCCTATAGGACGATTCTTAGTCACAGCCCCGATTTTCACTTAAATCTATAAAAAAAACGAAAATGTTGTGCAGATTTTTCTCAAATTTGGTATTTATAGATTTCTGCAAAAAATAAATGACCTTACCAAATATGGTCTGGATCGGTCCATTTTTTTGACCTAGGCCCCATATAAATATAGCATAAGTACTTTTTCATATCCGCAGGCAAAAAAATTAATAAAAATGCAGCTCAAATTTGGTTTATGCTTATTTTCTATATGTAATTAGTTGAAGCTAAGAGATATAGTCTGTACGAGCGAGGTATAGGGTATCGCATAGTCGGTCTATACTGACTTTAGTACTCTTACTTGTTTATTATAAAATTTAGGGATTTCGGAATTTTTTTGTCTAAATAATGCGGATTTTTAATATTTTCCTATTATAAATGATGCGGATATCAATATTTTCATATATAAGTAATGCGGATGCCGGTATTTCTTATTATGAATAATGCGGATTTTTGTATTTTGATTTTATAATAATGCGGGTGTTAGTACTTGTCGTTGTAAATAATAAAGATGTGTATACTTTTTATTATAAATAATTTTTTTACTCAAAATAATGTGGATGTCATTATTGCCTATTTTGACTAATGCGGATTCTAGAATTTTTATTATAAATAATACGGATATTAAGATTTTTATTTTTAAGAAATGCGGAATTTATCCTTTCTTAAAAATAAAGCGCATATCAGTATTTTTATTAAAAATAATGTTAATGCCAGTAGTCGTTATTACAAATTATGCGTATGTAAGGATTTTATTTTGTAAACAATTCCGCTCCGAGTTTTTTTTTTTAATGTGAATGTCATGATTTTAATAAAAATAATGGAAATTTGGAAATTTTTACTATAAGTAATGCTATTGTCAGCATTTTCTTTTATGAATAATGCGGATGTCAGTATTTCTTAATGAAAATAATGTGATGCGATGGTATTTTCTGTTGTAAATAAAGCGGCTGTTAGCATTTTCTATTATAAATAATGTAGGTATCCGCATTTTCTTTTAGAAATAGTGCGGATGTCGGTATTTCATTTTATAAATAATACGGATTTTTGTATTTTTGTTTGGTAATAATGCGGTTGTTAATATTTGTCATTGTAAATAATAAAGATGTGTATACTTTTTATTATAAATAATGCGGATGTCATATTTTTACTCAAAATAATGTAAAATATAGAATTGTCTATTTTACCTAATACGTTACTAGAATTTTTTATAATAAAAAATACTATTAAAATTTCATTTATAAATAATGCGGATGTACTTATTTATTAAAAATAAGACTAATTTCAGTATTTTTATTATAAATATAGCTTACATTTTTAATTTTGATTGTAAGTAATACGAATGTAAAGATTTTCTTTAATAAAATACATATATCTCTCAGTATTTTTTATTATAAATTTTTTATTTTAAATAATGCGGATTTCAGCATTATTATTATTATAAATAAGGCGAATGTCAGTATTTTTGATTGACATAATAAGGATGTCAGTATTTTTTATCATAATTAATGAGGATGTTAGTATTTGCTATTATTTAATATGCCGAATAAAGTACTTCTTTTAATAACTATTGCGGATGTTAGCATATTCTGTCAGTAATAATCGGGCTAAGGTTTTTTTTTTTTGCTCATAGTAATGTGGATGCTAATATTGTTGATATTTAGAAATACGAATATCAAGAATTTTTATAATAAAAACTTCTGCCTTTTTAGTCAGCATTATTGCTTTTACAAATAATGCCGATGTTGTTAGTTTGAAACGATAAAGCACTTTTAAGTATTTGGCTATAAATAATGTGGATATATTATTGAGGAATAAAAAAATGGGAATGTCATTAGTTTCTTTATAAATATTTCGGCTTTCAGTATTTTTTAATATAAATGAAGCGATTGCTTTTATTTTTCATTATGAATAATGCGGATATGTTAGAATTTTCCTTTATTAAAATGGCTACTGCCAGTATTTATTTTTTTTTCTTATAAACGATGCGGATTTAGTATGTTCTATCGTAAATTGTGGATGTTTCTCTTTTTTAGCTTTAATAATACCGATGTTGTTATTTTTCTTATAAATAATGCGGATGTCAGTATTTATTTTATATGTGTATGTGATATAATTTAATATGCGTAATACAGTACATATTATTAAAACTATAGCGGATATTAATATTTTGGTTATAGAAATGCAGATCTCAGTAGTTTTTACTAAAAATGCAGATTTAACAGTTCTCATTCGGATATCAGTATTTTTATAAAGAATATGGGCTGTTAGTATATTCTGTTTTAAATAATGCGGATGTTAGTATTTATCATTACAAATAATGTGCATTTTTGTATCTTCTATAATAAATATAGCTGAAGTTAGTATTTTCTATTTTTAGTAATGCGGATGTGAGTATCGTTTATCATAAATAATGACAATATTAGTATTTTCTGTTATTGTGTCCGCTTTTTCTTTTTTATAAATAATGCAAATGTTAATATTTTTTATATAATCAATATAAATGAGAATATTTGCTCTTAGTAATTGCTATTATTATTTTTTATA
This sequence comes from Cordilura impudica, assembly GCA_963682025.1. Taxonomy (NCBI): domain Eukaryota; kingdom Metazoa; phylum Arthropoda; class Insecta; order Diptera; family Scathophagidae; genus Cordilura; species Cordilura impudica. The sequence continues at coordinate 352,154,177 of OY821517.1, forward strand.
ACTATAAATAAATAAGCGGATCTATGTATTTTCTTTTTGCAAGTAATACAGACGTCCTTATTTTTTTTATTATAAATAATATGAATATCAGAATTTTCGTTTGATAATACTTATATCGGTAATAACATAAAACTTAAATCAACTGAATAATTTGTTCCCTTAAGCTGATAAAAACTTCCATGAAACAGTAAGAGGTAAATAATTTTTTTGACAACCGAATTTGTTGGCCATTTAATTAGGAAGTTTTTCATACCCGAAAATTGTAACTGTACAGTAAAATTTTTGTATTATTCGAATAACTCGGCCGCCAAAATTATTTAATTCTGCTACTAAATTGGCTTGCCACAAATACATCTTTTTTCTCTCTATTAACTAATCGAAATCACTGTTGATTCTTTCCAAAAAATCATAAGTTTTTGGTTATATTTTAATTTTGCTGAGAAATAATGTAGAAAGAGAAGTAAATGGGTTATTTTTTTTACCCTCGAAGCAAAAATGAAACTACTTTCAATGATAGAATTAAAAAAAAAATCTTGGTTTTATTCTCGGGAATAAAAAAATTTTAAAAGATTTTTTTTCACATTTTCCCATACCTAGCTGGAACTTCGCAATGCATCTTTGTTAAAGGAATGGAACCAAAATGGAAAAAAAAACTAAGTTCGTTTATTTAGTTTTCAAATAACGACAACACGTTTTGTATGAAAAATAATAAAGTAAAAAACGTGTAAGCATTAAAAATCATACAGTGAACCTACTCCACTCCCCGTTTTCTATAAAATAAAGCCAAAAACAAAGCTACGCTATGAAGAAAAATTCAAGGAAATAAAAAAATAAAAAAATAATGAAGATGAGAATAAGATGATCGAAAAATATAAAACGTGTAACACCACCAGGTGGCAAAATACATATATGGACTACATGTGTAAAACAGAAATAAGAAAAAAAAGATAAGAAAATTATTCCATATACAAGATAAAATATGACTGTGTGTGTTACTGTGTGAGTGCAGTGTAAATGTATGCTATCGCCATAGCGTATATAAATTACTGCATTCGAAGATATATGTATGCTGCCAATTTTTGTCGTAGTTCTTTCTTTAGGTAAGATTAATAGCAAAAAGTCTTATAAAATATATATCTTAATATAAACATTTATAGAGCATCTGTGGTTGAAAAGAATAACAGCCCGAATCTGCTTTTTCTATGATAGTTTTTATTTAAAAAAATTTCAAGCGCTGCCTGAAAACAGGTAATAACCATAGAAATGAAAAAATATTATTAATAATAACTGGCGCAAGGAATTCCATGCAAACAGTATTATTTATGGAATAAATTTCTATTTGAATCAATAAATCTATATATATAAAATTCATTTTCTGTTTGTTTGTTTTTGACAAATTTTTATTTGTTAACGGATTGCTCTGAAATTTGGTACACACGATCTCTATACCCCAGAGAAGGTCATCATGTGCTTCTTTCCGGTTTTACGCCCACATTTTTAAATTTTTTACGGGTGTCGCTCGAATTTACTGCACATTATTCTCATATCCCAGGCAAGGTCGTCATATATTTTTATCGGCCACGCTCACTTTTTTTAATTTTCTATATACGCTTTTGGTGGTTGTTAACATTTTTTAATTTTGCAATGGACTTCCCTAAATCAATGTGCATAAATTTCTTTACTTACTGCTCTTGAGTTTACACCATTATGAAATAAATATTTTAAATCAACCTACAACAAATATTCTCGTCTTGCCTTTTTTAATATATGAGTTGTAACACCCCAAAATTTGTGCATATTTATTTTATGGGTGAACAGATACAAGTTAACTACCGCTGTAGGATTACTCTGATGATGTTAATTCATATAAATATTTCCATCTCGCCTTTTTAACTACATTGGAAAATAATATATTACATGTTTTTCCATCTCACCTACATTGGAAAACAAACTTATTGCAGGTATTTCCATTGCACCTTTTTCACTGTATAAATTAGTTGTAGGCATCTGAAACTCCTGAAAGGATTCAACAATGTCTTGAGGCCCAACGGATAAGACAAGCTGACTCCAGGGAATGTGCAGCTCCTGCAACGAGACAGCAACGTCTTGCGGCCCAACGGATAAGATAAGCTGACTCCAGGGAATGTGAAACTCCTGAAACGACTGTAATATCCCTACCAGAAAACTTTTGTAAGTTGGTTCCTTCATTGCAAGAGATGGTACAAAAAATTTTTCCTAACATAACATACATAAGAGGGCAATCTCTTACGATAGCAGGTATCAACTTAGAATATCCCTGTTTTTCTCAATTATACGTCGCCTGATCCAGAGTTGGGAGCCAGCACAATTTTTTCGTATATGCACCAGAAGGAAAAATCAAAAATGTTGTATATCCCAAAGCTATAGAATAACAAAAATTCGTAACTTCAAGACATCATACACTCAAAATAATCCATGCATGAACATAGCAGGCGCTGAGTACTTAGTCCCCAATTAACAAATTCCCCAAAAAATTGGGCAATATCTTCACGATGAACAAATTCCCCACATTTTTTTTAAAAAAAGGTCCCCAAAAGAAATTAACAAATTCCCCATACTGCTCTCAATATCTGTCCTGAAATAAACGTATTTAGAAATCTGTATTCTTTTGAATAGCATTATTTCCGTGCGGGGAAGCGGCGCGCGGACGCGACGCGCTCACGGAACACAGTTTAGCTCAAATATGGGATTGATCTGAAAAATATAATTTGGCAATGAAAATAAGTTGACAACAACTGTGCGGTAGCACTGCCAAACGCGCGGAAGCGGCTCCCGGACGGGACGCGCTCGCGAACACAGCTTAGCTAAAATATCGCAATGATCTGAAAAATATATTTTGGCGATTAAAATAAGTTGACGACAATAAGCGCGCGGACGCGGACCCGGACGCGACGCGCTTTCGGAACAGCCCAGCTAAAATATCGGAATGATCTGAAAATATATATTTTGGCGATTAAAATAAGTTGACGACAACTGTGCGGCAGCACGGGTGTAGCTGCCAAACGCACGGACGCGACTCGATCTCGGAACACAGTTCAGTGCAATAATTACTATACATATAGTATAAGCAGTTGCTTGCGATTCAATTTTAAACGTCGCATTCATTTTTCATTTTTGAAACTTCTATAAATTTGACCTCAATGTTCAATGATGATCACTTATGAATGAAGTAATTCAATTTTTAAAAGTTCTGATTTCTTTAATTTACAAACGATTCCGTTATATTTGATGTTTACAAAATTAATGAACTTCAAAATAAAAAAAACTTAAAGTGGTTTGAAGCATGGATTTTTGAAGCATTTTTGCTGTAGCGTCTTATAAAAAAATTCTAAATTAAAAAATCAAAAAAATTTAAATTGAAGTAAAAAATGAATTTTTCTCATTTCTCATTCGGATTCATTTCTGATTCAGGTGAAGAATTGTTAACTTAAAAAATATTGTGAACATATCTTATCTCAACTCAACTCGTAGTTTTTTATACTAAAAAAATCTTTGCTTTTTTAATAAAATGTACTAGACTGAGGCTCCACAAAGCAAGTTCCTTGGAGTCATCTGTTATTCTGGTATAAGAATTTCATTTATCTTAGTCAGCAATCAAACTAAATTGCAATTATTTTTTTTTTTCGTTAAAAATCCTAAAGGTCTTCTTTAAACATTTTTCTATTTATAGTTAAACTAGTTAAATATTTTGATAAGAATGAAGACCATATTTAAAAAAAAAAAAAATAGCAATATATTATTGTATTATTATATTATTGAAGGCTTTAAAATGTTTTTGATAAGAATACAGCAACAAATTGTATACAAGATATTTTTCTGAGGAGATTTTCTTATTAATCTAAAAATATTATTTAATAAAAATTTGAACTTGTACTTTAAAAACACAATGTAAAGTAATTCAGTAGCATTTGTTTCTTTATAAATAAATTAAAAAAAGTATATTAAAGCATAACTAGAAAACTCAAAAGAAAAAAACACAACAATTGTTATCAGCAACAGTAGTGTATTTTCTGTTAAATATTACAAAATATGCACTTTTAAATATTTATAATATTAAAAGAGATTTCCGCACAACAAATTTTGTGTGTTCTTTAACAGGTATAACAAAAAATAAAAATTAATTTATTAAAAATATATCAGTATAAGAACGGAAATCCTTTTTACACACTAACACTTTTGCAACTACACACAAACCACCCTAACCGCCCTAAAAAACACTCTACTCTTTTCAAGTTATTTGGCTATCATACTTCCTAAAGGTAAGAGTGTGTTAAACTTTTAGAAATCTAGGTAAACTGCTTAAAATCCTTTTTAATTTTTTTTGTTCCGTTTTTTTTCGACAGTAAATGTATAAAGATAAAAATAATCATTGCCAACTGCAGCAGTGTCAGTAACCAAAGTTTGCGAGAGTTTTTCATTAGTGTTAAGGGAAATGACGTTAGGCGGCGCTGTTCACCAGACCGTAATTTATTAAATTTTACTCTATATGAGTGCCAGAGAGTTCGTGTTTCTGTATGTGGCTCTGTTTGTGTTTGAGTTTAGGCCATAGTTTAAACTACAGATGGTACAAATGTTATAGTCAATTTTTTTAAAGACGTAAGAACAGGAGCAATGAATAATGATAAAAATTTAATACGTATTTAGTAAATTTAAAACATTTGAAAAAATTTTATTTTTCTTTAGGAATAAAACACAGTGTGTTTTGATTGTTATGAGTAAAAATCTTTAAATTCAATGGGGAATTAGGAATCTGGTAGGTTAAAAGCTTTTAAATTTAGTAAATTTGTCTTGACAGTTTTTAAAATTTCATTGACATTTTAGGGAAAAATGAAATCTGAATTGATTTTACAGAAACAAATTATTAGTATGGGCTATATTTGACATAAAAAAGATTCCTAGATTCTGAAGGATTTTTTTATAGACAAATATTCAATAAATATTAAGTTTGTAAAGTTTGACCATTTTATTTATACTAGCAGATTCCACCCCTCGAAATTCGAGCGCAAATTCTAGGAAATTTTAGTTTTTCGTTAAACATGAATAATGAATAATGACAAAATTTAAAACATTTAAAAAAAATTTATTTTTCTTTAGGGAAAAAAACTCAGCGTGTTTTATTTTTATGAGTAAAAATCTTTAAATTCAATGGGGAATTAGGAATCTGGTAGGTTAAAAGCTTTTAAATTTAATAAATTTGTCTTGACAGTTTTTAAAATTTCATTGACGTTTTAGGGAAAAGTGAAATCTGAATTGATTTTATAGAAACAAATTATTAGTATGGGCTATATTTGACATAAAAAAAATTCCTAGATTCTGAAAGATTTTTTTATAAACAACTATTCAATAAATATTAAGTTTGTAAAGTTTGACCATTTTAGTTTGACCATTTTATTAATACTAGCAGATTCCACCCCTAGAAATTCGAGCGCAAGTTTTAGGAAATTTTATTTTTTCATTAAACAAAGACCCTAAAGTTATGCTAATCAATTATAGCCAATTCATTCACAAATCAACACAAAAAAACAAATTCATTTTTATTACAAACACATTAACAAATTTAATAAACACACACACATAGCATTGCATAATTTTATGTATGTGTTAGTAGCAACTTTAAATGCGTTTTACTCAAAATAAAGGAAAAAATTTAAAAATCTGTAAATCTGCAAATCGGCTAAAAAAAATACCTTTCAAATAATATACATACGTTTGGTCAAAACGGTAGAACAAAACATCAGTCACAAGAAATCGCCTAGCCTATTTATATTATAGATTAACTTATATTGTTGATCTCAAAAACAGGATTTTAAGGTAAAGTTTATTAATTTTTTAAGGTTTTGATGTGTAGACACCTATACGCGCAGGGGGGTAAATTTCAAAAACAGCGTAACATGTGAGCGTAACATGTGAGCCGTAAGACAAAATCGGTGTGACATGATTGTATTGGTGAAAAAATTATGATATGATATAAAATGAAAGATAAAAAAAAAATGAAAAATAAAAAATAACAAATAAAAAATGAAAAATAAAACTGAAAAATGAAAAATTTAGAATGTAAAATAAAAAATTAAAAATGGAAATCGAAAAGCGAAAATTAAAAATGAAAAATAAAAAATGAAAAATAAAAAATGAAAAATAAAAAATTAAAAATGAAAAATTATAAAAGAAAAATAAAAAATGGAAAATGAAAAACGAAAATTGGAGTATGAGTAATAAAAAATGAAAAATAAAAAAATGAAAAACGAATAATTAAAAATGAAAAATGTAAAATAAAAAACGAAAAATAAAAAATGAAAAGGAAAAAATGAAAAATTATAAAAGAAAAATAAACAAGTAAGAAAATTATAGTCGGTCTAGACCGACTATACGATACCCTATACCATGCGTTTAGAAACCCTATCTCTTAGGCCCAACTAACTGGACATTGAAAATACGCAAAAACCAAATTTGAGTGGGATTTTTGTTAAATTTTTTGGCTGCAGATATGAAAAAGTTCATATCGGATGCTATATCTATAAAGGGACTAGGTCCAAAAATGGACCGATCCTGATCATGTTTGGTAAAGACTCTTTTATTTTGCAAAAATATATACAAACAAAATTTGAGAAGAATCAGTGCAATATTTTTGTTTTTTAATAGATTTAAGTGAAGATCGGGAAGCAGCTCTATGTGGGGTCAAAGGGATCATTTTTGGACTACTCATTAGTGGATGTAATGAACGCATACAAACCCAATTTGAGTAAGATCTATATGACAATTTGGATCTTATGGCAATTTATGTCGATTTCATATGGGTAATTTGTATGGGGGCTAGGTCTGAACATGGACCGATTCTCACCAATTTCAATAGCGTTCATCCCATGGCCGATAAAAGCTTACATACCAAATTTCATCAAAATATATTCATATTTGCGACCTGCAGTTTGATTACAAGCTTTACATGGACACACAGACGGACGGACGGACGGACGGACGGACGGACGGACGGACGGACATTGTTAAATCAACTCAGAAAGTGATTCTGATTTGATCGGTATAATTAAAGATGGGTCTAGGTCAAATATTTTTGGTTGTTACAAACAGCAGCACAAAGTCATTATACCCTAACCACATAGGGTATAAAAATGGAAAATGCAAAATCAAAATTGAAAAATGAAAAATATTTTTTTTTTTTTTTTTATATAAATGAAAAATAAGAAATGAAAAATGGAAAATAAAAAATGAAAAACAAAAAATTAGAAATGAAAAATAAAAAATGAAAAATAAAAAATTAGAAATGAAAAATGAAAAATGAAAAATAAAAAATAAAAAAAAAATAAAAAATGGAGAATGAAAAATGAAAAACGAAATATAAAAAATGGAAAATGAAAACTGAAAACGAAAAATGAAAAATTTAAAAAAAAATTGAAAAATAAAAAATGAGAAATGAAAAACGAAAAATGAAAAATAAAAAACGAAAAATTAATAGTTAACCGGTTAAAATAATAAATATTTTTATATCTGCCGAGCCCTGCAGTTGATTACATAGAAGACGCTTTCTGTTTGATTTTAAAAAAGTGCCAAAAAAAAATCTTTAATCACTAGATGTTTACACATATTACCTGTGATCGGACTCACATGGTTTTTCCTATAAGATATGATTTCAGACGCCGTTAGGTATTTAAAAAAAAAAATAAACGAATAAAAAAAACTGTTTTTATCCGATTCTATTTTTCTTTTAAAGAACAAAATAAAAAGGTTAACTTGCAAATTGTTTTTTAAAATTGTTATTTACTTCATAAAAACTTTTTTTTTTAATACAAACAACGTTTTTTTTTAAATTAGTTTTCACATTAAAAATCAAAATATTTGAAAAATTAATTTTTTTATATTTTTTCATCACAAAATGTTTTTGATTTTAAAACTATGTTTCAAAAATGTCAGTGTACAAATTCCTTTGACACAAATTTATTTATTGACTTCAAACCAATTATACTATGGAACATATTTGGATCATTGTCAGGGTGAAAGTACAAGATCAGTATGGTACAACCTCCAAAGGATTTGGCGTTCTCAGGCCATGACTCAAAAACTATTAATACGTATGACTATTAATTATCATAATTGTCATTCATAAGATCTATAATATTAATAGGTCAGGCGTTTCTTGTCACCCATGGTTTGGTTAAACAGTTTTCTCCCCATTTTGAAAGATATTTCTTTTTAGCTGTCCACCAGATTTACAGAGTGGGAGTTCAAAATTCCCCAAGGCATGGTTTTTAAAATATTTTCTGATACGATTTGAAGTAAAAAATGGTTTCAGTACATGAAATACATATAACGTTTAAAAAAATTTATTCTACTAGAAACTCAGGTGGTCGTAGATTCAAAAATACCTTGATACCCGAAATTTTAACACGACCTTATTTTAAATCTTTGCGATTGGTATTAAATTATTAATTTTATTGAGCTTTTAAGGTCAAAACTGCAAAATTCGAAAATAATTTATAACTACCTTAGCGCATAATGTTTGGGACAACAAATTTTTTGTTTTAATAAAATAGATTTTCTTTATAAGAACAAATAATATCGCTGGGTTAACCCTAATCACAATAAAGTAGATACAAATTAAATATGTACAGATATTGAGCATTCCATATTTAATTATGCATATTCTCGACATATGCTACTGCATAATCTGAATAATTCATATATATATGATTGAGTCGGATGATGAAAAGTTATCTCACATTCAGTATTTATTTATTGTTTTTATATGATTTTACGAATGCTTGTTCAAAATTTCTAAATTAACTTGACATAAAATTTTAAATGAAAATTATTTTTTTTTAAATAGATTGAAATAAAAAAATTGCAAAACAAAAATTTTGGGAAAAGCATATTTAATTGCTATTTAAATGAGGCACTGCCTATCTATAATATTAATAGGTAAGGCGATTCCTTGTGGCCGATGATTTGTTCAACAGTTTTCTCCTGATTTTTACCAAACGTATCTTATTTGAAAGGTATGTCTATTTAACTGTGCATCAGACTTACAGATCTTAAAATTTTTAAATTTTGTTGGACTTATGCTCATTTAAAGTTGCTACTAACCCAAACATAAAATTATAAAATGGTATGTGTATATTTATTATATTTGTTAAAGTGTTTGCACAAAAAAAAATGAGTATGTTTTCTTCATTCACAATAATAAATGTGTTGAATTGAAAAATAATTATGGACATAAACCAATAAGTTAAAAAGTGTTGAATTGTGAATTGTCTTATAAAATAGTTTGTTAAATGAAAAAATAAAATTTCCTAGAATTTTCACTCGAATTTTGAGGGTTGGAATCTGTTAGTTTATATAATTATATTAACTGGCATAGCCTAGCACTCAAAATTCGAGTGTAAATTCAAAGCAATTTTATTTTTTCATAAATTTTTTTTCTTTTAATGTTTTTTAATCTATATATATAAAAATTTATGAATATTAAAATAAAATTCCTTAAATTTCATAATAAATATTTGTTGAACACGCAGAAGATATACGTATAAATGGGTTTGTTAATAAATAATTCTGTAAGAGCCTAAAGGTATGCTTATCCATTTTAGAAATTCACAATTCACCACAGGGCCTGTGGTATACAAATATAATGAAATTTGATGAATTGTGAGTTGGCTAAAATTGATTAGCATATCTTTAGAGTCTTAAAGAAATTATTTATTATTAATATTTTATTTAATATATTTTTAGCACATATTATACATAATTTTTATCAATTCGCACTTCTCCTCCTTGCGAGCTATAACTATGCCAAATTTCACACTCTTCCGTGCCCGCATTTTGCTTAAAAATATATATACAAAATATATATACAAATATATACAAAAATTTACATGCATGCTTTATATTAATATGTATTAATATAATACGTCTAAGTAATAATAACACGTTTTAGCTACAGTTTTGTTAAATAATGAAATTCAGAAGGTGTAATACTTTTACCCTAGCCCACAGATAATGCCCTCGAAAATGTTCCACTGTGTAATTGAACTGTGTTAACTGTGCATGTTTAAATTTTTTTTTCACTTTAGAAACTTTTTCACCTCAAAAAAGTTTTTGAGTCTCAAAATATATATGTATGTATACCTCGCAAAAAATTTTTTCAATGCACACATTTTTTGACATCGAAAAAATACTTTTGAATCTCAGAATTAATTTTCAACCCAAAAATTCTTTTCACCTTAAAAATTGTTTCATCACAAAATTTTTTAAACTTTTTTTCTCTGCTGTTGTTTTTATAGAAGCATAAAAGAAAATACATTTTTATTCACCTTTAAATTTTTTGTGCCAAAAATAAGTTTTTATTACACAAAATTCATCATCTCCATCCATCAGAAAAAAAGGTGTTAAGTGTCAAAATCTATAAAAAATGTTTAAAATTTTTTTTTACCTCGAACGAAATTTTTGAATCTTAAAATTATTTTGCAACTCAAAAATTTTTTTATCCTAAAAATTATTTTATAGAAAATGTTTTTTTTTTTTCTTTGCACTTGGTTTTATAGAAGTGTAAAAGGGAACAAATGACAGCCTTAATTATATTTCATAAAAAAACTTTTTTAAAATAATTTTCGCCTCAAAAATTTTAAAAATTTCTTTTGTTCTTTTTACGGAGGCTTTTGCATTGTATTCAAAAAAAAAAAAAAAATTGTTCACCACAAAACATGATGTTACTCTTAAAACTATTTTACACCGGATAAAAATTCAATATATTCAATATATAGCCTCGCCTCTTATTTATTTGTCTGTTCCAAAACAATTAATTATTAACCTCAAAATTTAAAAAATAAATTTGAAGAATTTTTTCTTATGTTTAATTTTTTTTTTCGCTTCATAAACCTTAAAAAAAAGGGGTTTGAGTGTCAAAATCTATAACAATTTCCTGTTAAAATTTTTTCAGTACACAAATGTTGAGTCTCAAAATTAATTTTTAGCTCAAAAAATTTTGCTTTCCTTAAAAAAAATGTTTTATCCCAAAAATTTATCAAAAAGATTTTTTTTGGTTTTTATAGAATTTCATTATTTTTGTACGTAGAGAAAGTTTTTAATCTCACAATTCTTTTTCGCCGGCATTAAGTATTCTTTTCACTCTACAAATTTCTTCATTTCTACTTCTAATTTCTTCACACATTTAAAAAGTTTTTTCGCTTTAAGAACAAATTTACTGTAATTTTCTTTTTTATCCAAATTCTTTGACCTTTTAAAAAAGTTTTTTTGAATCTCAGAATCTATAAAAAAAAAAAATTAAACCTGTAAACTTCTTTTACCTTAATATTATCTATCAAAAATTTTTATATATTTTTTTCTTAAATTTTATCATCCTCAGTTTTATGTTTTCTTCTAAAAAAAGTTTCTGCTAAAAAAAAAAAAATACTTTAGAAATTCTTTTCACCTAAAAAAAACTTTTTGAATCTCAAATTCTATAAAAAAGAAAATTAAGCCAGTAAACTTTTTTTAACTTAAATTTTATCTATCAAAAATTTTGATATTTTAAATTTTAGCCTCCTCAATTTTATGTTTTCTCCTAAAAAAAAAAAATTTCTGTTAAAAAAAATACTTTAGAAATTCTTTTCACATAAAAAAAAACTTTCTATCTCAAAATGTGTAAAAAAATTAGCTTACCTCTGAAATTTTTTAAATTTGAACCTAACAATTTTTTTGAATTTAAAAATTATTCCTTGTTTTAAATTAATCAAAGATTTTTAAAACTTTCTCAGATTAAGAAGATTCTCCAAGTCTTAAGAATCTAATTATTTTTTATATAAAAAATAACTCTAGAAAGGAGTGAGTGACTCATGTCATGGAGGCCACAAAATACAAGAGATTCTAACGAAAGTATTTTTTAGGAACATCTTTAGTATTCTATACACTAAAAGATCTGACAAAATTTTCGAGATTTTTTTAAGAGTAAAACTTTTATGTCTCAATTTCGTAATCCTTTTTCGAAATGAACAATTTTGTTATAAAACAGAAAGTTTGTGATACGAATTGAAAGCTGCTAATTTATAAACCCTGCTCTCGTTGTGACTATTGTAGTTTACTTGTATTTTAATTCAATTACTAACAATGACATTTAAATAAAAAAAAAAATAATTTAATCTTACCCTACTTATTGTAAAGTCATGAAGGTCATATAAACTTATGGTAAGTTATGATTATATTTTCAATGCTACAAGGGATTAACAATAAACTTGAATTTTTACATAAGCATTTATACATACATATATGTTGTTTAAATATGGAATAAACTCTCGTACATACATTAATAAATATTATAACTACTCATACATAAAAAGCCACCTGTTTGTACAATACAAGTACATGGCACAACTTACTGATGCTACGAAAAGAAAACAAAGTATACTTTTGGGGAAATTCTTGCCTCACAGTTGATAAAATTTGTTGTGCTTTTTTTTTTGTTTATTTAACTTTTTTTAAATAAGTTTTATTTAAAATTCTTTTTTGTTTTTTTTTTTTTTTTTGAAAATTAAATATTGTTGGTCTTGTCTTTCTGTTCATATATTTGTGTACCTTTGGGAAATTAACTGACACGTTCTTTTCTGACTTGTTTTGGTCTTTATTTCATAAATTGCTTTTAGTTAATATTTATGTACCTATATTTTATTTATTTTCCTTTTTTTTGTTCCTTTATCATTAGCTGTCATAAAAGTTAAAATACTTCATTGTTTTATTTCAGCGAAAGAAAAAGTTTCTCAAATCAGATTTTAAAATAATAACAAAAAAATAAAAGTCATAATATATTTTGTTGTTGGTTACAATGATTAACACTTTTTCCCAAAACGTTAAAAAAAAAGTATTTCCTGACAGATGCGTTATTTGGGACACGCAAAGAAATTATTTGGGGAATTCGGAAATATAATGCTTAAGTAAGTATTTTGATGAGGAAAAAAATGTGAATGGGTAATTTCAATTCTGTAGGCACTAGTATTCAGGATCGTAAGGAAAAAGTCTATGCAATCTGAGAGAATATGAGTTTTTTTTAAAGAAAGTCGTCAACGTTTTCTAAAGGCCCCACAAAATGATGGCTTTTCGCTAGGAAACAGTTCCCAGATATTGAGGGGTGTTCTGTAGGAAAAACTTTTTGGAACCTGTTGGTTGTTCTAAAGGAAAAAACTGCTCAGACTCTTAAAAGTTTTTATATGAAAAAAACTCAGAACTTGAGGATTTTTCTATAGGTAAAAGTTGTCTAAATCTGATGGTTTTTCTACAGGACAAATTTTTCAGAATTTTATGGTTTTCCTATATAAATAATTCCTCAGAATTTGGGGATTTTTCATAGAAAAAAGTCCTCAGAATCTGAGGGTTTTCAATAGGAAAAAGTATAAAGAAGGTTTATATGAAACAAAGTGTTCTTCAGAATCTCCTCAGAATCTAAAGGTTTTTCTGTAAAAAGTTTTCGCAATGTGAAGGTTTTTCTGCAGCATAAAGTTGTCAGTATCTTAGGATTTTGCTATAGGAAAAACTCCCCAGAATTTGGGCAGGAAGAACCCCTCAGGATCCGATGGTTTTTCTGTAAAAAAAAAAAATTCCGCAGATTCTGAGGCTTTGTCCATATAAAATGTTCTCAAATTTTGAGTGTTTTCCCATACAAAAAACTTCTGAAGATCTGAAGATTTTTCTACAGGAAAAAAGTCATCATAATCCGAAAGTTTTTCTACAGGAAAAAGTCCTCACGATTTAAGGAGTTTTTGTTTAGGTAGAAGTCCTCATAATCGAAGGGATTTCTATAGGAAAAAAAAAACTCCTGAGAATTTGGACATTTTTCTAAAGGAAAACACTCAAAATCTAAGGGCCCTCCATAGAAAAAGTTCGTCAAAATCTAAGGGCTTTTCTATAGGAAAAACAGCTCCGAATTCGAGGATCGGATAAATTTCTCACATTCTGAGCATTTTTGTGTAGGAAAAAAACTACTCAGAATATGTAAATTCTTCTATAGGAAAAAGGTGTCTGAATCTGATGTTTTTGCTATAGCATAAAATGCTTAGAATCTAAGTGTTTTACTGAAGGAAAAACTTCTCAGAATCTGAGGACTTTTCTATAGGAAACATCTCCTTAGATTTACTTAATTCTTCTATAGGAAAAGGTGCTCAGAATTTGCGGTATTTTTTTCTAGGAAAAAGATCTCAGGGTTTTTTGTATAGGAAAAGCTGCTCAGAATTCGTGGACTTTCGTATAGCAAGTAGTGCTCACAACCTGAGAATTTTTCTGTAGGGAAAATTCCTCAAATCTGGGGGATAAAGTTCTCATAATTTTTCAATGGGAAAGAAGTCCTCAGAATCTGAAGTTTTGTTCAAATAAAAAAGATGTCTTACAATTTGCGCATTTTCCTATACAAAAAGTCTGAAAATCTGAGGGTTTTTCCATAAGAATAATTCCTCAAAATCTGGGCATTTTTCTGTCAGAAAAAACTCCTCAGAATCTGAAGGATTTTCGAAATTCCACAAGATCTTACCGTTCATCTATAAGGAACAATCAGAATATCATGTTGTTATACCCTCCACCCCAGTGTGCAGAGGGTATACATAAGTTTGTTACTCCGTTTGTAATAATTAGAAAAAAAATTTTGGAACCCATAAAATATATATATTTATGATCCTTCGAATAAGCGGAGTTGATAAAGCGATGTCCGTCTGTCCGTCTGTGGAAATCACGATGACGGCTTCAATCGGGTAGCTATGGTGCTCGCTGGCATAAAAAATGATTTAGTAATATTCTGAGAAGTTTGCTATTTAAAATTGTCCAAATCGGTTGATTAGGTCCCGAGAGTTGAATGAAGAAGTGAAAAAAGTCTTGAAAAAATATGATATGTCTATGTTGTTCTTGTCACGATCACGACCTCAATTGGACAACTGGAGCGCTCGTTTTTAGTGAGAATGATTGACTAACATCATGAGAAGGATTCTGTTTAAAAAATCATGAAAATCGGTTAATAGGTCCCGAGAAATCACTGAAGAAGTAAAAAAATTGAAAAAAATATATGTTTCTGTATTGTTCTTGTTGTTATTGTAAATGTTGTGTTGGTCATAGTGTACTTGTTGTTTTTGTGGTCGTTGTGGTAATAATATAATAAAAACTGACCCTTTGTAAATTTTTTTATCAACTCTGGTAGAAAAGTGTTAAAGTTTCCATTGTTTTGGCATCACTAAAAAAATTTGTTTGGTCATTTTTGTCATCGCCAAGAGCCTGCTTGCAAATCTTCAGATCGATTGGGTCACGGGAAAGGGGTTAAAAATCGCTGTAAAATTTTGACTACAAGCAGACAAGCAGACACTCCGAGTTAGTATAAAGGGAGTAAAAATTCACCAACATCTGAAGCAAATAATGCTAACCTACCTATTATTAATATAAAAAAAACAATGTATATACCGAAAAAAAAATGTTATGTATTAATTTATTTAAAGAAAACGCAACAATAACTTTTGATGTTGTATTTTTTGTGTGTAATATTTACTTATACACATATACATATATTAAATAATAAAATTATATACATATATTTTGTATATGTATATCCATAATAAGCGCCTGTTATAAATAAATTGATATATTATTTTATTTATATAAAATTCTGCAATATTTTGTTTTTGCTCAGTGTAACTATGCCTTAGTAGATGGCGCCAAAATGTTTGTTATATTTAGCTTTGCAATAGTTATTGCTATTTTAACATGAATGTCAACATTTTCAATCAGATACCAAACACTACAATGTTAAAAGTATACACAGAGCTGAGTAAAGAAGAAGCAATGAGTTTTTTGCTTTCAAAACAGTTCTACATAGTTATAAAAAATTATTATTCTGCTTTACCTACTGTACGAATTAAATTCTATTAAAATAAAACGCGTACCGTTTGAGTAGTTGTAAGATACTCCATAATTGAACTCAACTAAATCAAGTTAAACTATATTCTTTGAATGTTTGTAAGACACTCAACTTAATAATTTAGAAACTACCGTCTCTTTTGAGTATTTGTATGATACTGTTTTATTTATTGAAAATACAATTCCTTAAATACTAAACATAAATTTCTTAAAACTAAATTAGGCTACCTATTAGCTATATTTATTATCCTCTAAGGGATGAATTCTAATGAGTTTACGATAAGCGAAGCAACCATAAAACCTTTTTTTTATTTTTTGCTATATCTATATGTAATATGCCTTATCAGTATCTCAGTACCTCACACATGTGCGTACCACATGCTAAGACCTAAACATACAAACTCATTTAATAATCATAATTTTCGAGTGATAATTTTATGTCCCTTTTTTCCAGAATGCAGTTATGAATACTTGCATTTCTATTGGTAATTAGGGAAATACAAATAGTCTACTTCTACTGAAATATAAGATAATATAAAAAATGTTCAACTAATCTTGAACAATTGGTAATTAGGGAAATACAATTAGTCTACATAATTCTACTTAAATATAATATAACATAAAACATGTTCAACTAATCTTGAACACCTACAAAATATCTAATTGCGATTACATATAATTTTTAAAAATTGTTTATAATTATAATTCACATATATACAGAATTGCACCTTTTAAATTTTCCATTCAAATTTAACAAATATCAATTCTAAAAACTGGAACTCATATTTCCAATTATAAATTAGAAAATATCAATTGAATTTCAGAAAATCATATTACAACGTCGGAAATAATAACTTGAAATTTAGAAGACATCAATTGGAATTTTAAAACATAAATTTTATTCTTTAAGCACAAATTGAAATTCAAAAAACATCAAATATGTTTACATTTAAAAAAAATTTTATATATACTTATATTATATTGAACAATTTTTTTGGATGAAAAGTTGAAGTTATTCCAAAAATAAAGATAACAAATAATTTTATTTAAAATTTTTGGGACACTTGGTTTCTTGCGTTTGCAATCCCTAATTTCACCCAGTGTTGAAAATGACTTCATAATTTGACTTCATGGTAGGCAAAATAAAATCCAAAAAATTTAAGTTCGATAATAATTCGCAGGCAGTAGTGTTTAGAGTCAATAAATGAAAACATATTTTATTAACATAATTTAATTCAAAATCAAAAGTTGGCATCACTGGGTTAGATTTTGTATTGTATTGTGTTATTTTGTGTTATCACAAAATCTAATAGTGAAAAATCCCTTCTAATAAATAAAAAAAAAAATATTTTCCAAATATGGCAATATTTTAACAAAAAAAAATTGAGAGAGCTTTTTTTTTGGTTATTATTTTGTTACTCCATCCGATCTATGCGGTCGCAATGAAGAATTATTTGGCAAATTAAAAGAAACTATACAGCCATCTTCAATTAGCACGATTTAATGCGTATAGCCACCCTACACAACCATTACCTTCGCAATGGAAGTTAGGGCGAGCTATTTAATTTGCAAAAACTTAATATAAATTAAACGAGAGGTTATGTCAGCAACCACGATGACCAACAAGCAAACGCCGAAACATGATTTCTTTTATCCGAAATAATAGAAAAGACGAAAACGATCTTTCCTCGTTGGACCGCGAATTAGTAGTGTGAGAGAGCTTTATAGACCAACTCTTAAAATAAACAAAAATCCGGATCCAACCAAGGAATTTGCTGAAATAATTTGGTATTAAGTTTAACAAATTGTTTACTCTTTCAAATATTTTGTTTACATTTATTATCAATAATACTCAAACCGAGGTGGAGGGTATCAAAGATTCGGCACAGCCGAATTTAACACTTTACTTGTTTCTATATGAAAAACTCCTCGGAGTATTAGGGTTTTTTCCGTTAGCAAAAAGCCCTTAGAATCTGAGAATTTTTCTATAGGAAAAACTGCACATAATGCCACAGAATACGGTCCTCCGTATCTGTGGGCTTCTCCATGGATAAAAAGTTCTCCGAATCTGAGGGTTTTTCTATCGACCATTTATATCTTCTTAATTTGAAAGTTTCTATACAAAAACTCCTCATAATCTAAGACTCTTCTTTTATCATTAATTGACATGAATTTCAAAATTCATGCATGGATTTTCAGCTACATTTTAAATTCTACCTATCTTATTTGTATATAAATACAATGAAGACTTAAGAATACAAAAAAGGTCTTTAAGGTCGTGGGTGCATAAATTTCTAAAGTATTTTATTTGGCTTTAAAGTATCAACATATCACATTTATTTAATATGTAACCCATATTTCATGTCTTACAAGGAAATCTTAGGTATTTGCATGAATTTGGCGGCGAGAGAAGAAAGATAACACCAACAATACTCAGCTCTTAAATTTGTTTTCAAGGCTGTGGTACATAAATTTCTTTAGAATCAAACCAAGAACGGTTAACAAATATTTCAGTCTGGATATAAATAGAACAAATATGCTAAGGGCTAAAAAATATATATTGTCTTAAAAAGAGTTGAGAAGAAATGAATTTATTTATACAATGAATTTAATACGAATAAAAAGTATTACACAAATTTTTAAGGGATTTTTTAAGAAATTTTCTCGCAAATCTGCGTAGTAATGTTAAAATTTTAGTCAACATATTTGGTTGCATATTTTGCAATAAGCCACTGGTGGTAATAACAAATTTATGCATACATGAAAAAACAGCTTTGCATATGACAATCGCGAAAATTTTCATGTGGTTTTTAAACAGTGAAAGCGAGGGACTCCATTAAAAAAGCAACAAAAAAAAAAAAAAAACATTGCTATAAAATATTTATAACATTCCAGAGAAGTGTAGTGCAAAATAAAATAAACATTTGTATATATTTTTGGTGTTGCAAGACACTCATAATTTCTTGCTTACACTAGATGTGAAATCTTCTTTAGACTGATTTTATTTAAATAAATTTATAAATCTTCTACCCACTTACAATATTCTACATACATCTTCAGTGACTGTAACTGTCGATAAGTACAGGTTGATTTTTTTTAAGAGCTTTCGGATTTGATTTAAAAAAAAACACATATTATTTTGAGAAATGTATGAAATCTTTTTTTGAGTCGATAGAACGATCTATATAATTCAATCTTTAATGATGATTTTATGCAAATGTTGATCGCGGCTGAGCCTTAATTTTGGCATACTCTCTGCAACATATCGGCCGGTATCTCACGGTATCTCTTGTCGTTTTAGACATGAGCCTTAACATAGCTCCACAAAAAATAGTCTAAAGGCGTTAAATCGCACGATCTAGGCGGCCAATTGACCGGCCCCAACCATGAAATAAACTGTTCACCTAACTCGCCTCTTAATTGGGCCATTGCGTCACGTGCTGTGTGGCATGTGGCACCGCCTTGTTGAAACCACATGTCAGCCAAGTCCAGGGGGGTTATTATGTAATTCGATTCGAAACGAAAATATTTTCGAAAGGAATTTCCTTTCGAAAATTGAAATGGAAATAATAGTACGAAAGCGTACTACAAAGTACAATTTGTACGAATTCGTAAATTTTTTCATTCGAATTGAATTACATAACAACCCCCCAGCTCTTCCATTTTGTGCATAAAAAAGTTTTTAATCATCGCACGGTAGCGCTCGCCATTCACAGTAACGTTCCTGCCTTCATCATCTTTGAAAAAATACGGTCCAATTAAGCCACCGGCCCATAATCTACACCAAATAGTGTATTTTTCGAGATGCATTGGCAGTTCTTGCAATGCTTCTGGCTGCTCTTCACACCAAATATGGCAATTTTGATTGTTCACGTATCTATTCAACCAGAAATGAAGTCATCGCTGAACACAATTTTCCAAAAAAAAAGTGGATCTTCATCCAACTTTGCCCGTAGTGGAGTAACAGAGGGTCAATTGCTGCGAGCGGCGCCGAATCGATAATTCATGATCATCAGAAACACTAGCGGATAAAACTGCGATATTTTCCTCTGTCCGCACTCTACGTATGCATGTTGGTGGTATAATGTCAAATAATGTAAACTAGCAGATACCAGCGCTCGAAATTCGAGTGCAATTTCTAGGCAGCTTTATTTTTCAAATTAGCTAACACACAAACCAACACTAGGACACATTTTGAGTACCCCACTGGTTAATTTCAGAAAATAAGTCCAGAATATTATTTTCTGGAATTATTGAAATATTATCAACAAGTTTTATCGAAATCCTTCCACAAATATATATTATTTCGATATTTTGTTTTAAAAAATGTTAATATCCTTAAATTGGACTTTTGACCTGAAAGGGGGACAATTTATATTGTTTCAATTTAACCTTAATTTACGCTATTGAGAACCTAATCAAGTAGTATAATATTTTGACAAAAGATATTTGAAATATGAAAACACCAAAAAGATGTAGCCTGAAAGTTGAAAAAGTATGAAAAATCATATTTTTCTTCAAATCCGCTGAAATAAAAACGCTGCCCTCGCCAAATTAAGAACACGATACCTACAATATTTGGCATTTTTAATCACATATATTTTGTTAATAAGACCTTAAAGCCCAATCTTTGATTTCGGAAATTTCTTGAACAAAATTTTTTAAAAAGTAAAATTGGAGATTTTGAAATAGTGCTAAAAAATACGTACGGTTTTGACATTAATTTAGAACGGCATAACAATAGGCAAGATGTAAAATATTTTACATAAGATCATACTAGGATCAGGAGAATGCAAAAATGTTGTTGTTGTGAATTATTTCAATGTCTTTAAAATTGTGAGCTCCATTTTCTTAATCAAGTGGTCTGCGGCGCATTTATTGCCTGGGGAACTTGATATAACTTGACTGTTTTTCAACCGATAATAGATTTTGTAGTTTTATTAGAAAGATAATTTACTGTAGATTATGGTTTATTGATCAATTTAATTGAAACGCAATTATTAATATCAAAATTTTTGGGAAAAATGATTTTGTTTGATAATTTTTACATATAAATTCATATTTGAAATTTGAACTCAAAGCGCGTCCAGAGAGCATTGTCCGATTTGGCTCAAATTTTGCGCACTAACGTCTTAGAGCCAGTGTCACAATAATCTGATCCGCACGTCTTGAAATTCAAAAATGACTGTCATCCTAATGCACACGTTCTATTGTGTACAAGCATTTGTCGCAATCTTTAGTTTTTATATGAAATTATATCGGAGTATCTTTACATTTTTCTGGAGGCTCCATTTCGTCTAGAGCCTCCACATTCAATACCAAACAGGTTAAAATAATGGCGAACAATATTATCCTAATCTTACCGAGCTAAATAATTAATTTTTTAAATGAACATTATTTCAACAGACAGACGGACTTCGCTATAACGGCTCGAGTTGTTATAAGGATCAAGAATATATATACTTTCAAGGGTCGAAAAATAAATTTTTCGATCCGTTACAAATGGAATGAATGACAAAATAAAAAACAAGTAAGAAAATTATAGTCGGTCTAGACCAACTATGCGATACCCTATACCATGCGTTTGGAGATCCTCTCTCTTATGCCCAGTTAATTGGATAATTTTTGGATTAATTTTTTTTGCCTTCGGATATGAAATTGTTCATATCGGATGCTCAATTTATATGGGGACTAGGTCGAAAAATGGACCGATGCTGACCATATTTGGTAAGGTGACTTATTTTTTGCAAAAATATACAAAAAAACAAATTTGAGAAAAATCTGTGCAATATTTTTGTTTTTGATAGATTTAAGCAGTAAGCAGCTTTATGTGGGCTCTACTAAGAATTGTCCTATAAGGTTTATTTTTGGACTACTGATTAATGGGAGTAATAAACATACACAAATCCATTTTGACCAAGATCTATAATATAATTTGGATTTTATGACAATTTAAGGCGATTTCATAGGGGTCATTTGTATGGATAAAAGCTTATGCACTAAATTTCATCAAAAAAAATCATATTTGAGACCTGTAGTTTGATTACTAGGTTTACATGGACACACTGACGGACAGACGGACAGACATCGCTAAATCGATCCAGAAGGTGAGTCTGAGTCGATCGGTATAATAAAAGATGGGTCTAAGGCAAATATTTTTGGTAGTTGCCAACATCAGCACAAAGTCATTATACCCTGACCACATAGTGGTATAGGGCATACAAATGCCGACAAAATTGGAAAAATCGGAATCGAGACAAGTCTTGAAGAATCTGTAATATTAATAGGCTATGTGATTGATTGTGACCAATGTTTTGTTCTACCGTTTTATCCCGATTTTGACCAAACGTATATTATTTGAAAGGTATTTCTTTTTAGCCGTTTTGCAGATTTACAGATTTTTAAATTTTTTCCTTTATTTTGAGTAAATTGCATTTAAAGTTGCTACTAACATATACATAAAATTATACAATGCTATGTGTGTGTTTATTAAATTTGTTAATGCGTTTGTAATAAAAATGAGTTTGTTTTTGTGTTGATTTGGGAATTGGCTATAATTGATTAGCATACCTTTAGGGTCTTTATTTAATGAAAAAATAAAATTTCCCAGAATTTGCACTCGAATTTCGAGGGCTGGAATCTATGACCAATGTAGGTTTCATAGTTTTACCCTGATTTTGACAAAAAATTTATCATTTGAAAGGTATTTCTTTTTAGCTGTTACCCAGATTTACAGATTTTCATCGTCAGGAACATTTTTTTGGAGTTATGATCGTTTAAAGTTGTTACTAACACATACATAAAATTATACAATGCTATGTATGTTTTTATTAAATTTGTTAATGTGTTGAGTTTGTTTTCTTCATTTAAAATGAGTTGAATTGTGAAGCATACCTTTAGGGTCTTTTTTTAAATGAAAACATAAAATTTCCTACAATTTGCACTCGAATTTCGAGCGCTAGAGTTTGCTAGTTTTTATTAAAAGCGTATTTCAAAATAGTTTTGGCAAACTATAGATCGCAGTATTGGTATATTTTGATGAAACTTGGTAGATAAGCTTTTATCAGCCATATGCCTCATATGGCCACTTACAAATGCCCCCTATGAATACATCTTAAATTTCTCTAAAATCAAGATTATTGCGTTATATTACATCCATACATCGCCAGTCCAAAAATAAAGTCTCTAAAGTCTCTACTCCCCGTATAGAGTAGCCACCCGGTCGATATTCACTCAAATCTATCAAATATCTGACAAGTACTCAAATCACGATTTATATATTCACCCCTGTTCTTGAAATCACTATCACAAAAAGAAACTTCTTTTTTGCAGTTCTATGATTTCAATAAGAATTTTTTTCTTGTTTTAATTCACATAGAAAAGGCTTTGTGAAATCGAAACAAATGCCCTTTTTCTCTACTAAACTGGTCTTAAGAGATAAAAAAAAAAACAATTGATATTTAAACTCTAATATGTTTTTTATTGAACCTTTTCATTATTTTAAAAAATTAGACATTAATTTTATTTAAAAAAAAGATTTTAAAAACGTCTACATTTTGCGCTGATTGAAAAAAAAAACTCGTAATCAGTGGTCGATGTTAATAAAACACACTTTTGGAGATGATGTTGTTCTATAACTATAATAAAAACTTTTTTATTAACATAATCTATTTTCCATTATAATTTTTTCAATTCTCATTATTTAATTTTTCTGCACTCAATATTACAAATAAAGGAATTTAAAAAATATTTCACTGAAATCACTTATTTCTATTTTTTTTTGCATATGTCTGCCACAATTTTATTTATGTTCGAAGCAGTAAAGATGCCAGTAAATCCAATTTATTTGAATATCTATTTTTTTTGGTGATGCCTAACTTTTTAAAAATAGAAAAGTCATTTTTAATTGAATGAAATTGAAGAACAAAAACAATTTAATGAATAAATAATTTGTTAATTTAAAAGAAAATATTTTTCTTCAAACTTTTTCTATAAACTTAAGAAAAAACATGAAAAAATTACTTAAAGTTTTTTTATGAACCATATGGCACCTCGGTTTCTAGATAACATATGGTTCTTACGTCATACAAATGTTTACATGAAATAAATAAAAAAGTACAAATAAAACAAACAAACAAAAAGTTTAAGAATTTTTAAAAATTTTTATTTAAGTAAATAGTAGCTGCAAAAGATACAACATGTATCCTTCTAAGTTTATATATTTTAATTAAATATTTTAATTTTTGTTATTTGACAATAAAAAACTGATTTCGAAAAATACTTCGAAAATATAAAATTTGTGTTTTCAAGAAACCCAAAATTTCAATTTCATGTTATTTTAAATTCATTCTTATTCAAATAACAATTTTTGGATCTGGTCACAATTAAATTTTTGATTTACAAAAAAATAATCGCCCTTAAAGTGCAGATATTTTTTTTAATTTTTTTTTTTTTTGCCTAGTGTAATTTATTGATCAACCTGCTTAGTTTTAATTTTTTTTGTCAACAAGTTACAAAGAGATTTTTTAAAATAATCCAATTAAACATGGTTTCTCTTGGATTTTTTTTCTCCATCGGGTATTTTAGTCAGTCTAAACACCTTAACAATATGATTTCTTTTTATGGAAATCTTTGGCTTTTTTCCGTGAACGTTTTAAGGTCTTTTAAGAAAAAAAAAAAGAAAACGCATCGAAAATATTTAAAATAATGAAATGCAAAAGCATACACTTACTTGCCATAAATAAATTATATCTATTTTGTGGTAATTCTGTTGTGCTCTTCACATAATAAATGTAAATTAGTTTTTCTAATATTCTAATGTATTATTTTCACCACAATGTGTCGCCACATGTTTTGAATTAGGAAATTTTCTGCCACATATTTACGAGTGCTTACTTACTCGTACTAACTAAGTTTTGTTATCAAAAGGAAAATTACAATTTTGGTTTTATTTTGATTTAATATTTTTTTTCTTCAGTTATTAGCATCTTCTTTTGTTACCACAATGTCGTCCCTAAGTGGTTTTGGTTTTGTATAAATTGCATATTTAATAAATGAAATTTGTTATATGTAACGAAAATAATTTATTATTAAAAAAAAACACTGAATTTGAAAACTAAGGTTTTTATGTAACTGGGTCAGCCACAAAAAGAATATTTAATTAGTTTTGTAACAAACTTATTTTTAACAAAATTTTTGTGAATGTGAGATGTTGCTAAACCAAAAGTCAAAGAGTGTAAAAAGTGTTTTCTAAAACTTAAAAAAAAAAAAAAATAAATAATATAAAAATAAAATTTTCAGCTTCATTTAGTATTTTATAATTGAGTTATTTTAAAATTGATATTGACGACAGTTTTAAGTCTTTTTATGATCTACAAAATATAATAACGCTTAAAGCAGCAGGGCTTAGAAGGTAAGAATGTAGTACCAAATTATAGTTGTGAGTTCTCTATTGAAACAATTATTTTTTATAAAAGTCTTCCGAACACAGTGGAATTTAGTAAATAAAATAGAGCTTAACCCATTTCAATCCACGAAAAACTATAAAAGATTTTTTAAATCAGTTTTGACAGGATGACCAATTCTCCTTATCTGGCAATCTAAAAAAAAATACAGACAGAAAAAATTGTCCAAACTTTAAATTTGAACAACATTTTCGATTGTATCAACCGAATTTTAAAAGCAGCTAAATGTTGCCCATTATGCTAAAATATTTACTGCTAAGGGCGGGGTAAGCCATTAAAGGTGAAAAGATGCGTATGATCATAATTTTTTTTTAAGATCTGAATAATGTTGGATTATTTATTTCATATACACGTTATAGTCAACACATTTGAAGTATCTTTGAAAAATTTTCAACTAAAACTGTTAACTAATAAGTCCGTGACAGCGAATCTCCGGAGGCGCCTCGAAAAAAAGTTGTTATGCGGTGAACATCATAACTCGTTACCGGATCATCTGACACAAAAAATCGAAATGTGTTTAAAAGGTAATATACTTCCCTAGGTAATCAGGAAGAGTTTTTTTTTTTTTGGCAGCAGTTTGAAGTGAAAAACACGATTTTGCTATAAAATTTCGGAGAATTTGTTGTTAAAAATTAAACAAAACAAAAAAAAATGGTTAAAAAAATCCTCCATGATTACCTGTTGATTTATGTGTAGATATAGTGTATAAAATTTCAAAAGTAGATGTCAAGTAGATTTTGATGTTCACGGACTTCAAAAATGTTGTTTGCGAGAAAATCGATATAAAGTTTTCCCGTATGAGGGCAGGTCGCTTGAAATGCTGTATCTTCGTTAGATTTGCTCGATTTACTTGCAGTTTTGACACAACACTCTCAGAAAATAATAAAAATAAATACAAAACAAAAAGTTTTAAAACCTTACCCCGCCTTTAAGGCAAAAGAATTTTAATCCTAATTAAGCGGAAATTCAGTAATTAACTTAATCGAAATTCAACTTCAGCTGGCAAAAGCTTTTATGGCCATAATGAAAATCTAATGAATTTCAAAATTTAATTTTTTTTAAAGCCAAAGCTCCAAATTATAAGAATGGATGTTGTTTAAGGCAAGATTTCCTGTGTGACACCCTACTTTGAAGTGTTCGAAAAATGGAATAAATGCCATATGTACATACAGAAATCGCAGTAAACATCAAGAATTGGTAATTTATATATTTTCAAAATCCAAACTTTACAGATTTTCTTTACTTTGAGACTATATTTAGCCATTGTTAGAAAAATAGCAAAATTCCGAAACTTTAAAATGTTCTTAATAAAACTTAAAAAGACAGAGGCTGAAAGTTTCTTTAATAAATTCCAACGTTTTCAGGTAGTGAAAGGAAACGGGTTCCAAGCTATTGAAATTGGTGAAAATCGGTGCAGGCTTAGACCTAGTCCCCACAAAAATGACCCCTATGAAATCGACATAAAGTGCCATAAGATCCAAATTATCATATAGATCTCAGTCAAATAGGGTTTGTATGTGTTTATTATATCCATTAATCAGTAGTCCAAAAATAACCCTTTAGCACAATTTTTAGTCATAGGCCCCTATCTTCACTTAAATCTATCAAAAACAAAAATATTGCACAGATTTTTCTCAAATTTGGTTAGTATATATTTTTTCAAAATATTAATGACTTTACCAAATATGGTCAGGATCGGTCCATTTTTCGACCTAGTCCCCATATAAATATAGCACCCGATATGAACTTTTTCATGTCTGCAGCCAAAAAAAATAATAACAATGCCACTCAAATTTGGTTTATGCTTATTTTTTATATCCAATTAGTTGGACCGAAGAGATAAGGTCTCTACGCCATGGTATAGGGTATCGTATAATTTTCTTATTTGTTCTTTTTTAATCTAGTTGTGGTAGCTTCAGAAACCAAATTTTTCGTTAAGGTCCCACTATTAAAATATATTTTCTTCTTTTTTATATGCAACATTTTAAGATTCTTATATCGCCAAAAAATTTAATTTTGATTGTGGATTTTTTTTTTCATAAAATATAAATAATTTGCTTGTTAAAATTATGAAGAAACGGAAAATCCAAGTTACAATTATTTTTTAAATATTTTTTTTTTAAATATGTTAAATATATACATACATAAGTTTTTCTATAATACGTTATTAAACAAAAAAAAATTCTTTATTTTTTTTAATTATAAAATTATTTTATTTTTTAAAATTAATATTTAAATGCTTTTTTTTTTAATTATTATTTTAATATTTTTTTAATTGATCAAATTTATATATTTTAAGTATTTTTTTTCAATTTATTTAAATTTGTATTTTTATTTTTTCTTTTTTAATATTTTTAAATAAAAAATTTTGTTTATGTTCTGTAAAATTTTTCCCACTATTAAAATATATTTTTTTATTTCGTCACCTTAAAGACCAAACAACCTATCAGCAAAAAAATTGTTTCAATATTGCAAATAGATCCAATTTTATAACGTTTTTTCTCTCTCCTGTAAACTTTTGAAAACTGCTGATAGGTTGTTTGGTCTTTAAGGTGACGATTTATAAACTTATTTTTATTTTTTTTTAAATTAATATTTAAATGCTTTTTTTTTATAAAATTTTTAAATATATTATTCAATATTTTTTTAAATGTTTAAATATAAATGTATATACATATTTTAAATATTTTTTTTTTTGAAATTTATTTGAAATTGTTTTTTATTTTTTTAATTTCTTTAAAAACTTTCCCACTATTAAAATATATTTTTTTATTTATAAAATTATTTTTATTTTTTGAAATTAATATTTATATAAATTTTTTTAATATACATTTTTAATATTTTTTCATTTTTCTAAAATTGTTTTATAATTTTATTTTTTTTCCAAATTAAATTTATAAAAAAATTTTCTATGTTCTGTAATTTTTTCCCAATTTAAAAAAAAAACATATTTTAAAACATATTTTTTTTATTATAAAATTAAATTTTTTTTTTTTTTTAATTACTACTTAAGCAAATTTTTATATTTTTTATATACATAATTTTCTTAAATATTTCATATGCTATTAATATTATATTTCAATATATAATTAATATCTAATATATTTTTATGCCCTTCACCCCAGTGTGCAGAAGGTATATATAAGAATAAATAAAAATCTGGCCCCATATTACATATTACCCATGTGCATATTACTGATCGTTACAACAGGCTAGGTTCATGTAGCGATGTCGGTCTGTCCGTCTATGTAAATGACTGTCAGGACCCCAATGGGTTAGCTGCGTTGCTGATTTTGAGTGAAAATTATTTATCGACATCTCTAGCACGTTGCTATCCAAAATCATCAAAATCGGTTCAATAGGTGCCGAGATTTTAATTAAAATGTTTTAAAAAAAAACTCTTTAAAAAAATGTGATTTTTCTATGTTGTTTTTGTTATTGTTATTATTCTAAATTTTGTAATTTCGGTAATTGTTGTTGTTGTTGTGGTGGTCTGTGTATTTAGAGAATTTGTTTCATGGGTGTGTATGTATCGTTATTTTTTTTTTAATTTTTACCAAGGTTTTTATCTTTTCCAAAACTATTATTATGGGCTATATATTTGAGTCCGCATAGACAAACTTTAACCTTTTACATGAAGTTATTATATTTTTTGTATTATATTTTTATCTTTATATTACAATTTACAAGCTAATTCAAATGAAAATATTTAGCAACTGGATGTTTTAAACAGAGTTCAGAAAAAAACACACACTGAATAAAAAACTCGTACATATATGTAAACAAACATAACTTAGACCAACACACACATATTTTTATTTTCATATCAATTATGTTTGTTTTTAAATTTTCATCGGTGCCTAACACAATCATGACTGTGTTCGTTTCAATAGTTCGTTATTTACACGAACATTTTTGTATCACGTACTTTTTGTTTCAATCAGACATAAACCACACATTTTTGAGTGTTGCTTTATTTGAAGTTCATGTTCTGGTACGTGTACTGAAAAAAAAAAACAGAACATGTACAATAAACAGGGTCGCGTTCAGTTTTATTATAAACACGAATTAAACACGACTTAAAATATAACTGAACTCGAACCTGTTTATTGTACATGTTCTGTTTTTTCTTAGTACACGAGCCACAACACGACTTAAAATATAACTGAGCTCGAACCTGTTTATTGTACATGTTCTGTTTTTTTTTTTTCAGTACACGTACCAGAACATGAACTTCAAATAAAGCAACACTCAAAAATGTGGTGTTTATGTGTGATTGAAACAAAAAGTACGTGATACAAAAAAAAGTTTAGTGTAAATAACGAAATATTGAAACGAACACAGTCATGGTTGTGTTGGGCACCATAGAAAATTTTGAAACGCACATTATTGATATGAAAATAAAGATATGTGTTGGCTGCTTTTGAACAGAACATTGTGTGTTTCATGTGTGTATTTTCTGAACCTTGGTTTTAAATGTTATTATCTGGACATTAAGCTGCTATATGGGATTTTACAGTAATTGCCAAGATTTTTAGGGAACTAATTGCCTAATTTGAAACTTTTTCTATTTTGAAATATCGCATAATTTTTTGATCTCAAAACATTACAAAGTTGATCCCTTCAGCAAAATTGAGCTTGTTGCATCTTTTTACCGATTTAATCACTTTCATATGTTTATCTGACTTTTGAATTTTTTCTGTCAAAAAATTTTATCATTTTACATTTTGGATACTGGAAATTATATTTTACTTTCACTTTATTTTCTACCTTTCTACGAGTTTGAAAAACTGTTTTGTAGACTCAAATAATGATGAGAATGCTAAACGTTTCAAAGATTCCCTCTCTATTAGTCTTTTTAACACTAAGTTATGCTCTGTACAATCAGATGTTAACGAGATGAAGGTAACAATGCAAAATCTAGCTCTAAGCATAAACACACAAATACAAAATGCATTAACAACAATAACAACCAAAATTGAGAGCTTAGCTACACAAGTCAATGATCTTCACGACAAAAGCAAAGAAAACACAAAACAAATCAGTGAAATGGAGACACGCATTAATAAATTAGAGCAACAAGCGATCAACAAAAATATAGAAATAAACAATGTACAAAACAAAAACATGAGCGCAGCCGACGTCGTACAAAAAATTGCATCGGTTTTGACTGTTGACATTGGTCAAGCTGATATTAACAATGCTTACCGATTAAGAAACAACGAAAATAAAATAATAGTTGAATTTTCTGCACTCAACAAAAAACGAGAGATGATGAAAAAAATAAATGGCCACAGAATTGAAGCAAAATTATTAGATGATGAAGAAAACATCAACCAAAATAACACAACAAGTAACAACGCAGAAACCACAACCCAGCAAAACTTTGTTTACATAAACGATCAACTTACAGCCAACAATCGCCGTCTGTTATGGCAAACCAAAATAAAAGCTAAGGAATGCAAATGGAGATTTGTTTGGGTGCGGAATGGGTGTATTTTTGCCCGCAAAATCGAGAATTCTCCCGCTATTATTATCAACAACTCAAAGGATATTGAATTAATCAACTAAAAAATAAATATATAAATATCACATAAATTGTAAATTAAAAATATACTAAATTTAAAACAAACAAACATTTTTTATACACTTTT
The DNA here is from genome assembly GCA_963682025.1 of Cordilura impudica. NCBI lineage: Eukaryota > Metazoa > Arthropoda > Insecta > Diptera > Scathophagidae > Cordilura > Cordilura impudica. The sequence continues at coordinate 352,185,216 of OY821517.1, forward strand.
TCTTTTTAAAAAAACAAAAATCAAAAATGAATAAATTACAGAGTCAAACTCTAAACAATCTTAATGAAATTAATCAAAGATTTTTAAGCTATCCCATGTCATTAATTTATATGAACATTCGCTCACTTCGCAAAAACTTTTCACAATTTTTAGTAACGATACAAAGTGTAATAAACAAAATAAAAATAATAGTTCTAGTGGAAACAAACATTACTGATGATGAGAATAGCCTGTATAGTTTAAATGGTTTCAATTCCCCTTTTTTTAAATAGAAAATATGATGATGGAAAAAGCAGAGGGGGAGGAGGGATAGCAGTCTACATAAGAGAAAACATACTTTACACAAATCTCACACAAAATACTCTTTCATTTGAACTGATACACTTAGAATTAAATATCAATAATACAACTCTTTCCCTTCTCTCAATTTACCGCCCCCCATCCAATAATGTTAACAGCTTCATAGCTGAACTTGAACAAATTATAAACCAAATCAAAAGGAAACAAGAAATAATATATGTTGGAGATATTAACATAGACATAACGAAGAAAAACATTACAACAAAAAACTACCTTGATATGGTTTTGTCGAATGGATTAGAGTCGATGATAAATGAGAGCACGCGAGTTGATGTAAACAAAAATACAAGTACATGTATTGATCATCTGTTTGTTAAAAACAAACAATCTACCACACAAAATAATGCAGCAATAATAACAACAACAATATCGGATCACTACTCTCTATTTTTTTGTACACAAAAGGAAGATAACAACCAGGGAACAGAAAACTACAATTATCAGGGTTCGGAAATAAACACTTATCTGGTTAATAAAAATATTAGAGAAGCAAACTGGAAAGATATTATCAAACAAAATCAAAACAAAAATACAAATGAATTATACACACATATTTATGAAAGATTTAATTTAATATACGAAAGTTCAAAACAAATTAAAAAATCAAAAAAACCTAGAAAACTAAATCCGTGGATAAGTGAAGAGCTAATTGAAAACTGCTATATTAGGGATAAACTTTACAAAAAATGGATAAATAGTCGAAAAAACAAAACTTATGAAAATGATTATAAAAAGTATAGAAATTCATTAAATAAAAACATTAACAATGCAAAAAACAATTACTATAGAACAAAATTTATTGAAAATAGAAATAACATGCGCGGTACATGGCAACTCGTAAACGAAATCGTTGGTAAGAAAACAAATAACATTGATGATACTATTACAAAAAATTTTAAAAATGAAAGTTCGGAAAATGTATTAAAAAACTTTGCTAATAGTTTTAACGAAAACGTCCAAAATATAATACATATTTGTAATATAAAAACAATGAATAATGAAACAATTATGTTACCTAACTCAATGTATCTTGCGCCTACTAATGAGGAGGAAATATACTACATATTAAAAAACCTGAATACAAAAAAGAGTGCTGGAATTGACGGAATTAGACCGAAGGATTTGAGAAATAATGCTAATTTTATGACGCCAATACTGACTGCTCTTGTAAATTCCTGTTTGGACAGCGCACTAATCCCGAAACTGTTAAAAACATCAATAATTCGACCAATTTATAAAAGCGGACCGAAAACGGAACCCATAAACTACAGACCGATAGCCATTTTATCTGTTGTAGAAAAAATTATCGAAGAAATTGTTGTAAAAAGACTCATGCAATTTCTGGAAAAATATAAAATTATTAACCCAAATCAATTTGGTTTCCAAAAGGGCAAAAATATAAATAAGTTACTAGGAGAATTCTCAAATCACATAAATACAAAATTAAGTAATAACAATCACTGTCTAGCCGTTTTCATTGATTTTAGCAAAGCATTCGATACTCTGTCGCACGAAAATCTAATTAATATATTAGAGAGAACTGGCATCCGCGGAAGCTGCTTAAACTGGTTTAAAAATTATCTCAGTTTAAGGACGTATCGGGTTAAAATAAATAACAAACTAAGTGAAGAAATAGGATCATGTCATGGAGTACCTCAAGGATCAAAACTAGGCCCAATACTATACCTTATTTATGCAAATGACATGCTTAGTGTGCTTAAAAATAGCACAACATTTGCTTATGCAGATGACACTGCTATCATTGTTTCACATAAAAACATTAACACCGCAACTAATATAATGCAAAATCAACTTGATACTGTAACCAAATGGTGCCATGACAATGGTCTAGTGATAAACTCCACAAAAACAAAACTTCTGCACATAAAACCCCCACATATTAGAAATATTAACGTGATGATAAAATTACACGACCAACAGTGTCTCCACAATAATACCACCAACGCAAACACTAATGATAAATGCAGCACGTACATTGAACTCGTCGATACCTACAAGTATCTTGGAGTATACGTAGACAGTAATTTCAAATGGAAAACCCACGTAGAGATCGTTCAAAAAAAACTTCGAAAAACTGCATATATGCTCTTTCATTTAAGCAACTGCGCGACATTCAGTGTTCTAAAACAAGCCTATTTGTCTCTCGCAGAATCCTATATTAGACATGGGATTACAGCATGGGGCACTGCAACATACTGCAAAGCACTACAAAATACACAAAACAGACTATTAAAAATTCTGTGGAGGAATCAATTATTTCTAAATAACAACAATATCATTAGGAACAACAGCATAGATCGCAATAGTAATAATAGTAACTTCACCAACAACAACGGCGTCATCAACAACAACATTAACGGCAACATCATGAACAACAACATTAATAACAACATCAGAAACGACATATCAGCAAACAGCAACAACTTAGGCAACAACTTCATTAACTTCTCAATCAACAACAATGGCTCCAACAACATAGGCAATGATAACAACAACCATAACGGCATCAACAACAACATTAACGGCAACATTATGAACATCAGGAACAACAACAATAATAACATCATCAGAAACAACATATCAGGCAACAACAACTTAATAAACTTCTCGATCAACAACACTGGCGTTAACAACATAGGCAATGATAACAACAACCACAACGGCAATAACAACAACGTTATCAACAACAATAGTATCAGCAACAATATTATAAACAACATAAGTAATAATAACAACAGCCCGATGAACAACAACCATATTATCAGCCACAACCCAATCAACAGCAACAACAACTTAGTCAGCAATACTAACACATATAATACCACCAGAAACAACATCAACCAATACAGCAATACTTTTCGCACAAAACCAACATCAAACAACCTAGCAAAAGACCTCAACGTACTTAATGTGAAAAGTATCTATTATACAACAATGGCAAATGAATTTTTTAATGATACAAGATTTGTTCGTGTAATCGATCACGATTACAACACAAGACGACGAGCAGAAGGCCGACTTAAGGTTGACCAACACAAAAACAATTACGGAAAAAATACACTTACCATATCAATACCAACAATATTAAATAAATTACCTTCATATATAATGAACATTTCTAATAAATTTAAGAGAAAAAAACTAATTAAAAAATACTTCCTAAATTCGCAATGAATATAATATAATATGAATTTTTCAAGGTTAATTGAATCACATCCCGCAGACAAGCCAATAGGCTTCGCGGGTTAGATTAAGTTATATTGTAAACTTTATTTTATATCAATAAAAAATACTGAATACTGAAAAAAAAAAAAATAAAATTTTAAAAATCCTTTTTCTGTTTCCAAACACACATACTATTCTGCCGCACGTTAGGACATCAAATCAAATAATGAGTTTAGGATTATCAAAAGAACCTTCTTTCAATGTTACAAGCATATTCAGGCTTTTAAGTATTTATTTTTATAGCAATTTGTTGCAGGATATTCGTGATGAGGTTAAACATTTGAGACAAAAAAAAAAAAATATTACAAACATCTACTGTACAAATCACTTGTTTAGTTATTTAAACAAGACACGTAATCGACTGAAAACTTAAATGTTTATTAGCAAATAGCAAACAATAATCAAAAATGCAGCTACAAATGAGTCAGGCTAAGACAAATTCTTTTACTTTTTTTAAAAAAACTCGAAATTTGATTATTAGATTTAAAAGTATTTTACTTTAACGAATTAATTTAAGTGTAATGGTCCTTCGAACGGTAATTTTCTCATAAGCAATTATTTGCCCATAATTTTCATTAATATAATTTCAAGTTAAACACCTTTTCTTAACAAAAAAAAAAAACAAAAATAATATATATCAGTCAACAGTTCGTTTTAATGACATTTCACTGTTTACTTAAATGTAGCCAGTTGTTATTAAAGAAAAACCTTGAAGTATGCTATAAAAAAAACTCATATACTTTCGTATCTATTGAATACAAATTTTGTTTGTACAAAAAGAGGCAAAAATGTTTATATGTATATTTTATATTATAACATTTTCTAAACAATTTACATTTAAATAATTAGTTAATGTCTATCGCAAATCTTCAAGTACCCAAAAAAAAGAAAAACAAATGAATCATAACAATGAAACAGAAAGTGCTTCCCCCTTTCAAACTACGTTCTAACTAATTATAGCATTTTTTTTTAATGTTTGTTTCTTATATATCAATTTATTAACAGAATTTACTGCAAATTACTTATTAATAATGTACACCTACAAGTGGTTTGTTTTTACACTTACACAAAAATTCTAATTTTGGAATAATATGTTATACTGGTTTAATTTAACCCATATGACACCAGTAATTTAATTTATTTTTCTTAGAAATTTCTTTAAAGATTTGCTTGCTTAACAACAAGCGATGCCTTGAGGTTTAAGATATTATTAGTTTAATTGGTTTTTGCATAAATTATTTCAAATTTCCATTACGCATCTATCGTTTCATGTGTGTAATTTCGATTTGATTGTATTTAGTGAAGATTAAAGCATTTGGTAATGATTTATTATATTAATTACAGTAATGAAATCTAATGTATTGCTTTTATATATACATACATATGTATATGAGGCAATCCACACCAAGCTTAGTTTTGGTAGCCTTAATGCCCATCAATAGAAAAGAGCTTCCAAAGCAGTCAAAAATATGCTATTCTTGTGATCTGGATGTAATGAAAAGTGAATTTAAAATACGCTTGTCATAAGAAAAATGTTGTCTATTATGCAACCTGTTAAGTTCGCTTTATCAGTGCTTAGTTATCTTTTATGTTTTCTTTGGTATAATTATCTTATTTTAACAGTTTCCATAATTACTTCTTGCCATTTATTATAACAGTTTTTTTTTCCCCTAAAAGAACTTTTATTAACACACTAGCAGATTCCAGCCCTCGTAATTTGAGTGCAAATTCTATGAAATTTAATTTCTTCATTTTATAAATTATTGACCCTAAAGTTATACTATGTCCAAAATTGTTTTTCAATTCATTACAATTATTATTGTGAATGAAGAAAACGAATTCGTTTTTTTTTTTTGTGCAAACACATTAACAAATATAACTAACACACACATACCATTGTATAATTTTATGTATGTGTTAATTGCAATTTTAAATTTTAAAATTTGTAAGTCTTGTGCACAGCTAAAAAGACATATCTTTCATATAAGATGCGTTTGGTCAAAATTGGGAGAAAAGTATTGAACAAATCATCGGTCACAAGAAATCGCCTCACCAATTAATATTATAGATAAGCAGTGCCTCTTATTAAGTATCCTTTTCCTAACATCTATATTATTAAAATTTTTGTTTTATAATTTTTTTATTTCAATCTATTAATCTATTAATTTAGAAACCTTTAACATGCATTAATAATATCATATAAAAACAATAAATATATACTGAATGTGAGATAACTTTTCACCAACCGACTCAATCATATGTATATGAATTATTCAGATTATGCAGTAGCATATGTGGAGAATATGCATAATTAAATATGGAATGCTCAATATCTGTACATATTTAATTTGTATCTACTTTATTGTGATTAGAGTTAACCCAGCAAAATTATTTGTTCTTATAAAGAACATAATCCAAAAAATTATATGTATACTGATCAAAGTGAAGCTTTACATCAATAAAAAAATTGTTGTATTTAAAAAACAAATTGTTGTCCCAAAGACTATGTGTTAAGCCAGCTATAAATACATTGCGCAGCTTTGACCTTAAAAGCTCAATAAAATTACTGACTCAATACCAATCGCTAAGACTTAATGAAGGTCGTGTTAAAATTTCGGGGGGTATAAAGGGGTTTTTGAATCTACGGCCACCTGACTTTTTAGTAGAATGATTTTTTTTAAACGTTATACATATTTATTTTATGTGTATTGAAGCCGTTTTTACTTCAAGTCGTATCAGAAAATTTTTTATGAGACCATACCTTGGGGTATGTAAATTAATTTTTTTTATTATTTCCAATGTCTTTAGAAACATTTTTGTGGGACCACGGAATTTGAACCCTCGACCGCCGTATTTTCTAATAAAATAATTCTTGTAATTGCATATTTTTTATGTCTTGTAACTGTTTCCTTATTTCATATCCCATTAGAACATTTTTATAGATCTAGACTTTTGTGGCTTTTGCAATCCAGAACGATGATCCTAAAGGGATAAAATAATTTTTTGGTTTTTAGATTCAAATTTATGCATCGTAAACATTTTTTATTTTAATTTCCATCAGAAAATTTTTTATAGGACCATACGTGGGCGGATTTCCAACTCCCAATTGAATCTTCCAGTAAATTTATTTATATTAAATTTTTTTATATATTTCAAATCCTATTAAAAATTTCTACTATGGAACCACACTCTCGGATTTTGAACCCCCGCTGGCCGGATTTTCTAATAGAAAGCATTTTCTTAATTTTATTTTTATTTCATGTTTTGAAACTGTTTTGTATTTCAAATCCCATTTGAAAAATTTTTTTTGAGGACCATCGCTCGGGGATTTTGAAACCCGTCCTATTCCAGTAAATTTTTTTTTTTAATTTTATATTTATTTTACTTATATCAACACCAATCCTTATATAAAATCCTATTAGAAAATATTGGGATTTATGTGGGTTTGATCGCTCTACCGAATCGATTTGTTTTTAATTTTATATATATTTTATATATCGAAATGTTTATTTGAAATTCCACTAGAAAATTGTTATATAAATATTTTACATATTTTGTATTACGTATCGATATAGCTCTTATATCGAATCCCATTAGAACATTTCTTGTAGAACCAAACCTTTTGGTATTTTGCAACCCAGAGCAAGCGATGATTCTGAAGTAATAAAATGTATATATATTTTTGTTTTTAGATTTCTTTTATGCATCGAAACCATTTTTTATTTTAATTTCCATTAGAAAATTTTTTATGGGAGCATTCGGGGCATTTTAATCGCCGCCGCCGTTGTTTCTAGTGGATTGGATTTTTTAATTTCATTTTTATTTTATGTTTCGAAACTGTTTCTAATTCCAATTCTCATTAGAAATTTTTTTATGGGCCAATCCCTTGCGGAGTTTTGAACACCCTTCCTAAGCGAGTTTTCCAGTAAAAATTTTTTTGTTTTATGAAATTTTTCTTTTGTGATCAATAGATGTGCAAATTTGTTGTAAAATGAGTTTCCTTACGGGCTAATGATGGTCAAATTTTGTGTAAATAAAAATCAATTAATTTTCATTTTTACTCAACGTTTCGTCTGCTTTTTTCAGACTTCTTCAGGAGTGTTTTATTTATAAATCTGGCGACAAAATAAAATAAACATGAAGCAAAATTTTTATTATTTATTATTATAAAATTAAATTAATGCTAGTGTCACAGGTCAACTTACGATTTTGTATTACATGTTTTTATAATTACTTATTTATCTAATTAATTTTATATTTATTTTACACATTAGTTTTATTTAAAATTCTTTCAAATATTTTTTTTTTTTGGGGATCACCCCTCGGGCGGTTTTGATCGCTCTACCGAATCTAATATTATTTTATATTTTGCTTTTATTGTTATTTTATATATCGAATCTATTTTTTATTTAAAATCCCTATAAAAAGTTTTTAAATTAATTTTTGAAAGTTATTTCATTTAATTTATCGAAACTGCTCTTATTTCAAAACCCATAAGGAAATTCTTTTTTTGAACCAATCCCTTGCAGATTTTGAAGGTAGAAAATGATTTTTTAGTTTTTAGATTTATTTTATACATCGAAGGCGTTTTTTTAATTTCATCAGAAAATTTTTTTAATGGCCACCTTTCGGGTGATTTGTACCCCCGCCACTCGTATTTTTTAGTAGAATGAATTTTTATGAATTTAATTCTTATTCTATGTTTTGAAACTGTTGTTGGTTTCAAATCACATTAGAAAATTTTTTATGCGACCATCCTTTAAGTAATTTTGAACGCCCTCCCCAATAAGATATTTCAGTAATTTTTCTTTTTTAATTTTATATTTAGTTTACATTTATGGTATCACAGGTCGGGGTTTTGATCTCTCTATCGCACCGAATCTAAATTTATATAAATTTTATTTTTATTATATCTATAATGTTAATAGGCTAGACGATTTTTTATTACCGATGTTTTGTTCTACCATTTTATCCCGATTTTGATCAAGCGTATATTATTTGAAAGGTATTTGTTTTTAGCTGCACCAGATTTACAGATTTTGAGTAAATTGCTTTTAAAGTTGCTACTAACACATACATAAAATTATACATATGCTATGTGTGCGTCTATTAAATATGTTAATTTGTTTGTTAATGAGTTTGTTATCTTTATTCACAATAATAATAAAAATAAAAAAAATGTTGGCTTGTGAATTGGCTAAGTTGAAAAATAAATTGCACTCGAATTTCGAGCGCTGGAAACTGCTAGTATATTGAAAACTATGTTTTATTTAAAAAATATTTGAATTAATTTTTTAAAGTTATTTTATTTTATTTATTCAAACGTTTGTGGATTTTGAACCCCCCACTAAAGATCCTAAAGGGATAATATGATTTAAATTTTTTTGATTTAATTTTTTACGAAACATTATTTAATTTTAATCAAAAAATTGGTCATAAGACGATTGTCCTTCGGGGGCTTCTAAACTTTATCCGCATAAAATGTTTCAGTAAAATATTTTTTTTTTTTAATTCTCTTTTTAGTTTATATATGGAAACAGGTTTTTATTTAAAATTCCATTCAAAATTTGTCCATAAATTTTTGTCCATTAAATTTTTTTTTTTAATTTTATCTCTATTAATTCAATGAAACCGTTTTTTGTTTGAAATTATCGCATTTTTTATAAGACGTACCACTCTGGGAATTTTGAACCCTATCCCCGGTCGAATTTTTATTTTTAGTGTATTCAATGAAACCGTTTTTTGATTGAGTTTGAAATTATTCAGGCTCAAGATCAAATCTTTTTACTTTAAATAAAGCGAAAACATTGGCACGTTTGTTTCAAAAAATCATGCAGAATATAGATCAATTTTTTTAAACAAATGTGCCAATGTTTTTACTTTATTTAAAGCAGAGTTCAGAAAAAACACACACTGAATAAAAAACTCGTACATATATGTAAACAAACATAACTTAGACCAACACACACATATTTTTATTTTCATATCAATTATGTTTGTTTTTAAATTTTCTTCCAACACAACCATGACTGTGTTCGTTTTAATATTTCGTTATTTACACGAACATTTTTGTATCACGTACTTTTTGTTTCAATCACACATAAAGCACACATTTTTGAGTGTTGCTTTATTTGAAGTTCATGTTCTGGTACGTGTACTGAAAAAAAAAAAAAACAGAACATGTACAATAAACAGGTTCGAGTTCAGTTATATTATAAGTCGTGTTTAAATGCGACATTTTTGTCAGGTCATAGTGTGAGAATATGTCAGCATTGTTCCCCTTTTTTTTTTTGGATATTTTCACCACATGACCAAAGAGGATAATAATCAAAATTTTTTGCATTTTATGAACACAGCACTTTGAGACTTTTCGATTGATATATAAAATTAGGTTACTCTAAATTTAGAATACATAAAAAAATGCACTTTTCGAAAAAAGTGCAAATAAAATGCGACATTTTTTGTCAGAAAAGAAAACGGCATTAGTTATGATTCTAATTTTGAGATCTGGTTTTGAAACAATCAATTAGTTTCATTACGATGTTCTTGCAAATGTTGCTGGGCCTTGTTTAAGTAGTTGTTTATTATTATTTAATATTACTAATTATCTGATAATCATCATTTGGTTAGTATTATTTAAACTGCAATGTTTTGTTTAATATTTGTAAATGTTAAACTACTTTGTTGTATGTGTATTTAAATAAAATAAACTATCTATAATTATTATGTGATAAATAATTATTGTTTAATTTAGATTATTAAAAATAAAATAATATAAAATTAAGATTGATAATGGATTTTAAAATATTCGAACTATCCAGAGAATTTTAATGATTTTTAAGGTCTCCAAATTTGAATATACAACTGAAATCTTAAATATAGTCTTATATATGAGCACATAAAAATTGAAATCAATGTAAGTCATATTAAGATGCAAGTGAAATTTATTTGTATTTATCAATTTCTCTCAAATTGAACTCAATTTGGCTCAAGTATACTTTTGAAAGTTTAAAAAAGATCAATATGCAAATACCTGCATATTTGTCTTCTTATGAAGCAATAGTTTTTGCCTTGACCTGTATTTCTGGCTAACAAAAACTTAAACCCATGAATACTAGAACAATATTAAAAAACAAAAAATTCTTACCACCCATACAACAAAAAAGCAAATAGACTTTTTCTTAGACATCATGCCTTTTACACAGATTTCCAAACAAAGAAGGAAACCACCATCCCCCCTCCAAACGCAAGGTATAAATTTGTGAATGAAATTTTAAGGTTTTAATGTTTCCTACAACGGGAAAAGGAATGAAAAAAAATCACACCACAAATTTGAAAATTTATGTTAAGAGGCATTTTCAGGCATGACCATAGAGAATTGTCAAAAGTTATAATACGAATAGTTTATAGTTTTGGGACTTGCTCCAGTATAATACATAATTTTGTATTTTAATTTTATAATTTAATTTCATTTGTTCAGCATAAAGTTTTAATAACTTTAAAAAGGAAACAAGAAAATAATATAATATATATGAGACCATATATGAAAAAAAAATGTCTAGCTAAAGAGGAGCCATAGTTGAAAAATTTATTTTCAATAAGTTTGAGACAACATGAGATAAAGACGGCGCTTATTATTTAGACTTATTAAATTTTTTAAAATATTCAGGAAAAATCTGTCATATAAACAACAACAAAAAAATTAAATTTAAATAATTTCAGATTTAAAGAAACAAAAAACTTTCCCTAACTATGGGCCGGTCGAATTTATTTCTAGAAAAAAAAAAAAAACATATTTTTATATTTTTATTTTGGCTTCATAACATATTGTATTAAATATTGCATATTATTAAAAAATAAAAAAACATGTAATTATTTTGATAAATATACAATATGTTGCTTAGGGTGGCCCGTAATAAAAAAGTATTCAAACTCTCGGTCGCACCCCGCGAATATAAATTAAAACAACTTTTAACTAATTTTGTTATAAAATTATTTTATGTATTTTTTTTAACTATCTATATTTTTCTAACTAAAATAAGAAGACCCACAAATGACCCAAAACTAATCAAAGACAACGTATTCAAAAGAATATGAAATATAAAAAGTTGTTTTAATATATATTCGCGAGCAATAAGCAGATAATTGCACCAAAGATATATTACAATGGATTACTTTGATCCCAGGAGCACTGAAGGGTTAAGTAAATAAAAATAATAAAACTCATTTTCGGTAAATTTTATTTAAAAATATCTTAAAATCCAAAGCTGGCCTTGGCAGCTGATGGGTTAACGTTCTCGGATTTATCACAAATTTTAGGAACGGAAGTTCTACACATTTAGTTATTATATTTTAAGCGACGCATCTAAAAATTCAGTAGCACTTACAAAATATTTGAATTTTTTGAATAAATTGTTTTTTTATTAGCTTGGGGTCATATGTGACCCCAATTCAAAAAGGGCTATTAAGATAAAATATACCTTTTAAAAGTAGAAAACTGATGAATTTTTTATCTAAAGTATTTAGAAATAGTACATTTACAGAATATTTTACAAAAATCTCATTTTGCTCGAAATCCGCAAAAATAAAATCCTTGTCAAAAAAATTCTTGGATAGGGATTTACCTAAAAATTCACAAAGTTAATCTCTAATATGCATTTACCAAGACTTTAAAGAGCTAGATTAATTCTTTTAAATTTTGTTTAAGAAAATTTTTCAAAACTTTAAAATGGAGTTTTCAAAATTTTATCAAAAAAATTTTCCATTTTCGGTCTCAATGCTTAATAGGTTAAGAAGGTGGTAATAAAACAATACTTCATATCGGAGTACTTACAGGTATAGAAACTAAAACAAAATGTTGGCTTTAATTAATTTGTTAAAGTTGAAAAAAATTTCATCAAATTTCATGACCTAGTTTTTTTTTTGGCACAAAAGTGGTCTGGGGCATTTGCTATTTCTTGGCGAGTTTTTATTCGATTTTGAAGTTTTATAGCTTCTTGGAAAGATAATTTAATACTGATCCCGAATTATATAACAATTTGTCGGAAGAATTAAACTTTAGAACGAAATTTTAGTAAAATCTGCAAAAAAAAAAGTCATATTTTGCCCATATAAACACACTTGAAATTTTCAATCGCGTTGAGCCACCTCTAAATGTTTTTTGATTGGTCCAAAACTTTGTATTTCTCAGTTTTTTTGCTATTCGTATATTTCTAGGGGGTGCGACCGAGAGTTTAAAGACTTTTTTTTCTCCATATAATGAAGGACCACCCTAATGTTGCTTTTAATTTGCATATTTGATTTAATTTTTGCTTGGAATATTTGTCATAGGATTGTCTTTTTTTTGCGTAAACTGTGAATATAGTTGCATATATATATTTTTCTTATGTAAAGCAAAACAAGTATGTACCATGCGCTTAGAAACATTTCCTCTTAGGTCCGACTAATAAGATGTAGAAAATAGGCATAAATCAATCCAAATTTGAGAAAAATCTGTGCAAAATTTTTATGATTTGATAGATTTAAGTGAAGACCGGGAAGCAGCTAATATGGGGCCTATGACTAAGAATTGTCCTATACGGTTTATTTTAGGGCTACTGATAAATGGATGTAATAAACATGCACACACCCAATTTCACTGAAATGTATACAACAATTTGGATATTATGGCTTTTAAGTCGATCGCATAGGGGTCACTTGTATGAAGATGAGGTCTGAACATGCAACGATTTTCACAAATTTCAATAGCTTTCATCCAATGGCCGATAGAAGCTTATGCACTAAATTTCAACGAAATATGTTCTAATTTGCAACCTGTAGTTTGATTACAAGGTTTACATGGACACACAGACGGATGGACGAACGGACAGACGGACATTGCTAAATCGACTCAGAAAGTGATTCTAGGTAGATAGGTATAATAAAAGATGGATCTAGGTCAAAGATTTTTGGTAGTTTCAAACTTCAGCCCTTTTGATTTTTATTAAAATCTATTTCACTTTTTATACTCTACACCACTATGTGGTTTGGGTATAATGACTTTGTGCTGCTCTTTGTAACTACCAAAAATACTTGACCTTGACCCATCTTTTATTATACCGATCGACTCAGGTGGGTTTTCGTATTGATCCTTATAACAATTCGAGTCAATATAGCGATTTCCGTCTGTCCGTCTGTCTCTTGAAATTACCCTCATTCGCAAAGTGAATAATTTAGATTGGTACAATTAGGGTAATATCGTTTGTCATTATTTCGAGAAAGTTGGTATTGAATTTGGCGTCTCTAGGACCAATAACCCAATTAGTGAAAAATGTTCATACGTAACAGACTATATGCATTTAGACATGTATCAGCGATAAATACACATGCCGGATTCAGCACAGCCGAATTTAACACTGTTACTTATTTTACCTTCTAAAACTCATTTAAATCTTTTCAACCTAAACAATTTTTAATGTAAATTATGAAATCATTTAATGCTACATAAAATTAACTTGAATGCATATTAAAAAGTATGCCTTATAATTTGAATAGGTCAGTCGGAATTTTTTTACTTTATTTATTTTTTTTTTTTTTTTTGCTACAATAACTCCAACAGTCTTAACAGTCATTGTTGACCTACTATAGTTACTGCAGACTGTTTTTGTTTTACGAAACACATTCTAATAGTTACTCGTATTGTTTGAAAGTTCAACCTTAAGTGTAGAATTGCAAAAAAAAGTAATTGAAATGTGTTAAAAACAACACAAACAAACAAAAAGAGAGAGAACATAGTAAATCTATTGAAAAACTTGTGTATAGAGGAGTCATCTAAACTGTGGGTGTAATACAACATAAGTGGATTTTTAGTAATTCTATTGTTGTTATTGTAAATGTACAACGTTACATGTTTTTGTAATTAAACTGAGGATTTTTTAAGTAGCAGTAGTAGTTAGTGCTTTAGTGAGAGAGTTTTGTACATAGGGTAGGTTTTTAATAACTAAAAAAAGTTAATAAATGAGCAGTGAGTGCAAAACAAAATCGCTTCAATAAACTTTATATATTCTTATAGAAATTTTTTAATGTAAAATTAAAATATCGAAAAATGTTTTATTTTGTAATGAATCGAACTGCATCATTAGATTTTCGAGTTTTCACGATGGTTTCAACTTATTTTTTTTATTTACATTCATTATTTGGTAGTCTCTATTTTTTACGGTATTGATTTCTTCGCTAAACTTTCTTCAGCGAAGTTATTCGCAATGTGTTAGGCTAAAAGTTTTGTGAACGTACAAAATCCCATAATTCAGGTTTAGGGGAATTTTAGGTCCAAAGTAATATAAATAGCTAATAAATAAATAAATGAAAGGCTAAACTTTGTTAAATAATAAATAAATAAATTCATCTTTAACACTGTGGAAAATTTTCGGAGATATTATCTGGGGGTGAGAAATTCCAAGTCACGGTGAAAATCCTAGACCAGTATAATAAAACTTCTAAATGGTTTGGCATTCTCAGGTCAAACTTTTTTTAATACCTTTTATATTTATACTAGGCCAGTACAATAAAACTTCTAAACGGTTTGGCATTCTCAGGTCAAACTTTTTTAAGACCTTTTATATTCACTAGCAGACTCCAGCCCTCGAAATTCGAGCGCAAATTCTAGAAAATTTTATATTTTCATTAAATAAAGACCCTAAAAGTATGTTAATCAATTATAGCCAATTCACAAATCAACACAAAAAACAAACTCATTTTTTTTACAAACACATTAAGAAATTTAATAAACACACACATAGAATTGTATAATTTTATGTATGCGTTAATAGCAACTTAAAAAAAAATTTTAAATTTAAAAATCTATAAATCTGGTGGACAGCTAAAAAGAAATGCCTTTCAAATGAGGCGTGTGTGGTCAAAATAGGATTAAAACTGACACACTAACATCTGTAACAAGAAACGCCTTGCCTATTAATATTATAGATACCATATACCACTATGTGATCAGAGTATAATGACTTTGTGCTGATGTTTGTAACTACCAAAAATATTTAACTTAGACCCATCCTTTATTCTACAGATCGACTCAGAATCACTTTCTGAGTCGATTTAGCGATGTCCGTCCGTCCTTCTGTCTGTGTGTTCATTAGCGTGAGAGCGGTTTGTATGAAAAAAAAAAATTGGGTCGAATTTTGAGGTGTGCAGTTCGGATTATTGTGACACTGGATCTAAGACTTTAGTGCGCAAAATTTAAGCCAAGTAGGACAATGCTTTCTGGATGCGCATTGAGTTCAAAGTTCAAATATGCATTTATATGTAAAAATTATCAAAAAAAGGCATTTTTCAAAAAAATTTTAATATTAATAATTGCGTTTCAATGAAATTATTTAATAATTCATAATCTAGTGTAAATTATCTTTCTAATAAAACAACAAAATCTATCATAGGTTAAAAAACAGGTAAGTTATATGAAGTTGCCCAGGCAATAAATGCGCAGCAGCCCACTTGATTATGAAAATCGAGCTCACATTGTTAAAGACACCGAAATAATTATAACAACAGCATTTTTGCCTTGCCCTGATCCCAAAATGACCTTATGTAAAGTACTTTGCTTCTCGTCTTTTGTTATGCCGTTCTAAATTAATGTCAAAACGGTACGTATTTTTTAGCACTATTTCAAAATCTCCAATTTTACTTTTTCAAAAATTTTGTTCAAGATATTTTCCGAAATCAACGGTTGGACTTCAATTTTTTATTATCAAAATGCATGTGATTAAAAGTGCCAAATATTGTAGGTATCCTCTTCTTAATTTGGCAAGGGCAGCGTTTTTATTTCAGCGGATTTGAAGAAAAATTTGATTTTTCATACTTTTTAAACTTTTTGGCTACATGTTTTTGGTGTTTTCATGTTTCAAATATCTTTTGTCAAAATATTATACTACTTGATATAAGTTGTCGATCTTGTAAATTAAGGTTAAATTGAAACACTATAAGTTGTCCCTCTTTAAGGTCAAAGGTCAAATTTACTGACATTTACATTTTTTTAAAACAAAATATCGAAATAATATATATTTGTGGAAGGATTTCGATAAAACTTGTTGGTAATATTTTAATGATTCTAGAAAATAATATTCTGGACTTATTTTCTGAAATTAACCCGTGGGGTACTCAAAATATATCCTAGTTTTATTTTATTTTTTTATACATACATATAATATATGTATACATATTAATATGTGAAGGTATATTTTTAGTTACATGTTTAAGGAAATTGAAAATTGGCATAATTATAGTTCATATGGAGGAGAAGCTGAGAATGATAAAATTTATATTTAATCTGTCTTAAAAATATATTAAATTAAATAAAATAAAATATTTATAATAATTTGTTACACCCTGTTAATGAGAATGATTTAAATTCTATATCACACGATCTGTGTTGAATTGTGAATTGCTGAAATTGATTAGCATATCTTTCGGCTCATTTAAATATTCTCAAATTTTATATATATATATATATAGATTAAATATACATTGAAAGAAAAAATTTAATGAAAAAATAATATTTCCTAGAATTTTCACTCGAATTTCGAGTGCTGGGCTACACTAGTATATTTCTAAAATTCATAACTATACTGTACTTTTTATCAGACTAGTTTCTGGCATTTCAGCCTTCATCAGTGATTTTTTTTATTGGACATTGTGATAATTGTTATGTCATAATTGAAAAGACCGTTTCTATATGAAATTTTTCTATTTAGGGCGGCCGTGAGGATTGAACCTGCATCTGCCTCATATACACTCCTACATGCACTTTTTGGTCAGCGCTTTAACACACTCGCCTAAAATCAAGCCTACGAGCGGTGGGGTTTAGAATCAGTTTTCATAACACACAGATTTTACTTCATATTAATCTCAGAAGATACAACTCTGTCCAAACAAACAATCGTTGTTTTTAAATTTTTTTTGTAATATCTATGCTTTTATACCTTTAAGTTTCACTATTCTCAGTTTCGTAAGAGCTGCTACATATGATGTATGGTTTCTACATTCCACATATTGCACATATAATAGAAATGTTGTTCAGAAGCGAAATTTTTTTCTAATTTGTTAAATTTAACGTAATTTTCATCTAATCTCTTCTACTCTACCAATAAATAAAAACTCATACGTTCTGAGTAAGTTATGTTATGTTTTATGTTTGATATGACCCCCCTTATGACTATTGCACTGTGTAATTTTGTTGCGTCTATTATTTCTAGAATTTCATAATTTCAATTCATTGACGTCATATTGTTAAGGTCAAATCACACCACAGAAAGAAACTTTAAAATGAAATTAAATTGTTCAAACTGCAAACGATGATGCCAAGCACACCTTAACAAAACTGACGATAATAAATTGAAACTATCAAATTTTAGAAGATTTCCCCTCTGAAAAAAAGAAAAACTTTTATATAAAATTATATCGCTCAAAGTTTGTTTTTTGCTTTTTATAATAAAAAGCAACAATGTTTTCTGCAGCATCATTTAATTGACATTAAATGAAATGGAAACTTATTTTTAACTTTTTCTGCAGATGCTTTTGATGATGACGATGGGTCTATGGCCATCATTTTACAGACACACACACACACCTTTAAAAACTCCATTGCAAATGAAAATAAAATCATTGAAAAGTTTAATTTAACTAAGGGCAAAATAAAATTTGCCCTCCTTTCGCAAAGGGAGAATATAAAAACAAATCATAAAGGAGATGACCAAAACTGTAGCTAACACTAAAAATTCATTGCGTTTGAAAAACATGAACACGAACAACACAAAACATGCTTAAAAAGTGATAAGAGTAATTAAAATGAAATTTTCCCTCGGCAAACAAGAAAGAAAATGTACACCGAAATTAGTTCAAAGTCATTACCAAAAAAAAAACAAAATAAAGAAAAAAAAAATCACAAAAATATACAAACAGGACTAAAACAGACTAAACTAAAGGAAGTATTTATTTTAGACTGAAATTCAGTAACAAATGTGGAATTTTTTAAAATTAGGTTTAGAGCTTAAATGGTGATAAATTTATCTATCGTTTTTAAAATAAGTATCTTTCTCATAGCCCACCATAAAAACTCTTTTGTTCGAATTCGCAATATTTCATATTAAACTAAGTATTATTAGTTAATCCTCGAAAGTTCGATTTAGCATGACCCCCCCCCCCCCCCTAAGAACACAACAAGCTGAATGCGTTTTAAATTTAACAGCAAGTTACGTTTCTTTTGTTACTGTAGCGATACAAAAAAGTTTTTAATTTAATATCTTTGAAATCCAATATGCTTTCCAAAAATGACACAAAACCAAAACAAATTCTAAATATATTTTTTTTTTGACTACAGAGGAAACCAGAGCAAAAAAAGAAAAGCATTCTCAAAAGTGATATATATACTGTTCTTTGGTTCTAGGTATAGCAAAAAAAAAATTGGATCATCATCAATGAAATTAACTTGAGTTTCGTTTGAGTTTAAATTTGGCGCATAGGTTTTGCCGCGTGACAATTTAATTTATAAACATTTTAAGACTCAAATATACCGAGCAAATCTGAGAAGCGCGAAAAATTATCAGAAAGAAACTGTTCACCATTTTAATCAGTACTAAATACATTTCAGATAAAACCATGAATTTTTCGTTATTTCTGGAAATAATTTTCTGGAGTTTTCTGCAAAATTTTCGGACTCAAAATATTGTGTTTTTAAAATTAACCGAAAATAAATTTTAAAACAAATATATATACATTTCACTTTCATCATTAATTAAAAAAAAAAAACGACTGACGAAATAGTAAACACAGCTATCAAATTGTTTTTATTTACTGACAAAATTTAAATTACAACAATATTTATAAACATCTGTTGTAGCTACATGTTGTGTCATACACATTCATATACATAATTTGTTTTTAAATAAAAGTGTATTTAAAAACTGTTTTAGAAAAAATTAATGAATTTTTTTAAATTAAAGAAAAAAGTACAAAAGTAATTCAATATTATATAACTGGCATACATAAACAAACGACACTGAAAAAAATCGTTAAGTATAGGAATTTGTTTTGAATAACTATTGAAAAAGTTTAACTAAATATTTCTTCGGCAAACAGCTGAATATTCATTTGAAATTAACTGAGAACTATTCGATTGCACTACAAACTGGTTAAGTAAAAATTATATGACTGCTCCATAAATAATTTTTTTTCTTTTTTTCATGCGCATAGCTCGAATACTTGATGTTTACTTATTAGTAGGTTCTTAAAATGTTTTTTATTGCTATTATTATTATTTATTAATTTTTTTACTTAAAAAATTATTTATTAGTTATAATTTATTTAAAGCAATAGTTTTTATCTTATTTTATTCTATTTTATATATACTCGTACCTATGTTGTGTTTGTGTTTTTATTTGTGTTGTCCTAAAGACGATAGCCGAACAACAATTTTATAAAAAGACCTGAAGCCTGTTTTTAATTCACCCCTTTTGAAATTTATTTTATTTATTTTATGTTACTTTATTTTATTTTATTTTTTTTTAAATTTTTTTTTATTGTATTTAATTTATTTTATTTTATTTTATTTTATTTTATTTTATTTTATATTATTTTATCTTATTTTATTTTATTTTATTTTATTTTGTTTTATTTTATTTTATTTTATTTTATTTTACTTTATTTTATTTTTTGATATTTTACTTTATTTTGTTTCATTTCATTTTACTTTACTTTATATTATTTTACTTTATTTTATTTTATTTTTTTATTTTTTATTTTTTTTTGTAATATTTATTTTATTTTATTTTAATATTTTATTTTACTTTATTTTATTTTATTTTATTTTATTTTATTTTATTTTATTTTATTTTATTTTATATTTTATTTTATTTTATTTTATTTTATTTTATTTTATATATTTATTTTATTTTATTGTATTTTATTTTATTTTATTTTATTTTATTTTATTTTATTTTATTTTATTTTATGTTATGTTTTTTTTTTTTAATTTTATTTTAAGGTATTTAATTTTCTCATTTTATTTTATTTTACTTTGTATTATTTGACTTTATTTTATCTTATTTTATTTTATTTCTTTTTTTATTTCTTATAATTTATTTTTTTT